>CM062845.1:19537226-20010362 GCA_031772225.1 Eubasilissa splendida | reverse complement strand
TTTAAAATTTGAAATGTTATTATTTACGTAAAAATAATTATTATTTTGTTTTACGCGCGTGCCGGGGGATTGAACCACAATAAACCTTTGCCCACCCGCCGTACGGGCCGTCACTGTTGTTTTGAATTTAGTGTAGTTTAGTGCCGCTGACAACAGAAATAAATAAACAAATGTCATAAGTGTCCGCGGCACCCATACAAAATTCTCCCGCCAATACGTTTTTATGTAACTAAAATTTTATTATTATATCCCCCCCCCCCCCCCCCTAAACAATTTACCCAAAAGGGGTCCCCCCCCGCTAACCCCCACCCCCACCCACACCCCCCCCTAATTAGCCGGGGGGCCCCCCCGCCCCCCCCCCCCACCCCAACCTTGGGCAAAAAGAAAAAAAACCCCCCCCCCAACCCCCGGTCCACACAATATTTAAAGGCCCCGTAAAAACCAAATTATTTCCCCCCCCGCATAAAAACGCAGGGTTTCCCCCACCCCCCTCGCAACAACCAAAAAAAAAAAACGTAAAATAAACCCCACTCCAACCCCCCCCCGAAAAAGTCAAAAAATAAAACCTACTGAAAACCCTTGGTGGCCCCCCCCCCCCCCCCGGATTAAATTTTCTATATTGTTTACGGGATATCACGGGTCGCGATATTTACTACAGAATTCACTACCCGTGATATCCCTAATTGTTAATTTTAAGTATAAAATTTAATTATTTGTCTCCGGAAAACGGCTTCTGCCGCCTGTCAGCTCGCGACCGAAAAATGGCGCAATGTTGCGCTATCCGGCCGACAGGCGGCGCCGAACGCCGTGTCGCTTGGGGCGCGGTTAGGCCTGTAAACGCGCCCTGATTGGCACGGTGGGTGGTTTTGGGGTGGCGTGCGCTGGTAACGGCGCACGTCCACTCATCTTGAATAAATAGAAGCGCACCGCAGTATGGAGGTCACTTCTCGTCAAACGTCTCGTCTCTACACAACAAACTACATACTGCGGTGCACTGAATACACCTTTAGCAAGTGTTTCATTTTGCATCCCGCCTCATCCCTTGGAACCTCGCCGTCCAGCAGTCTTCTGCCCCGACCCCTCGGTCCGGTACCGGCTTTCGTATCCGTGTCCACCGACGGTTTGGAGCGAGTGTGAGGATCTCGACTTCGGTCGAGTGAATCCGCTCGTACCCTAGCGAATTGACTTGAGGCGACCACTTTTTGTTTGGTTGGCAACAACTGGTCCTTCGGAGTCGGATTGCCTCAGGTCAACTAGCTAGCGTCGGTGGTCCGGAAACGAAATGTCGCGATCCGGACTGAGATCGGATGCACGAAGATCGGAACGGGAGGAGGACGATACGCCGCGACAGGAAGAGGATTTACCGCCGCGGCGCGGATCGTCACGCTCGAGTTCGGACGACAGCAGATCCAGGGATGAACGCGGATCTCGCCGGGGTTCTTCTACGTCAACGGAGAACACGGTTCGTCGACTGCGGGCCAATATCCGATGGGAAAGGAGGCAGCGTAGGTTAATGGAAGAAAACCATCGCCTGAACCTGGAACTACAACACGCACGGATGGACGCCTACTATCAAGTGCAGAGTCAGGGTCAGCCAATGGCAGCACCATGGAGTCCGGCACCAGCGATGACGCAGGAAGCGGACTACGGAACGGTCGGACCGACCGGTTCACCTACAGCACGGATGGCGCTCGGAGCGGTCGGACCGGCCGCTCCGCCGGTTTCTACGGCGTCCTGGGAGGACGCATCACGGATGGCGCTCGGAGCGGTCGGACCGGCCGCCCCGCCTGCATCGGCGGCACCTTGGGAGGACGCATCACGGATGGCGCTCGGAGCGGTCGGACCGGCCGCCCCGCCTGCATCGGCGGCACCTTGGGAGGACGCATCACGGATGGCGCTCGGAGCGGTCGGACCGGCCGCCCCGCCTGCATCGGCGGCACCTTGGGAGGACGCATCACGGATGGCGCTCGGAGCGGTCGGACCGGCCGCTCCGCCTGAATCAAGGAGAGTGTGGAGCACCACGACACCGATTCAGCCGGTAGCCATGCTCGGAACAGCCGGACGGACCGGCCCGACCATGTCAACCATGATCTCCTGGGGGCCCGAGCCGGACGCGCGAACTAACGCCGGGCCCACGGGATTCCAGTCCGTCGCACCACATGCTCCCGAAGGAGCCGCCGCCGGTGCAGCGGGCAACACAATCGACCTCACCCGGCCGAGCGCCGCGGGCGCGGCCAGTCCAAACGCCGCCGCCGAAGCATGGTCGTCACCACCACGTGCCGTCTGGGGATCAGCGGCAAGCGCCGCACCATACACCGCACCATACGCCATGCCATACGCCACTGCACACGCGACTCCAGATGAGGCCGCCAGACATCGCGGAACAAGCGATTGGGTGCACGCACAGCCGATGAACGCATTTATGGCGCGCCAGTCAAGCGCCAGAGATCTGCCGCCATTCAGCGGTGACGCCTTGGAATGGCCAACGTTCAAAGCTCAATACGACCAATCCACCGCGCTCTGCGACCTGAACCCAGCGGAGAACCTGATGCGCCTACAACGCGCCCTGAAAGGGAAAGCACGCGAGACCGTGGCGGCATTACTGATCGACCCCAACAACGTGATGGAAATAGTAACCACGCTGGAACGCTGGTACGGGCGGCCCGACACCATCATCAGCCACATGCTGGATCGGATCCAGCGTTACACCAAGCTGTCGGAAACCGCCCCCACGGAAGCTATCGTGGACTACGCCGTGGCGGTCAGGAATGTCGTCGCCACGGTCGAGGCATTCGACACGAAACACCTGGTATCACCACGACTACTGGCGGAGATGGTCAGCAAGCTGCCAGCACACTTTAAAAGTATCTGGATGTTATCAAGAGTCGACCAGTCGCCGGACATCGCCGTCAAGGACTTCTCCACCTGGCTGACCAAAGTAACCGCGGTGGCGCCGAACGCCGGATGCCTGTCCATCAGCGTCACAAACCATCCCACCCGCCGGAGCGGGCAGGTGCACCTCGCCATAGAGGCCGCGCCTGAGGAAGATTCAAAAGAAAACGTGAACGCGAACCTGAATTCATCCGAAAGTGTGCAGTGCCAAGCATGCCACTCGACTCGGCACGGTCTCGCCGAGTGCCACGACTTCGCGCGGAAATCGGTACCGGACCGATGGGCGTTAGTAAAAATTTCGGAAGTGTGCTTCACGTGCCTCGGTCCGGGACACCGATCACAGCAGTGCCGGGGAAAGCGCTGTGCAGCAAGCGGATGTCGTAGACCCCACCATCGCCTACTACATGGGGGGTCACGAGCACGAGCACCGTCAGCGGCAGGCAACGCGGCCTCCGGTGCATCGTCGGGCAGATCCTGACTGAAGGATGATCAGCTGGCTTCCGTCGGTACAAGCCAAGCGAGCCTCTCGGGAGGCCAGGAGGACCAAGTGTTGCTAAAGGTCCTCCCAGTGACAATTTCCGGCCCCCGGGGGCGGAAAAGACTCTACGCGTTACTCGATGAGGGATCCACGGTAACCCTCATCGAGGCAACAGTGGCCAGTGCCGTCGGGGCCAGGGGACCGGTGCGTCAATTACGCATCCACGGCGCCAACGGAATGTGTTCTTCGGACGCCCGGTCCCAGTCAGTGAACCTGACCATCCGCGGCGGCGGGGCCGAGTACCCGCTGCAAGCAAGCACGGTCCGCGGACTTGCTTTGCCCTCCCAATGGACAATGACGCATCAGGGAGGGAAACCGTGTGTGGGCCACGCCGAGGCCATCGAAGTGTCACCACAACTACTAATCGGACAGGACCACGCCCAGTTGATCGTGAGCCGCGAATGTAAAATGACACAAGGCCGGGGGGTCCTGTCCAGAACGGTCCTCGGGTGGACATCTCATGGAGCCACCACCTACCGCCCACACACAACCGGTGCGACCGTGCTAGCACTCGCCGCGGCTAGCGGTACCGCCGCCGACACGCGCCTGGAGGCGCTCGTGCGCGAGCATTACGCGGTGGATTCGTTGGGAATCACGACCGCGACCCGCATCAACGCGAGCATGGCCCGAGCCACCGCGGTAATGGAATCTACAACGAGGCGCCTCCCGACCGGCCAATGGGAGACCGGGCTACTCTGGGCCAAAGAGGAAACAGTCCTTCCCGACAACCAACAGTGCGCCATCAACCGACTAATCAGCATCGAAAGGAAGATGGATAAAGATCCGGCCTACGCCAGCGCCTACAGGGCGAAGATGGCTGAGTACCTCGACAAGGGATATGCTCGTCCCCTGTCAGAGGATGAGGTGGCCCGTTTGGGGAGCCACCGCTGGTACTTGCCGCACTTCGCCGTCTTCAATCCCAACAAACCTGGGAAAATCAGGATTGTATTCGATGCGGCAAGCAAATGCCGGGGCGTCTCCCTGAATGACGCCCTGTTGACAGGCCCGGACCTACTATCATCACTGTTGGGCAACATCTTTCGGTTCCGGGAAGGACGGGTGGCTCTGGCAGCCGACGTCCGGGAAATGTTCCTGCGGGTGAAAATCAAGCCACAGGATCAGTGCGCGCAGCTGTTTTGGTGGAAAAGGCCGGGCGAGGCCGCACCACGCACATACCAAATGACATCAATGGTATTCGGAGCGACTTGCTCGCCCAGCAGCGCGCAGTTTGTCAGAAATCGGATCGCCGACGCCAGCGCCACGGAATTCCCAGACGCCTCTGCCGCCGTCCAGGACAAGTTTTACATGGACGACTACCTCGACGCGATGGACACCCCGGAGCAGGCCATCGAGATGACCCGCAATGTGACCGAGGTGCTTCGTCGAGGCGGCATGCATCTGGCGAACTGGGCCTCCAATAGCCCAGAGGTCCTGAGCCACATCCCGCCGTCACTTCGCGCCGTGGAACCGGTGCGAATCATCAGTGAAGAAACAACTACTGAACGCGTGCTCGGCATAACGTGGGATCCAGCAGCAGACAAATTCCTCTTTCAGTTCGTGAACTTGCCAGAACTGAAGGCCAAGGATCGCCCCACCAAGAGACAGTTACTGAGCGCCGTAATGCGAATCTTCGACCCGGTGGGCTTTGTAGCTTGCCTACTAATCCGGTCGAAGATACTTCTACAACAAGTGTGGCGCTCAAAGGTCGGGTGGGATGACCCGATCCGTCCCGAGCACGCGGACAAATGGCAAGATTGGCACCGGCTCCTCCGCACGAGTCAGTGCGCCGTGCCACGCCAGAGCGTGGCGAGTCGGAGAAGCCGACCGACCCTGCACATCTTCTGCGACGCCTCAGAGCTAGCGTGCTGCACGGTCGCCTACTTTGTCGAGACAGGAGAGGGCGGCTCGGACGTAGCCTTCATCTCGGCAAAGTGTAAGGTGGCCCCGCTCAAGCCACTCTCTATACCACGGCTTGAGCTGCAGGCGGCTCTGATGGCGGCTCGCCTAGCCGCCGTCATAAAAACAGAGCACGTGTGCAGGATTGAGAGGACGATTCTGTGGACTGACTCGTCCACCGTCCTGGCGTGGATCCGGACCGACCCCAGGTCCTATTCCACATTTGTCGCCAACCGGCTCGGAGAAATAGACGAGCTGGTGGGGGCCGACGGCTGGAGATGGGTGCCTACAGCCCAAAACCCAGCGGACTTGGGGACCAGGGACGGAGAGCCCCCTGACTTGTCAACCGCCGGGAGGTGGTTCAGGGGCCCCGCATTCCTCAAGCAACCGGAAGCAGCATGGCCACGGGAGGTGAGCAGGCCTCCGCCTGACAAACTCGAGATGGAGGTCAGGCCCGAAACGGTGACGGTGACCCGCCACGCCAAAACAGCTGGAGGAGCGATGCCGAACCTCGAGCGTTTTTCGTCGTGGACCCGCCTCATTCGGACAACTGCGTGGGTCCGCCGATTTGCCCACAACTGCCGCCGACCTCGAGGTGAGGTATCGGCCCAAAATTTGACAACGGACGAGCGGGACCGCGCCGAGCGGGCCTGGATACTACAAACCCAGGCCGCGGATTTCGGGCCCGAGATCCGGCTGTTGCAACGGGGGGAGACTCTACCAACTCACCCCCCACCTAGACGACAACAGCGTCATCCGCATGGGAACACGCCTGACCGGGACGACCGACGTCGACATCTCGCCAGGCCTGCGAAACCCCATCATCTTGGACGGAAATCACCCATACACCCGGCTCATGATACGTCACTATCACGAGAGCGCGGGTCATCCCGGCACGGAGCGGACAGTGAGCGACGTCCGGGAGAACTTCTTCGTGCTGAAACTGAGACCCGCCGTGCGCCGGGTACAGTTCCAATGCCAGGCCTGCCGGAATGGACGCAGTCGTCCACAGCCGCCACTGATGGGACAGCTCCCGGAAGCCCGCCTGGCTCACCACACACCACCGTTCACCCATTGCGGCCTCGACTACTTCGGCCCGATGGAGGTGACAGTAGGACGCCGGCGCGAGAAGCGGTACGGCGCCTTATTCACCTGTATGACAACACGCGCCGTGCACCTGGAGCTGGCCGCATCACTGACGGCTGATTCAGCCATAATGGCCCTCAGACGAATGGCAGCTCGCCGCGGCCACCCGCGGCACCTGTACAGCGACAACGGAACCAATTTCCGCGGCGCCAACCGAGAATTGGCCAGCGCGCTGGCGGACCTAAGACAAGAGCCGCGGGTTGTGGAACACCTAGCGGAGGTGGGGGTTGATTGGACTTTCAACCCCCCGCTCGCCCCCCATATGGGCGGAGCCTGGGAAAGCCTCGTCCGCTCAGTCAAGCGGGCGCTCGAAGCAACAACAAAGGAACGGGCTCCGCGAGAGGAAACCTTGCGGACTACCCTGGCCGAAGCGGAATTTACGGTAAACAGCCGCCCGTTGACCCATGTCTCCGTGGACCCGCGGGACAATTCGCCACTCACACCAAACCACCTGCTGATGGGAGCGGCCGGACGACAACAACACCTGGCCGTCTACGGAGCCCTCGATGAACAGACCTGTCTAAGGAAACAGTGGCAGGTGGCGCAGCAGCTCGCCGACATGTTTTGGCGTCGATGGATGCGCGAGTACCTGCCAACGCTCGCACTTCGACACAAGTGGCAGGAGCCAGCTCCACCAATCCGCGAGGGCGAATTGGCCATTATCACCGACGCCACCTTGCCACGCAACACATGGCCACGGGGGATTATCATCGAGGCAAGACCAGCAGCCGACGGGCAGGTACGAGCGGTGCGGATCCGGACAGCAACCGGGGACTACACACGACCAGCTACCCGCATCATAGTTCTACCAACGAAGCCTCTCTGTGCACCGTCGTAGTACGGCCAAGCCGCACGGGGGGAGTGTTGCACACAGAGACTAGTGCCATGAAATAAAATATTACATATTTGTTATTTTAAATTTGAAATGTTATTATTTACGTATAAATAATTATTATTTGTTTTACGCGGCGTGCCGCGGGATTGGGAACACAATAAACCTTTGCCCACCCGCCGGTACGCCGTCACTGTTGTTTGAATTTAGTGTATTTAGTGCCGCGGACAACAGTAGAAATAAACAAATGTCATAGTCCGCGGCACCCATACAAAATTATCCCGCCAGTGTTACATTTCCTATCAAAAGGCCCTTAGCGGGGCCCGCCACTGGCAAGAAACCCGCTTAGCGAACATTCCGAGATAACGAAGTCACAAAAAACGAAATAACTCGAAAGAAAACACTGGCCGGATAATTCTTGTTACGGGATATCACGGGTCGCGATATTTACTACAGAATTCACTACCCGTGATATCCCTAATTGTTAATTTTAAGTATAAAATTTAATTATTTGTCTCCGGAAAACGGCTTCTGCCGCCTGTCAGCTCGCGACCGAAAAATGGCGCAATGTTGCGCTATCCGGCCGACAGGCGGCGCCGAACGCCGTGTCGCTTGGGGCGCGGTTAGGCCTGTAAACGCGCCCTGATTGGCACGGTGGGTGGTTTTGGGGTGGCGTGCGCTGGTAACGGCGCACGTCCACTCATCTTGAATAAATAGAAGCGCACCGCAGTATGGAGGTCACTTCTCGTCAAACGTCTCGTCTCTACACAACAAACTACATACTGCGGTGCACTGAATACACCTTTAGCAAGTGTTTCATTTTGCATCCCGCCTCATCCCTTGGAACCTCGCCGTCCAGCAGTCTTCTGCCCCGACCCCTCGGTCCGGTACCGGCTTTCGTATCCGTGTCCACCGACGGTTTGGAGCGAGTGTGAGGATCTCGACTTCGGTCGAGTGAATCCGCTCGTACCCTAGCGAATTGACTTGAGGCGACCACTTTTTGTTTGGTTGGCAACAAATATGTAATATTAAAAAGTGAATGCAGATTTGTATGTATATAATAAATCTATCAATTATAGGGTTCAACAAAGTTCAAGAAAGGGTTAAATGTTGTTACAACTGTATTATTCATCTTAACCATATTAGTGAATATTTTATTGAAGTATAGATATGAAAGACTCACTTAAAATATTTAAAATTTGTTTTTCAGATATTTGACGGCACCAACATTACTGCTCAGCAGAGGCGCGACTTGCAGAACCACTGTGTCAATGATTTGGGTTTCCGTGTCCTATTTATCGAGTGCATTTGCGATGACGATGAACTCATGGAGAAGAATATTATAGAGATCTTGCGTTACTCTCCTGATTATAAGAACATGAACGAGTCAGAGGCTCTGGATGATTTGAGGAACAAGTTGGCGCATTACATGAGGCAGTACGAGCCCATTGACCCCGCCACTGAGGACACCTGCTACATCAGAGTGTTCAACGGCGGAGAGTCAGTGAACGCTCACAAGTTGAATGGACAAAGAGAGAGTGCTATCCTGGGGTACCTTTCCAATGTGAAACCTATGCCGCAGACTTTATATTTCACTCGGGTAAATATTTTAAGAATATTAAAATATTTCTCATCAGTTCTGGGTGTGTGATATTTATGTTTCCCAAAGTAAAACTCTAAAGGTTAACACGCTTTGAAGGAACTTTTTGATATCAGATTTTAAAAATTTGATTTATCATTTGTTAGTGTATATTTATCTACCTACTCTCAGAAATATATATTTATGTGAAAATACAACCCCCTAAACGATGATATTTTTATCTAGTCTGAATTATTATCCTGTGTTCAATTTGTGCAAAATTGAGTTAAGAATTGCTGAGTATATAAAATAATCTTTACATTTTCTCCAATATGTAGATTGATATCAAATAATTATACAGAATATACATACATATTCCTGGTCAATTAATTGCACTATTGTAACATTCTACAGATAAATTCTAATTATACAAGTCATTCCCACATACTATCAAAATTACTTCTTCTAAATGACCTTTTAGTCAGTTCAGTTTTTGGTCATTCATTGGTACAAATATTCATTGTCTAATGTATTTTATGTGTAAACTACTAAACAGCTAAACTAGCTTGCTTCTATCTAAAAACATAAATCAAAGGAAACACCTGCAACTACCCCATATCTTTTATATTATATTTCTCTGACACAATTATTTAACTTCACTCACTCATAAAATATCTGTTTACGTGATATGATGTTTTATCACAAATTGTTATTTGTACACTTAACAATTTCTACTGCCAGACTGTTGAACTGGTTTAGAGATTATGTTGTCGTTATTAGGTGCAGAATGTTGATACATATCTAGTAGATTATCGATTATCCGGGGTCACACTATCTGGGTTTGCAGTAAATATATTATGACATTTTTAATAACATTTCGAAATATTAAATAATTTTTCATTCAGCCATACAATATATAGCAAAAAATGAAACTGGTGAAATTACAAACTCAGTTGACGACATGTTTGAAAATGATTATTATTTGGGCACGCTTAGATACAGTGTTCACTTTTGATCATATTGCGTCACGTAAAATTTTAAATTTAAGTTACGCGTTTACGATTTTTCGTAATTTTCATTATCTATCACCATTCATTTTATATCCTCAATTTTGTATTTTCGTGTCACTTTTTCTTTACTTTTTAATATTTTTTGGTGGAGATCACCTGGTTTTTTTTCCCTACCACCTCGGATAATCGAGAGTCCACCGCATTAGTTTATACATTTTATTTTGTCTTTTATCACATTCCATTAAATGATTCATGTTTTATTACAAATGCCTCATTGATTAAGCAGTCACTAATCAAAAATCTTGAATAACAACCATTGACGTAGTTTAGGGGTAACCTTTTCAACCTTCATCATTTCAATAATCCCAAACTTTGTCTGCATGAGATAAATACGCGTCTGACTTACATCATCTTTATTATTATACTATCAAAAAGCACTGTTGTTTGGCTCACTATTTTATTTACTTTTTAAAAAACAATTTGCGGGTTCGATAATTCTAGATTTTTGTGAGATTTATTTATCTTTAGAACTATTTTGTATTTCTCAACATTTGTTTATTGAACCTTTTTATCTAGCAGCATTTATAACAGAAATTACTGCTTTAATATTTAGTAGATTTTACTTACGAATTAACTGTTAGTGTCTTGAAATAGTATGCAGAAAACTAAAAATTTCAAACTGAAAAACCCTAAAATGTTCAATTACTTTTTATCAAAGTATAGGAATTATGAACGGTAATTAACATGTCATGTGTTCAATTTCAAGCACGTACACTTGCGGGGGGTTTCACAGAATTTAATTTTAAAATAGAATAGAATAGCTCAGTCTAAATGACATTGAAGCGGCTGAAAAATTTGCGACCCAACTACATCAATGTCAGAAATAAACAATATTGCAGATTTATTTTAATCTTCTTTAGTATAACAAAATTTATACTGCACCAGGACCATCATTATATGTATGTAGTAGTGGAAGAGTCAAGTGAGAATTTAGAGCAGAATGAAGTTTACAAGGTTTTTTTAAAAATTGAGAGTCAATCTCTTATTGGAAGATGTCACAGTTAAGTTGAATTTTGCACGTAATTGCATATTAATTATGACACGTTTATTTGTATAGGCTTTAAATGTTCCAAATACATTCAGAAGATATTCCCGATATAGGAAGTTGGCACAAGTGTGTTAGTTTCTTAGTGGAAAAAAAACAAAATAATGTGTTTGTGCAGATGTTTTAGAATTTTGTATCATTTTTTAAGATCATAGTAAAATGAGCATACAAGCAGTGAATTATCTTTGCATTCCCATTGTTTCTGTACATTTCTTCTATTTTGAGAGTATTCTGTATATACAAATAATTTAGAAATATAATCTAAGTCAAAGCCCCTCATTCATATGTGTCATGTCACCATTATTAGGTTATCTCGCCGTCGCCACATTTTCACCCACCTTTCACATTGTAGTCATTGGTCATCCTGTTTCCAAAGTCTGTATTGCGATTGGTGGTGAAAACTTTCAGCACGGCGAGAGTGAGTACAACGTGCTCGGCCGCATCGGAGGCGACGCTGACCTGTCCCCTCGCGGACGGCAATACGCGCACGCGCTGGTGCAGCACTTCACTCTCCTGGAGGGCACCGCGGGTCTCGAGGTGTGGACCAGCGAGATGAAGAGGACCAAGCAGACGGCTGAGAGTCTGCACGCCCCCACGTTCTGCGTGCGACCGCTCAATGAACTGGATGCTGTAAGTAATTTTTCAATGTATTCCTCAGTGGTTCTGATTTCATTTCATCACAAAAATACATACACTCAGTGCAAGTGGGTACCAGAAGTGTAGTCACTCCTTATTTAATAACACTTACAATCGTTATCGTACATTATACTAACACTATGCTCTCTGTAAGAGAATCGTCAAATCTCTGCGTCTCATCATTATCAACAGGGAAGAGACACTTGATGATATAAGATGTGTTGCATCATCTACCTCAGGTGCCAATCAGCTATCGAACTATGTATGTTGATGACATCAGGGAGCACCTACCTGTATTTAGTCACTAAGTCAGTTTTCACTGTGTCAATCGATCGCAAGCCATGCACAAATTATAAAACTTTACATCTTTCATTAAAATAAAATAGACCAACTTGTTTTATGATTGGGTTGATCGAACCAGATCTGCTTCTTTTTTTAATATTATGCAAATAAATTTTATTATTGTGTTTTTTGTTGAATCAAAAAGTTTAATATTATTGTTTACTTTTAATTTGTTATATTTTCTTAATTTAATTTGTGCTATTTTTGTTTTTTTTTTATAAATACGGGGTTCTCACAGATTTTTTATTTATAATAGATATATGTATGTTTAATTGAGATGTGTATACGGAATATATATATAAATATTAGGTAGCATAAATATTACATATGAAAAAATAAAGGTAATTGCTTTACTAGATGTAGTCTGTTCTAAAGCAATTTTTAAACAGTTTTTAAAGTTGTAAATATTAAGAGGTAAGTATAATGTTAAGTACGTTATGAAAAGTTATGTGAAAAAAGTATAATCAGAAGTTATAAAAAGATATAGAAAAAAAAGTTATAAAAATATTATTGTCAGTTATATACAATAGTGTGAGACAAAAATGTGTGGGTAGTTAGGTTAGCACGAATGACAAATTAGTTTCATTTTGCTTTCTACCCACATCAAGCAACCACATAATATAAGCATAACATCAATATTCTTATTATTTTTTAATTAAGAGCATTATTTATGTGTTAAATTTGTTACGACAGCCTTATTTAGTAAATTAAAAGAAAATATGTGATGGGATAGTTTATTAATATTAAGTGTACCCTAAAAAGCTTGTTTCTTGAAATGAAAACCAATTTTCTTAAATCAAATTTATTTTGATAACATTATTTTAAAATATATTCTCCATCGATAGATGTGACCTTCTTTCATTGTTCAAGCAAGTTTTTGATTCCTTGTTTATAAAGACTCATAGGCTTTGACGCAAAATACTTTGTGAAGGCCAAAAATTCCTCCATTGTGAATGTGCTTCTTTTTGTGTTGCGTGGAATATGTTCAAACAGAATTAAACACTTCGACAAAAAAATGTGGCAAGTAAGTCACAACTGATTGACAATGATAAAAAAAAATATATATAATATACTATATAGGCATACCTCGCTTGTGCGGCAGGTCATTGAGGCAGATTATTGCCATAAAGTGAATCACAGCCTTATTTTACTAGTCAGGGCACATAAAAGCCTAGAAAATAATAAATAAATGTAGAAATTTGAATAGACACAGGGTGCCTAAATCCTGTACGTAAACAAACTGAGCATGGGATTTCATAAAGATGTATATCATGTTGTTATCTCATGAAGTGCACATGCGTAATGTGCACCATCATCAACAGTGTCAATACTGAGCCTTGCCCTCTGAGTGATGCAATTTTGAAAATAATAATTATTATGAATTCAAATTTTTAAACCTCAATATTATCAAAGTGCCCTAACTAAATCGATGTATCTATATAAATATTCTGTAATATTACATCATATTATATCACTCAACACTGTAAGATCTTGAACAAACTCCTCAGGCGAGGCTAGTAGGACAGAATATCAGTGTTGGATACCTCTGCTGTAAAATATCTCAACTTTGTGAAATTTTATATTGTTTTCCATAATGACAGGGAATATGCGAAGGTCTGACCTATGAAGAGATGCAACAGCGCTTCCCGCAAGAGTTTGCATGGCGGGACCAAGATAAGTTACGATACCGGTATCCGTGGGGTGAGAGCTATATCGATATCATGTCCCGCCTGCGTCCTGCGTTAACAGCCCTCGATAGCTCCAACAATGTACTTCTAGTGGGACATCAAGCCGTGCTTCGCTGCATCCTTGGATATTTCCTCGATGCCAAACTTGGTATGTTTGATTCTCATATATCAAAAAAGGATTCATAATATTAAAAAAGTTACTAATTTTAATTTATTGACAAAAATATAAAATTATTTGTAAACGGTTGTAGAAAGATTTCCAGAATTTCAGTTCAGATCAATATAGTGGTTAAGGGCGAGCTTTCATTTTTCCAGTTTGAAATTTGAGAAATTCTACCCGAATTAGATATGCTTTCAAGATGAGACTAGTAGTTAAATTCTTATAATTTACACACATTATTTGTTACGTAAATCATGTGAGAGAGGAAGGTTTGAATAGAAAAAGACGATAATAAAATTGTTGATTGAAAGTAGGGCCTCAAGTGTCACATGATAAATAATATAGGGGAAAAAAATGCAATTTTATATTTTTGCGATTCAACCCTGCTCCAAAAATATAAGTTGCATTATTTTGGGCTAATACAGTTTTGCGGATATTTTAAATATATGTCTTTTTCATATTTGTTAAACAAATTTTTACTCAACTTAATAAATATTGATAAATCAAATTAAAATGTTGCTATTATAAATTCATCTTGAATGATTAAAGTATTATCCTTGATTTCCAAGCTGCAAATATGGAGCTTTCTGAGATTGAAGACATATTATATAAACAATATTATAATTTTAGGGTTTTTATTGTTTTAGATGAACTTCCGTATATGAATGTACCCCTTCACACCATAATAAAATTAACTGCTCACGGTCACAAATACCACTCGGAGCTGATCAAGCTGCCAGTAGACTGTGTGGATACGCACCGTCATCAGCCTAATGTAAGTTGCATCATATTCTTCAAATTTTAGTTTGAGACAATGAAGACTTTCAAAATTATTATTTTTTTACATCATTTATATTTTTTATTATCAAAATTAGTCAAAAAGTTGGTTGTGAAGATAAAAACTTTATTTATTTGACAAATGTCATTTATGGTTGCATTTTAGAACTGTTCCACCAGCCGGTCCTCCGATGATGCTCTGGTGACTGTCCCCTCTCACTACGATACTCTGCCGTCATCTCTCTGGCAGAACTCTAACGGCTCTTCGCTTTAAACATACAACTTCCACTGTGGAACAGTTGGCTTAAAGAAGATATTACACCTTGTGTAACGGCGCTTGCCTCGGTGTGGTGGTCCAGAAAGAGGGCATAGAAAACACAGATTTTCTCCATTTCTCTCTTGATGTTTCAAGTTCTCGCCAGCAGGTGTTCACAAAAAAGATTATCATTTTCTTTTTAACATAGTGTAGAAGTTTTAATATATGAAAAAAAACATTTAGATGCAATATTTCAGCTTTCTAGTGTTCATATATTGATGACTTGTAATGCCTTTAGAGATGATAATCTAATTACGTAAGTGGTCGATGATGAAATTAATTTTACAATTTTATTGTTCTAATTTTACAACAAACTCAAAGTGTTCCTTCTGCAGGCAGATGTCAATTTTACACATTGTGTTTTTTTTTTTATCATATTGGTAATTGTTCTGTAAAACACAATTTTATTTTAAGCTATTAATATGAATGATTGTTGGAATTTTCCCTTAGGAAAATAATGACGAAACAGATGATTTGGTCGGCAAGAATCAGATTTATTTCATTGTTTCGCCAAATAATGTAATATTTATGAATTCAAAGGAAATATTGACCAGATTCTAAAAAAATCTTATTATTAAATTAAATGGACATGAGGATTTTCTGTATGGTACTAGATTTATACAAACTTTAAGTTTATTTCCAATCCTTACCTGGTATTGCTTAATTGAACACAGTTTTATAAAATTCCGCTTTTACATTCCTATTAAATTGAAAAAATTTGGTCTTCCATTCTCAGTCAGATTCGTGTGATTTTTGTCCCTGAAAATAATCTTTATATAATGGAAAGGTAATTCTGATTTTCGCCCGTACAAGTGGTGTTTCTCTAATCGGC
This sequence comes from Eubasilissa splendida, assembly GCA_031772225.1. Classification (NCBI taxonomy): domain Eukaryota; kingdom Metazoa; phylum Arthropoda; class Insecta; order Trichoptera; family Phryganeidae; genus Eubasilissa; species Eubasilissa splendida. Next base: position 19,994,613 of record CM062845.1, on the reverse strand, counting down.
CCTGGGTGGTTCGGTAGCTGCCGAGGGAACGGTTAAACTAATTATTTGGATAAATTTATTGCACATGAATAACAAATTTTCACATCATCCTCTATCATCTTCGAGCCAAGATAATTTCATACAATTTAAGTGAAAATATTTAAATAATGTTTAATATACATAATTAAAAGTTAAATTATGAACATAAGTAATCAATTAAGCGTTAATCATTTTTCATTTTTATTGTAATATTTTTCTATGGATCGAAGTATGCTTTCTTTTGTATGTTAGATGTATAATGTTTTAAGTGTGTTCAAGGTTAAACTAGATTAGTAAGGTGAGTTGATGACAATTGTTGAAATATAAATTGTTCTTTAAAATAATTCTTCTTGTTATATGTTCAAACATATGTAATTGTTAGTTAAAACTATATATATATACATTATTTATATCAATGAACCACGTTTCATTTATTGATTTTATTATCTGTTTAAAATTTTAATTTAATCATTAAATGTTTTTAAAAATATCCACCTGCTATCAAACCAGGGCAGAAGTGAATAATAATATTGAAAACAACAAGGACCATAGGGCAATATGTATATTCATTGCATTAAATTACAACATATCTGTCAGAAATCTGACTATTGCCAGTGTTGCGAACATGCAGTACTTAAGTTATGTTTTAGTTTTTACAAAAATTCATCTTTTAATGTAATAATGAAAATGTAAATGATTTAAGTGCTTGATATTTTCAAAATTAGTTTTAATTTCTAGTTTTTGAAATGTATAATGGAATTATAATGATACGAAAATGACAAATATCAACACAGTAAAACTCCGTTAATTTGTAACTCACGGGACCAAAATGTTGATCGGCGATCAAACTCGCCTTTTCCATCAGAATTGGAATATTTTAAATGTGTCCAAATGGTCATGGATTTACACGAATTACAAGGTGTTAGTGCCATTTTAGAGAACGATACGTGAAAAAGAATATGTCAACATATTTAAATATGAAAGATTTAGTTTCTTTAGTACCTACATATGCAAATCGAAACGTTTCATAAACCTAGAAACCAAGTGACTCAATGAAAACATTATTTTAATAACAACAAATCTTATAAAATGCACTATGGAATTAGATATACATATGGCTAAACTCAGTTCGGCATGTCTTGTCATACCAGCGCACGGTTTATGCGATAAGGAACGGCGTTGTGATTGGCTAGTAGGTGGGGCCAGCTGCAGATGTTTACGAAGAGATGAAGGTCAAATGCGTAGTCGCGCGACTTTAGGGATTTAAAAACATTTGCAAATATGCGAATTACGTGAACAAATTATTTACTTCGGGTGTCAAAAACGCATACGAACTGTGAATGATCAGATTTCATGAATTATCGGTAGAAATTAATATGAAATGTTATTTTCGGGGTTATTTTATTTTTTTTAAATTGCAAATTCCGTGAAAATACAAAATATAGGGTTACTGGAGTTTTACTGTAGTATGATTTTAGCATTGTCAGTGTGTGTATTAAATTTAAATTAATAACCCACAAAATGAATGTACTATCATGTGATTGTAAACGAATGAATAGATGATATAATCATTCAATGGAAGGTATTGAGAAGCTATAATATAGTAAAGGAAGCGCTGCAAATTATTGGAATGGGTAAAAAAATATTGATTTAAGTGTGGGGTTTTAATTTCTCTTGCAGAAAGATAGATTTGGAGGGTCACTACATGTTTGTATTCCATTTAGAAGTTAGGTAGTTAAAGGATAATGGATAGGTAGATAAGTAATGCTTGTCGCATTGAGACTATAGTTTTTTATGCTACCTTAGCAGATTTAGTAGTTAAAAATTACAAAAAAATAACATTTTTGTTTGTATTCTTGTCTTTTAAAATTCTTTATAATGTATTAGGGTCTGTATTCTTGATGATTGATTAATATCTAAAGTAAACTAAAATAATGGCATTCCCGGCTTTCATTATATCAGGGAATAAATTGTACTGTAAAAGATTAGAATCACACATTGCAAAAGTAAAGGTGATTAGAATTGATAATGTTGGTATTTTTGCTTAGTACACATGTACTGTATGTATTGTTAAAGCGATGAACTCTGAATTCATGATTGTGACTTTACATTCTGAATTTGTATATTCTGCGCAAATTGTCTACAGAATACTCATATTATATATTTCAGAAAGTAGTTGCGCCTTAACGGAAAATAAGAAAGAACCCTTTTAAAATGTTTATCATTAATTAACTCTCATTATTAGAATTTTTCTATGTCCCTTACGGATCTAAACTATTATTTTCATATAAAATTGTGTCTATAATTCAAAAAATTTTATACATATTTTGATCTAAACAAATAATCTTGATAATTCAAAATTGTTTTTAAAAGTATCAATTAGCCAAAAATTATTGATGACGCAGTCATAGTAAATTTAAAGAAAGTCGTCATTTCCACGAGGCATGTTATTTTTTATTCAAGATTTATAAAAAGTAAGCAAAATTAAACATATATTTGTTAGTCTCCTATGCTGCCGCATCATTGACACTTATTTTAACATTTTGGTGCAATTTTGCTTACTTCTTTAGATTTTGTAAATATAATATATATATCTTAATTTGATGTTCTGGAAAGGTCCCGTGTTTTTGATAAAAGATCACATGGTACTGGAATAACCTCTCTTCATATTCTCGGACTGTTGACCAGGGACATTAGTTTATTAGAAAACTCGAATTGTTAATTTTGGATTTGATTCTATTTCTGACAGTCCACACAGTCAATCCACAACTCGAAGGTCAAAGCTTAACTGATTCTGGTAATAAAAATAGCGACTATTAATCATCCAAAAGTTGTCATTTAAAAAATATAATGAATTTGACATGTGATTTGTCACGTCATGTCATTTTCACCATTCCAAATGCAATCTTGTCAGGTGACAAAACTTTTAAATATTTTATTTGTGTGCTGCCTATAAAAATGTTAGACATTTTATTATCTACAAAATTTGTTAATATTTGATAATTGTGTGAACAGATGGTGCAGTTATCTAAGGTGTTCATTATGGTTCAAAAAATTTGGTACATTGTTTTGATAATCAAAATTTTATTCTAAATTAAAAGATTAATATTAAATGAATTGGTGTCATTATTAAATTAGTTTGTATAAAACACGAAAGAGTTTTTACACGTTTATTGCTTTTATTTAACAAAAAAAAGACTGATATTATTTTTAAAATTTTAATGTTTTTCATTTTCCAGTGATCTGCCCTTGAGTACATTTTTGGTGGAAAAAATGAATCTTGCAATATTCAAATTCAATGTTATTTTTGATTTTATCTTTTCGTTAATGACAAAATAGTTTTTAGTCAGAGTTTTCGAGGAAAATACTACTAAAACCATCCTTTAAATATCTGTATTGTTAATTATTGAAGTTGTTTATTCTGATTGCTTCCCATCTTAGCAATTATTTTTCAATTAACATTTGCACAATCCTTGTATAATTTTAGAATATTGTAAGAAATAATTTTTGTAGTTTTTATCTTGTAACGTAAAATTTAGATGTATCCATTAAAAGTTATTCAACTGGATGTGGTTTTTTTTAATGTTTTTACATACTGCATTAATTCCTTTCCTATTCCATTTTAGTTCAGGGTTTGTTGGGAGGCCCTGACCCCCTCACCCACCCTAAAACATGAGAAATAAAAAATACTAGAAGATTTTACAATTTATTTTTTATGCTTTTCTATACTACTTATGAATCAACTGTCACATAAGATGGGAATAAGATCACCCGTTACCGTTAAAAATATTTTTATCTGTTTAGTCCCCACTCTACCCAAATTGAAATCACGTTACATAATACTTTTGGATGCTTTTACTGTTTGAACATCGGCACATTCAGCTTCACGCATTAATTTAACAAAGCCGTGAATTTAAATTTAATAATTTTTATTAAGGAGAACACATTCTTATTGTGAAGTTGTATTCAGAACATAGGTCTGTGATATTTTTTAAATACTAATTTTTAATGGATTAATTATAAATATATACATATAAAATCAATTTTGTAGAAAAATATTGTTTTTGCATTACCGGGATCCTGGTTCGTATCCCGGTAGCAATAATTTTTATTTATAGTTAAATTTTTTTAAACCTACAACGAGATGCCACAAAGATGTCTCCTCCATTACTTTCTGGTCATTTCAAATGATTAAACAAATTTAATGTTTTTTGTTGAATTATCGTAGAATCATAGGATCGATGACATTGTACCATATCATCAATCCAAGGATTTAGCATTTTCTCAATTTTTTCTACCATGGTTCTACATGTACATCTGTGTAGGTTTGTACTGAATTTTTAACTTTGTTAGTTTATGAATGTTCGGGATGCAGTTCACAGGCACTGTTTTTAGTTTAATCATAATAAAAATTTTGTAAGTGTAAAAATTTGTGCCTTTCTGGATGTGATTGGTTTTGCAACTCCTACCATCAAATATTTGTATATTTCTTCATTTATAGGCTACTCACATTCATCTATTTTTAGAAATGGAAAGTACGGTATATATTAAAGCCCCTAGACAAAGCATTTCTTTATTTTAGCTTAGCTGGAAACAATATTGACTGCTCATATAATGTTATATTATTTCCAATGTTGCTATAACTGAGTTTCTCTGTATACGTACATCTTCGAGAGGAGTAATATGACATGGGAATTCATAATACAGTAAAACTCCGTTAATTCGTAACTCACGTGACCGAATTTAAAAAAAAAAATCTGAATTTCGAATAATGAGAACAATTTTTTTGAAGGCAATATTAGAAAGAAATTTTTAATAACGCGTCGTCAGTTTGTATTTTCGCATTTTTTCGCTGTCAACATCGTAATTTTCATACTGAAAAACATGGCGGCTGTCTATTATTTTAACTTTTTATGTGTCGAAATGTTTATCAAATAATTAATTTCTCCTGAATAATGAAGGTGTGTGGCGACGTGGCGAGTCCAATATTAATGATGATATATGATGATGATGTAAAATATGATGAATGCATTCCTTTGATATGCCTACAGACTGCCATTTCTCCATGATTCAACGTCAGTCATCTAGCATCATTTGGTGAAGTTTTTCAATGTTATTGGTGGTGGTCGCAGTGTTGGTCATCCCGAACGCTCATCATCAACCGAGCTGGCACAACCACGTTTAGATTCAGCTGCCCATCATTTTACAGTGGCAAATGATGAAGCAAAATCCCTGTAAACAGCGTCCAATTCGACTTTATTTAATTATGGCACAATATAAAATTTTTTCCATGTTAACAATGGCACAGATACAGACTCATAACAATGACTGTCAAACAACAATTGAGTGTTCAAAATGGCCAAAATTTTCAGAAGTGTCTTTCACAAAGCATGTATAATTGTAGTGCTGGAATAGTGAGTAACGCCATCTTTCGGTTGAGGCTCAAAACTTTTTGTATTAAGGAATTTCCACATTAAAATATAGATTATATGGAAACTTGGCCCGCAGGCCTAGCAGCAATTGGCGACAACCGAGTACTTTTCTACTAGTTAAAATATATTACATTTATTTTTGAAATTTCATTTGTTAGAAAATAGCTACTTACCATTGTATTTTGGATAGGTAGGTACATACTAGGTGTGCAGTATTTTTTAAATTATTTTTTAAGTAAGTACCCACCGTGTAGATACTGAATTCAAATAGAAGTTCTTTACCTACCTATCGGGACGTGAAAGGAAGGAGTGTTGTGGCTTTTCAAACATGTGAACTTCTAAAAAGTTTGACATTTATGGGGTATATGCGGGGGGAATAAAATATGTAGTTACTATAATAATAAATACAGATTTAGTAATTTTGATGTGTCTTTATATTTCCTGCCCACTTTCACCAAAGTTATGATCAGTGCGCTCAAATAAATTGCCTCTTAAACTACCTCGCTTAGCGATGTCGTATGCATTAGCACGATCTACAACACGTAAGTTGTCGAACATCTACTATTTTAATGGTTCTATTTTCAACCAATGTTTCCCGTATTATAACTTAAATGTTAACTTGGTATGATCTTGATAGAAGAACACCGATAACTTCTTTCTTAAACACTGGGCATTTGGATTCCAGGCCAATAAGAATTACCTGTATTATGGATACATCTAGGCCATCTGGGGAATAAAGTCAACATTTATATCTATAGAGTTATGTAAGTATTATTATATTACTGTAGATAACAATTATAACAGGTCATATGTCAAAAAAATATATTTTGTCATATATAATTCTATTTTTGAATGTTTGTGTTGAGTATGGAAGCAAATCAAGCTTTGTACGAAATAAATTAATATTACGTATCTAAAAAATAAATTATACTCGTAATTACAGATTATTATTCAATACAGAAAAAGAACACCAACGAATTGTGTAATAGTTATCAGGGGTGTGTTCAACCAAATTGTTCACCGTGACTTTTTACCTTTGACCAGATGACCGAGAGTATCATAGATATGATGAGATTTTCAGATTAATTTATCATCTTGCCAAGTATTTGGCTAAACCCAGAGAACTGAAGAATTTATGATTTTGTCATTCAACATACTGTCTATTGTGATAAGCCATAAATATTGTCGTGTCTTGGCAACGCTTAAGCTTTAGGTATGTATTTTAATTAAACAGAATTGTTTGAAAATTTTGACTTTAATTTTAAGATATTTGTTTGATAGAATTGCTACCAAACTATCATATCTGTCTTTGTACATTGAATATTCAATACCTACATAAACTTGATAAGCAAAGATATTAGATTGATACTTCTGTTAGTCGTAATATTTAAAAAGAGACAGGATCATTTATTTTTGGCATAGTTAAAATTATTACGAGTTCTAGTTTATTTGTTCAGAAAAATGACTGAAGGGTAGGTTCGACGTGAGAGTTTATTTGAGTAGGGAAACATTACTTTAAAAAGAATAAACTGTAAGAGGACTAAATAAGTAGATTTGGCATAATAATAGCATTGAGATCCTAGCAGCAATAACTGTCCGAAGCCAGTTGATTTCTGCAGTGTGATATAAAAACTCTTATACATTGAACTATTGCTCCAGTCACATATTTTGATATAATTCTGAAGCAATAATTTTACACGGTCTCTCGAGTACACTTAATATATTTTTTAAAACCAATTTGCGTGAGTATATAATGTATCTTCACCTCGTTGTGTTGCTCTGTGCTTGTGATTTGTTTGTTAACACCGTTTCGGGCGATGCGTCATACGAAATCAAAGAAGAAAAGTCTCTTAATATTTCAAAACTATTTTGTGGAACCCACGATAATCCGCCACATCAAAATCCACTAGATATCCAATCAAAAAATGAAACTGATAGAATAAAACTTAAAGAATACCCAGAGCTCTTACGACAAAGAATTATTCAACAAAAGGGAGGACAACCTGCAAACTTACAAAAGAAAATAGAAACAGGAATCCCACAACAGGAAGAATACTCAGGGATCTCACAACAGCTCGGATACTCAGGATACCTCCAACAGGAAAGATATTCAGGAATTCCACAACAGGGAAGCTATTATGGAATTCCACAGCAGGAAGAATACCCAGGAATCTCACAATGGCAAATAAACCCGCAATACTCGGGGAACCCGGGATTCTCACAACAAAGAGGATATCCAGGAATCCTACAACAGGAAAACTATTATGGAATACCACAGCAGGGAGGGTACCCAGGTATTCTACAATGGCAAGGACACTTAATAACCCCACAATACCCGGGATTCTTACAACAAAGGGGAAATCCAGGAATTTCACAATACCTGGGAAACCAAGGACCTTTACAACAAGGAGGAAACCCAGGAATTCCACAATACCTGGGGAATCCGGGACTCTCACAACAAGGAGGAGACCCAGGAATTCTACAATATCCAAGGAATCCGGGTCTTTCACAACAAGGAGGAAACCCAGAAATTATACAATACCCAGGGAACCCGGTAGTCTCACAAGGAGGAAACCCAGGAATTCCACAATACCTGGGGAATCCGGGACTTTCACAACAAGGAGGAGACCCAGGAATTCTACAATATCCAAGGAATCCGGGACTTTCACAACAAGGAGGAAACCTAGAAATTATACAATACCCAGGGAACCCGGTAGTCTCACAAGGAGGAAACCCAGGAATTCTACAATACCCAGGAAATCTGAGACTCTCACAAGGAGGAAACCCAGAAATTCTACAATACCAAGGGAACCCGGAACTCTCACAACATGGAAGAAACCTAGGAATTCCACACTCTTCGGGGAACTTGGGACTCTCACAACAGGGAGTATATCTAGGAAACCCACAACAGGGAGGATACCTAGGAAATCCACAACAGGGAAGATACCCGGGAATTCCACCATACCCAGGAAACCCGGGATTCTCACAATATGGAGGATATTTAGGAAACCCACAACAGGGAGGACAGCTAGGATTCTCACAACAAGGAGGTTATACAGGCAATCTACAACAAAGAGGATACCCAGGATATCTACAATAAAGAGTGTACCCAGGAAAATAAAGGACTTGGTGGATATTATGTACCGTGACATTTATAAATATTGTTTATCAAATAATTTATGTTTAATGCTTCAGTTTACATACACAGATAAAATTGTTTCTCACTAGCGAGAATAACATGCTTTTATTTAAAAATAAGTTTTTTGAAATATTTTTGTAATTGATATTAACGAAAACATAAATTAAAATTTTGATTTTTTTACAGGACCTACAAATTAATGGATCAATAAAAAAATACCTCAGTGATGAATCCTAAACACATTGCCCGACTATCGATCGTTCAGTTTTCGACGTTTGAAGGATGGATATCACTCGCTACCTGATGAGATGCTTAGCTGGCTGGGTTTGATTTATGTAATTTTAAAATATTTATGAATAATTCATTCCATAATAAATGAAAAAATCGAAAATCAATCGCACATACGTAACAAAATTGTTCTATATAATTTGTCTAAAGTATATCTCTAAACCTTTGTAATTTAATAGCACTAATACATATTACATATCGCTCGCTATGTGTATTGCGTAACAGCGATTACGAACCACCAGTGAGCAGCAATATCAAAAATGTCGTCAGAATGATGAGGAAATTTTTTATGCTGATATTTAAATACCAATTTCTAGGTATGTAACTTTTAAGCCAAGATTTGAAAAATTACCAATCAACAATTTTTTTTAACATATTTTGTTAATTCAGCCGGTATCGCAGTAAAATTTGTCACGAAAACTTTGTTAGAAAATTTCGTAACTTGGTTTTATTTTCACCTTTACCGGTACTATTCGCCTCTAAAACTTTTATGAAATCAATAATATTTTGCAGGCGCTGAGTTTCGATTCCGATCGGACTGTGGTGTCAAATTGTCATATAAATATTTTTTGTGTTAGAATTTAAAGCATTTATTTATATTTTTGATATATGTTCTTAACACAAATTTTTAATATTTCATTTTACTTGAAAAATGGTTAACCCTGGTGAACTTTAAAACAAGCTCGTATTAGATATGTTAATGTCGATTTTCGCGACACTTCAGACTCCGTATCCCCACCTGTCGCGCGGGAGCCCGGAGATTGGTTCTCCTCCTCCAGGGAGATAATTCATTTAAGTGAATTTATGAATATTTCTCTCGAACCAGAAAACATATTAAGACATGTAACGCGTTTTTTAATTCTAAATAATTTTGCATATTACTTATTTAGGCCGCACACAACTGCTCACATAGGATATCGGTGTATCCAACATCAAACCGACGTTTATACTTTATTGATGGAAAGGAAGAGGCAGAATATCTGTTTAATTAAATATTGAAGGACATTTAAATATTGGGTTGACAATATTTGCTTCTTAACATACTCCAGATGAAACTTCCATAATATATTGGGACATTAAATCTTCAATATTATTATGTTTTACAACCTCTTTGGTTTGTACCTACACGTGATGGAAGGTCAGAAACATGAATAACATTTAATGCTGTAAAGAAGCGTGCAGGTGTACATTATCGCTGAGTCATTAAATTGTTGTAAATTGCATTTAGTATGGACAGAAAATTGATCCAACCAATATGAATGTAAGGACGATACAGATTTGGCGGTAATTTTTATATTTTTCTAGTACAGTACAGTAGTAAAAGCTTTAGGGGTTTTTTGTTGGAAATTTTACTTCCAATTTTTGTACAATATAAAATATTACTGGTTTTTTCTCCGCACTCTCCAGGATTAATTTATAATTTAAAATAGTGATTTAGGGGTGGAGTGGTGCCTTTATTTTGCTCAGGCCCTAAATAATATACCTATATGTCCGGGGAGCGAGTGGGGTGACTTATATTCCTCGGGGTCTGAAAGGCAACTGGGCAAAATTTGGAAGTGATGGCTTTCGATATTAAACGACGGAAGGGAGTGGGCCTATGTTTTGCGCGTTTTCACATGAGAGTGAAGATAGTTACCATAAGACAGCTGGTGCTCAGCTTAGTGTACTTGATGCCGACCTTTGAACTTTGATATAATGACTTGCGGAGTACCGGGTCTGATAGACCCCTTGCTCCTTCATCATAATGTATGTCTTATGGGCCTGTTAAATTTTATTATTAATGGCAAATTTAGAAATTTTCTGCGAAATTGGGGCGGGGACTGCTAGCTGGTGTGGTAATGTATGTAACCTCTAAAGGAGGACGGTTTTGGAGCGTTTAATACGCGAGAGGACCGTTATATCGTAATTAGATAGTACGTTTATAATAATCTAGCCGGATGACCTGAAGTTTATTTGTATGTGCCTTGGCCGCGTGGCCCTAGACGGGGGCTGCGTATAGGAGTACAGGTCTTAGGACGGCCTTGTATAAGAGGAGCTCGTTGTCCTAATAAAGAAAACTCGATGCCGAGAACTAATAGATGTCTTTTTTTCTTTCTCGATTCTCCAGAAAGAAAATTTTCATTCCTGTCTACGTTTCTTAATGTTTGATGTGGTGATCATATCGGAGTGCAGTATTTGAGAGTCGCATGCACCGAGGCGATGGATGGCGTTCGGAGCGTCGCATCCATCGCCTCGGATCAACCATCATCTCGGCTTCCCGTTGCGGAATTACATGGAACAGAGGAAAGCCGAGAGAGATGAAAAAATAACAATACAACACCTTGACCGCCTGACGGATGACTCTAAACTTCGGCAATAAGTCAGCGTGGTAAAAAATGCCCTAAAAATTGACATTTAGATACTGAAATGAAATCTAAATGTAATTTATAAAATGAATCACATTATATTTAATATTAAAATGTTAATGTTTTCATTTTTATACATTTTATTTATCTTATCAAGTTGCAAAAGACTAAAATATGTGTTTTTTGTATAACTTGGTACCAAATTACTTTATGCATGTCTGCTAAAACTGATTAAAGTTAGGTGATTTATATTTTACTTTTGTGTATAACTATTTTGAACTATAAAATTTCAATAAATAAATAAATTTTATTACATCACTCGCTAAAGCATTTTTATTACAACATTCTCTGTCATGTGTTATTCAGTTTTGACTGTTTATGGTTTACGATATGTGAAGAAATGTAATTATTTTTATTATACCATACACTGGTGGACTTGATTATAGACAATTTAATAAGAGGAAAACATCGAGCATTTCATATTTTAATGCAAAGTATTATAGGTATTTATTTATAGCAACTTCCGTAAAATTTCAGTGCACTCTTCCAAACCATCCAATATAAACAAAATGTATTTTATTTTAACGAACACTTTCTCTCTGTGGGTAGGTAAATTTGAAAGGAAACTGACACATTACATCGGAGTGAAGTGCAAATTTATTTTGAAATACGAATTTTTTGGTTATGCAACATTTTTGTTCTGAAGGTGTATTTTTCAAATAGAAAAACAAACGACTTCATTCCTTCTGTCAGAAATTTCAAAATTTGTTTTAGGATTTTACAACTTTATATTATTACGATTTCTGTACCTGTTTTGAATTGAAATTTGTGTCTGTATTTTTTACAAATACTGTTTAGACTACTTTAATAATATACCTAAACATTATTTAATATCAAGTTTAGTATGTGTAACAATGCATAACACTGAAAGATGGTGAATTTTGTTTAACCTTCGGATACCTACCTTTCCGAAAGTGTATAATATAGCTTTAAATAAATCACTTTATATTTAATGTGGAAGCTCAAGTTGTCATCTTTTACATATGGTTATTTTTATTAACCCGTCCTAAGACGGGCGTGCTGCATCAATCCTGATTTTTAAGCTACAAAGGTTTTATTATTGTCTACTTGAAATCGTTTTAAAGTAAGTTATTTTTTTATTTTTCTTCGTCTTCTACCAATCTGCGTCCAGTGTTAGGCCCCCCTTTTTGCTTTCCACGGCTCCATGTCTCGTAGGACTTCCAATTAACCGAGAATAAATACTAACCGGTTTTTAGTTTTGTTTACGAAAAAAAACTATTAAAACGGTTAAAACCGTCGAAAAAATAAGATATTTTGCATATTTATACATTTAAAAAAATTTTAATCATTACGTTTAAATAGTTTAAAAATATGCTAAAATTAAATATAACTTGTTTTATTTGTTACATGAAAAGCATGAAAAAATAATAAAATTGAAATGTATAATATTAAAAAAAAATTGTAATATGTAAAATACAAATGACAAAAATATCAAACTTGTCTGATGTTATCTGACCATGGCTCGTTGAGCGGCTAGATATCCCGCACCTTGTAAGCAACTTTCCGAAAATATTTAAAGCAAGATCTAATCAACTTGTAACTGGTGAGTATAATTGGTGGTATCTGTTCTCCAACGCCGGAGGAAAATTTCCATAAAATGAATGCAAAATAGTATTTTTCACTTTCCAAGGATCGCGTGTCCACTTTAAAGAATAATACGATTGAGAAACAGAGTGGAGTGTGTGAGTCAGAGCGGTTGGTACATTTCTTAAAGATTTAATAGCACATTTAATAAGCTGACAGCTCGCGGCTCGCGGCTCACCCGCCCGCGGCTCGGAGCCCAATACGTGTCGTGACTTCTGTGTCCAGCCTTCAGTCGTGACCTACATTATTTAATGGATCAATGCAGCGAACAAAGCCACGAAAAGGAGAGCAATTTACAGATCTTCTAAACGCAACAGCCTTCGAGAATAAACTGAAATATCGAAACCGACTGTCAATAAAGCCACGATAATTAATATGAATAGTTGTATCGAATGGTAGTGGATTATGTGATATTGTGCAAGTACAAGTAGGGCGCGGCAACAAAAGTTCCATTCTGAGATATTTCAGCGCCCTGAGGCCGCCCGGCGTGTTCTGTCCCCTACTAAAATAATTGTATGGCAAAGCGATCTATCGAAAAAAAAAACGTTATTATTTATCACAATTCATTACATAGCAAATGAGTATTCCGCTATTGTAATATTTTTACAATAAATCCTTTTGCCCCTATGTTTGTAAACACCACTGATATGTTTACTAAGCGACTAATCCGCGCAATGCACGGTTTTAGAGCTTTAACACATGTATACTCCTATGAGATTATTGGCTTTTGTAGTTCGCCGTGTTCACACCGTACCGAGCCTAAATTATTTTCAATTTAATAATATAATGTATAATCAAACAGAGGGTCTTCCTATGGGAGCACCCACAAGTTCACTAATAGCAGATATTTTTGTAGATAATTTGGAGAGGAATATTTTTAATTGTGATTCTCCTTTGTTAAAAAATGTTTTGTTGTGGAAAAGGTATGTGGATGATATATTATGTATTTGGTCAGGTTCACAACGTCAGATTCGCCGACTCGCGCATTCATCATATTCCATATAGCAGAAGACTATTCTATTTAAATTTACCTCATTGCTAGCATATTCGCTCTTTCAAAAGTGATGTAGCAAATAGTCAGGGATAGGAGAGGTTATAGTTGGTATATACAGACAAATAACTGTATTTATTCATAAAACATCGATAGTTAAATCTCTCTTCTATACACACCATTCGAAAACTTGTCCAAGTCAACCATTCAGTTTGTATTCACGTTCTTCTTCTCCATTATATTAAAATTTTCGCCTAGGGGCGTTATCTTCACAAAAGTTAATTTTATTTGCGAGAGATAAATAGTACTAATTAAATGTATTAACTAGAAAGAAATAAATAAATATATATATATATGGATTCGAATCTGGATCTCTTTCCAAACCGGGAAATGTGCATTATCCAACTATACTACAGCGAGAATACTTTTGACGACAAATTTTCGAACCCATATGTTACACTTTTCAAATTTTAAACATCTATCGTTCCATTATTTGAAAGCCATCTACTTTGTTTTTACGGAATCTCAAATACATTTAAGTAAGCCGATAGCCGACGCCAGAATTGTAATTTTTCAGAACATGGGTCTGTGACATTTTAAATACTAATTAAATGTGTTAACTTGAAAGATATACATATAAAATCAATTTTATGTTTTTGGATAATTCACCTTCCCCGGTTTGGAATCCCGGTAGCGTATTTTTCGACGAAATTAATTTTATATGTATATCTTTTTAGTTAATACATTTAATTAGTATTTAAAATATCACAGAGCTATGTTCTGAATAATTACAAGTTCACAATAAGAATGTGTTCTCCTTAATGATAAATAGTAAATTCGTTGGCCGAATGCGCCATTCAATTGAAAACCTCTGGCCTGGAAGTTGACCACGTTCTCATCACGGGACATTGTTCGAGTCCCGTCATTTTGATTAAAATGTTTGTTAACATTCAAATAAACACTTAAGCTTACATGAATAAATATTGATATCGACAATTACAGGGTGTAACAGATCTAGTCCGCAATATTTCATCTGACTAACATGACATCTGTAAAGAAATATAGATACACGCATACGACAAGAATCAAAAAACCTCTTTCAAAAAATATGGATCCTTACAAGAGATTTTAAACCAAAGTCATGGGTTATTGAACATAAATAGGGACATGTCATAACAGAGATTGACAAAGTCACGGAGAGAGGGGAGGAATATTGCACAGAACTGTTCAAGGATGAAGAAGATCCACCAGTCATAGGACCGGAACAGTAAAATCTAGAACCGGACATGATAAAGTTCAATATGCTATTAAAAAACTTAAACATGACAAAACCCCAGGTAATGATGGAATAACTGCAGAATTATTGAAATACCTGGGCGATGAAAATCAAATTCATAAGTGGCGTCTGCAATCCAAAAATGGGTAATCATCTTTTATCCATTACACAAGTAGGGATCTACTAGAAAGTGCGGAAATTATACAACCTATTAGTGTAGAAATTAAGAGTGCAATACTCATACCCCACGCGAGCAAAATAGTTTTGTAGATTTTGTAAACGTCTGAAGCACTACATAAGCTGTCGGATGGCCCAAGAATAGGTGGCTTTGTAAAGAGCAAAAAATTCGAGAGCAAATATTTAATATTCGCCGACTTGTGGAGAAAAGCTGAGAGCTCCTATCGCCAGTCGTGTCTTCAGCGACTATAAGAAAGCATTTGATAGCGTGAAATGGAAATGCATGTGAAAAGAATTTCGTAAGATGGGAGTCCCGAAACACCTTGTGCATCTTATTCGCAATCTACAGGTTGGCCCAAAAAAAGTGAGAACATCTCGTAACACATGAGTTATTTCTAAACATACTATAATTAATTATAATTCTTAATGTCATTTTTTTGCACAATATTTGGCTAATCAGAAGTCATCAAAACACCCCATATGGGGTTTAAATTTGGACTGTTCGGTGGCCACATGCCTGGCTCGATGAAATTAACATTCTCACGACGAAGAAGGTTGATTGGAGCTCCGTCCTGCTGTAATGTCCAGTTATGCTGTAATGTCTAGCTATACTCCAGGTTTTGTTTTGAAACTCTTTAATCATTTTCCTAGCACCTCAACGTTTTTCAATTCGCAAATTATTGATCAGAATACGGTCTTCTGTAGGGATTTTTGTAATTCTGGGCGACAATTTGAAAAAACCAAATATAAACGATGGAAAAATTAATAATCAAGAATGGCGACCGGAAATTGACGAAATAGAACTTAATATAGGTAAGTAAGTAAATTAGTAAACTATTTAAGCTATTGTTGTTATAGTTAAACTAATTTTGATGTAATTATATCTCACTTTTTTTGGGCCACCCTGTATATTAGGATAATACGGCCACAGTTAAATTCAATTCCATCTCCTCTAAAAAGTTTAAAATGCGAAAAGGAGTCAGACAGGGATGTATATTGTCTCCAGACCTTTTACATATGTGGAGAGCACATTATGAGAAATGCAATCGAAAACTGAAACGGTGGATTAAAAGTTGGAGGCGGAAATATTTCTAGTTTCAGTTGCGCAGATGACACAACATTGATAAGTACACCAGAAGAAGAAGTCGTTGCACTATTCGATCGCACTGAAGAAGAAACAGATACTTTGAAATTAATGTTTGTTTAGTTAACCAACTAATATTCTATATCTGCTTCAAGCACTAAATCATCTAATAAAAAACTGTCTGGCCGCTCAAAGTTCGATAACCTTGTATTCAATATATTCTGTACAATTTGGATTCAATAAAATATTTAAATTAATCGAAATAATAGTATAACTACGATTATTTAACATCTCCATCTCTGACATGGTTGAGATTAGGCACATGCAGTGTGAACATTTTCAACGTGCCCCGACTCTCGCGAAAATAATCAGCAGTGTAGTCTCAGAGTTTGGAGTTTGCACCTCGAGAGTGTGCGATCACCTGCGCCGCCAGGGGCGTGCCGCGTGCCGCGTGCCGGGCCGCAGTTTAGACAAAAGGCCCGGCGACAGATTCACTTCGGCTTCACACAGCCTTACCAGTCTTTCTCCGGCGCGTGAGGTAACCGCAGGCTCCTGGACCACGCTCCTCCCGAAATATGGTACCGCGGCACATCGATTTGTAATTCACCTCATTTTTTTACACTGTACTTGACGGCGGGCTCATTATTTATAATTGTATGTTTTTAAATTAGAGTGATATATTTGATTTGAGCGATCCCCGACCGATTAGACTGCGAGCGACATTAGTGGATGTTTGTAGTTTATATTGGGAAAATAAGACTTTCTTTCGGATACAATATCTATCGGATCATTTGAAAATAGGATAATGTAGAGATTGTTGGGCCAAGTTCCTTCGATTTTTGTAAATATCATTTTATTTGATACCCTTTTCAGTCTGAAATGTGAACATTCAAATCAGCTATCTGCTATATATATTATACCATATCCGTAGTGCAAAAGGAAAAATTCCGCTTCAGAGCGTCTGGAGGTCGGACCACTACGGTCGGAGATCGGAAAACTTTAACTTTAACTTCGTGACGAAACAGGTGCCGTTCGAGACTAATTTTTGCCCGGGAGCGCAGCTTAAAAACTGAAATAGAATTAACAATGAAATCTTTAAATTCGTTTGTTAAAAAAATAAAGCTAATTTAAATAAGTCAAATGAATACTATCTCGGAGGCCCGGACTTTCTCAAAAACTATTTACAACAATATTTTCAATTATTAATTTGGAAAAACTTTGACTCAATTAGTTATTTCCATTTCTCCTTACCACCCAATATTTAATTAAAAATGAAAGATTTCTGTTCCCTTTGCCGTAAACATGCCAATTTTAATTTTATCTCAATAGGCGATGAGATTATTGTCATAATATGATATATAATATTCACGTTGAAACCATTCACATTTTTAGAATTTAGTTTCATGCGGTTTCAGTGCGGTACCTACACAATTGAAAAAATATTATTTTTAAATTAAAATAAGCAGTTGCACCGTTCGTACATTCCTACTTACTGTGTGATGCCATAAAAATTGCAGTGAATGCAAAAATGTATAATGTTTGAATCATACGTCAAAGTGACACATCAAAATATGCGCGAGTTTAAAGATCGAATATAATAGATCTCACTTCGTTTATTGTCCACATTTGTGATAATTAAAACGTGTCGTTGTTTAATTATTTTTTTACGATTCTGTGACAATGTTTGAATTGCGACGTCAGTGAAAATTTGCATATTAATGTACGTAATTGCGAAAGCGCTTTGCTCTGGTTGACTTCATACTGCAGATTAGGCAATCGGCGAGTGTTCTCCGCGGAGAGAAACCAGTTCATTTGCTGTAGAGCGATCAGGTGAGTTTGGCATCGCAGCGGCGCGGCCCCGCCATGAACGAGAACGATCTGGCAGCGGCCCGGGCCATGGTCGAGGCGGCGACCGAAGACGGATCTCCCGGACCCTCCCCCGGTCCGCTGAGGAAGACCCTCGCCACCCAGCTGCAAGATAAGCTCAAGACTTTCAGGTACTCTTGTCAAACTCAATTGTACCATTCTTATATATATATATATCTATTGACTACATAGTATGTTACTCGAGTTACTTCCGGCGGAGTCTATTTCTTATTAAAATAGCTCGTTAGTCGAGTATCTTTAACAAATACCTGAGTAAACTAGTAAAAATATTTTAAAAAACCACAATGAAATTGAAATTGAATAATAATATTTTTGAAATCAGTAACTAAATATAAAAAGAGAATAGACGAAATCCGCTTTGAGAAGTGTTTCAACAAAATAATTAATATCTTTAAATGAACTAAGTTTCTGTTCAAAGTTGAGAAGTTTAAAATATAAATAATTAACTATTTGTTATCCAGTCGACGCTGCCTGGATAATGAACAGTGAATGCGGTAGTTTGTCGAACATTCTAATGAAATATATCGTTTGTCGAACTTCTTCACGGAGATTATAGGACTTTTAATTTGAAAATTAATCATTTTGTAAAATAAAACAACATCTATCAGAATCCTTATATTTATTTGATAATGTTAGTATTATGTAATGCACAAATATGTAGTATATTTTAGGCTACATAATGTAAGGCAATCTTCACGAGATCTGTAGAACGTTTGCATTATTCTAAAATTGTTTGAAAGAATTGTCTTATGCATATAGCGCAATTATTCAACAGACAGTGAAGGTTGATGACATATTATGACAAAATCTTGAGAATTTGGTACAATGAGGAACTTTAGTCTGTACAGGAAGCCCACACTCTCAATACACATAACGATGCTCCGATTGAGATGGGCGCAACTTTTGCAACGGATGCATGAATTCTAAAATTTATGGAAATCCGTGAGGGAAAAGACTAGTTGAAAGACCAAGGCTCAGCCTGGAGATAAACTCAGAGATTAGCCTGAGATTGGTAGAAAGGGACAAAAAATGGCTTTAAATTAAAAACATTTTTTCCGTTTTAACCGCTGTAACGCGGGTAAACTGGAATTCAACTAACTGACGAAAGGAACATCAAATAGTCAATGGATTGACATTTGACGTTCAACGTATAATAAGCATGAAATGAGGCGCGACACGACTACGAAAGCCTAGAGTTATCTCCAAAGAATCTCACGGGAGCACGATCCCTGTCTCTGAGATCGATCATTTCATTCGCGGATACGGGCCATGACAGGAACTCTTAATTTATATTTAAGGGGTTTAAAAATTAAATAATCAATAAAAAATACAGTAAACAGGTCAACTATTAAGTAACATATTTTAATCAATAGTACATATCTAATACTTATTTATATTTTGTTAGCAATGTGATAGCAGCAATAAGAACTTCCTAAATGAGTTGTGGATTTTCTACCATTATTAAAAAAGGTAAAAAGTTCCTACTTCTATAATATTACAACATTATGTGTCAATGTTCAGTATTATACAATCGACTATCGGCTAATTCAGTGCGTCAACTCAGCCTTGGAAACAATCTTTCCTCTTAAAAGCAGGTCAAGGCTGACTGTAAGAGGTTTCGCTCCATATTCACATATCCACGCGGCTAGTCTCGCTGCGCCGCCGATTGCCGACTGCTGACTGCCGACTGCTGACTAGCTGCAGCTGCCGGAGAGGTCAGGCCTGCACTGTTAATCTAGACTAAGATCGGCCTTTAGCTATGATGTCACTTGTAGCAGCGCAAGCAGATAGTCTCGTCATAAGAAATGCATCTTCGATAAGTTTGAAATTATTTCGTGGCATAAATAATACGCATATTTTTGACTACAATGGAAGGTTCAGCGCCTGAGCGGCGGGGTCATGTCGAACGGCACTTCTGTTGAACTCTTTTCCACCTAGAAATACCCCGGCAAATCTACAATTATTAAGATTCAATTAATCTACCTGACACTTTACAGACGTTATATTCTATTATTCTGGACGAAAGGATTGAAATGACGCCGTCATAATTCAATTGTGCGTGTCTCGACATACACGAGACACGGTATAATATTTGTCACCGAGTCAATAATTTGAAAGATAACGCAGTTTTTTGTACGCAGAAAAGATCCGGACACGCACCCTATCTGTGTCCATTTTTAGCTAGGGTGGGGGGTTATTGGAAAAGAAGACGAAGCTTGGTTCAAGTATTAGGGAGCGTGTGCACTGGTGAAATGTTCCCCTCGAGTCTCATAAATTTGGCGGTAAAGGTCGACATACGTCATTTGCTGAGAATGCTAGATGTAAAAGATACAATAGACAACGAATGACGCAGCACGCTCGGCACTGATGTCACCATGAACGAATGCTGGACGCGTGTCCGACGCGTGTGTTTCATAATATTTACCATGAAAATCTAATATTTTGCGATCGACACCTCCTATCCGAGTTCCTGTGAGTCTTACGATATTTATCGTATCACCGAGTGGTTAAGTTTAGTCATCTCCGTGTACATGCAATTTATCATTTATTTATTTAAGCGAAAGGTTAAGTTGCCAGGATAAAAATAAAATAATAAAACTAAATTGTACTTAGACGATTAATCGCATTTAAGTAGATAAAATGGACGGTTTCAGTATTCATTTTTTTATAACGTTTCTGAATTGTTACGCTGTTTGAGAACAAACAAATAAAAAACGTATGTATTCTTATAAATGAATAAAAACTATTTTTAAAACGGCTGTCAGCTGATCAACTGTCAACCGACGGCGGAATGTCAAAACTTCACTCGCAACTATTATTTATTCAACACTACTTCAATTAGGTAGATAAAAAGAAAGTAGTTCAATTTTATAATTAAATTATTACAGCGCACGCTTCATTTTATTTACAAATAATTATAATTATAATTGTTTTTGCAATATCTTTTTCATTATGGAAGAACTTCGGAGTGTTCCGGACAGATCTGAGTGTTTATTATATTAATAGAAAAATTATATATTTTTTTCGTATTTGCAATAATTCATATAATGAAGTCTTCTTTCCGCTGCGGGGTTAATTTTATAACCTAATCTAAAGAGCAGTCCACCCGTAACACCGGTAATGTACCTACTCGCATGGTATTTGTAACGACAGAGCAGCTATCTGGCCAAGAATGGTATATTATTTACTTTGATTCACCTTCAAACAGAATCATCGACTACTTGGAGCCTTTCTTCATATCTCAATAAGAGACCGATAAGTTTAAATGAATTCCCCTGGATATAAAGAATATTCGATAACTAAGATCTAAACTGTTTGAGGTTTACTTTCTGGCGTACCAGTCATAACTCGAAGAATTATCAATAATCAGTTACCAATTAACCAATTAGCGTTACAATCGCACACAATCAGTCTCAATGGAGGTTTAAATAACGGTTTAAATGACGATTTAACCGTCACTGAAGCGAACGCATAAAAAACTTTAATGATAATGAATTTTAAGTGACATTTCTAACGACTAATGGGCTATTTAAAAGGGTGTTCGATTGACATAAAAAAAATACAATATATAAATAATTTTTAGCACAGTATTTGAGTTTATATTTTAAGTTTATAATAAAAATGAATACACACCTTGTGGACAAACACAAAATACTCGTAGTAAGCGTGTAATAAAACAGTTAGGTAGTTAGCGTGTGAAAGCTAACATTTTTCTTCAGATGTCTTAGGAATATTCTAGAGAAACGTATGCTAGAACAATACACATTGCTCTCTGCCAATCCCTTCTTAGCTACGCTATCTTAGGTTGGGGTGAAGTTGAGAAAACTGCCCTTAACCAATTAGCAATCACACAAAAATCCATTCTCAGAATCATCTACAGAAAACCATATAGGTTTCCCTCCGACTCACTGTTTGAGGAATGTCAGCTTCTTGATATTCGACAACTCTATGTAAAAACGCTGATTCTTTATTTTCATTCCATCAAAGAGCTTCATCAATATCCATCTCATAATTATTCTACGAGAGCAAAAAAGAATAGGCTCACCGTTAAGCCTAAAATGAAAACAAGCTTTGGTTCAATCCTTCCATATGTTTCTGGCCCCCAAAGCCTATAACATTTTACCGAGCGGTATGAAACAATTCTCGATGGACAAACTCAAACGCCATCTCAGGAGCTGGTTATCGGGTGTTGGCTGAAAGTAAACTGAGCAAAGATTCATGGAAATGATCACATGAACTGAACATCATTTCTTTACATTCATTTTTCTGTTTTGCATAGTGTTTCAATTATAGGATAGCGAGAGTATTTTACTTATTTATTATGTTATTAAAATTCAATAAATAGAAAGTGACAAAAACTCAAACCCTTATATGCGATGTTCGATTGGACAGCGAGAATGTGCGCACAATCGTCGCCTGTAACCATAGATATCTACAACTATTTACACATCTAACTTTTCATTCTGGACAGAAGATATTAACTGAGTTAGGACTTTGTTATTTTTGTAGTCATTCCTCTGGCCTTCTCAAGACGTGTCCAAGTCATCTTAATTGATATTTTTCTTTATGTAGAAGTAGAGACTCCATGTCGACGGTCTGTCTCCCTTATCTCGGTACTTCTCGGTCCAATAATGATCTCCTGCTAACCCCCTTAGATAACTCATTTCGGTAGTCTGAATCGTAAATTTTACTCTCAATAAATTAGATTGAAGAGCGACCGAAAAGGGTGATAATCTGACTGACTGTAGGCTGGATGCAGCAGAATTTCGTAGTTGAGCTCCTGGATGAGCATTGGAACTTTGATTAAAGGCGAAAATAAGTATGTGTCGAAAATGTTCATTTTTCTCATCATAACATTCCATTATTTTAAGCCCTTAAAATTAAAAAAGAACTATAAGATACAGAAAATCGTCGAAACTGCCGTTTTAGAGCATAAAAAATTCTATCGAATAGTATAAAATAGTAATGAGCTAAATCGTTATTTTAACCGTTAGTAACTGATTATCTGTAATTCGGCGAGCAATCACTGGTATACTGGAAACCAAACCTGTAACAGTTAAATATCAGTCATCAATCATTGTTATAAAATAAATACCAAACGCACAATCACAGTCGCAATAACGTTTAGTTCATCACTAGTATAAAACTAAAAACAAAATAGTGTGAAAAAAGCAAGTGACCCAATATTATATATATTATACACAGTAATAAAAAAACTGACAGTTTGTGACTTTAAAAACTGATATTTAACTTGATGTTTTTATATCGCAGCAGTATAAAGGGTACAAATTATAACAGCACTAGCAGCCCTGCCGTCGCCAGAGAATTCCACATTTATTTGTTTCAGCTGCGCTCCTTGGATTCTGATCGTGCACTTCTGTCGTCTATCTACCACCATTACCTTCTTCCTATCCTACTACCATTATAACAGAATACAACATTGAGAAGATACTGCTTCTCAAAATAAATATGTATCAAATATATGCGAAATATTAGACGAACTAAAAATGATGTATTTCTTAGTTGCGATACGCAGGAGCGAGTCGAGATGTCAGTCACGTTCACAAGTCAAATTTTATCATTGTTCCCACATTTCCAAACTACAATAGATCGAAGCATCTGGTGACGTGTAGTGGGTAGTCAATGCGAGGATCGAACCCTTGACATTTGAATCCGTTCAACCTGACCTATCGAACACAAATGTACTTGTACTGATAATTACAATTACTTTATTAAATATGAATTAAATATATTAATTAGAAAGATATACATATTAAATCAATTTTATCGAAAAATATTGTTGTTACACCACCGTGATTCGAACCTGGATCTCTTTCCTAACCGGGGAAGGTGCATTATCCAACTATGCTACAGCGACAATATTTTTAGCGACAAATTTTCGAACCTTTTTTATATTAATACATTTAATCGTTCATTATACGAAAGAGCCATCTACATTATTTTTACAGAATCTTAAAAATCTTTGAGTAATCTATTTTTCGATAAAATTGATTTTATATGTATATCTTTCTAATTAATATATTTAATTCATATTTAAAATATCACAGACCGTCTGTTCTGAATAATTACAACTTCACAATAAGAATGTGTTCACCTAATAATTACTTTATTAGTGAGATTTTTAAAAATAAACTTTCTAAAACGCAAACTTAAGGGTGACTTTCCTCTCGTGTCTCTTCGTGATTTGGTGGTGACGATGATATGTATCAGTAACAGCAGCTCAATCCGTGCTCAGCTCCACCTATTGCTATATGATTATTCATTTTTAATAAGAAATCAAGTAATCGAATAATTTTGGAAGCGCGCATAACTGAATTTTTATTAGGAATCAAAAAAGATAATCGATTTGAACTTTCAGAGTTTGCCCAGGCGTGGATGTCGTAACATACCTCGAATTCAACACAATGTTTAATGATCACCTGCATATAAATTAAAAATGATTTAAGATAATACAGTTCTAATGTTTTAATCTTTCCCAAACCATGCAGTAACATAGGTCTAACATTATAATTAAACCTGTAATATTTCGGTAAATACATGCAACATAAAATTCATATTTTAGATAATCCTAAAGAAAATATTAGCGCTTAGGAATGACTAGTGAAAAACGAATTATGAAAAGGGAATCGTACAAAAACAATTATTTTTTCCATTCACTCTATTGTAAAAATAATACGTTGGTAAAAATATAAGACAGAGATCACACATTATTTTCACAGTGAAAAGAACAACAAACATACAAATATAATTATCTCTTTCTCACTAATTCAATGAATAGAGATAAGAAGGAAGGATACATTGTATAGGACTTAATGAATGCTCTAAATTATATTATTAATATTTTTTTCAAATTTGAATGCTCAGTATTTAGAATAAATTCGTGCCATCAAAGCCATTTAAGCTAATAAAAACATTTTTTTCAACTGTTATTTACGGTAACACGAGTTGACAGCATGGCTGCGTTCGGGTATTTTATATCACGGTATGGTAAAGGTTAATATTCACGGCGTTCGTCGGAGTGAAAGTGGTCTAGAATTAATATTGCTATAATATCGAGTTCATATAACTTGTTTTTGCCATTTTTATTTCCGTACTCACATTTTGATCTGTCAACATTCGTTCCCGTAACACGGACCAAATATAATTATTATTTTTAAATTTTGATTTCGCAATAAATTAAATGCGCGCAAAATAATTAATATGGGACTGACTTTTAAATATGTCTGGGGTTTGTGTGGTTCAGTTGTTCAGTCAAAATTGGATCAGTATTTTTAAACAGTATTTTAAAGAAATGGTCAGAATATATTTGAACATATCAGTAGGTACGTAATTAACAATCTAACCAATAAAATGTACTGATTAAAAAATATTACTGTAATTTTAGAATATTACGCTGACCAAAAATCTTAATTATAATTAGCTATAACGAATTATTGCTAATTTTAGTTTTGGCCGTAATGATAAAATATTAAAATATTTCATCATTATTATCATCTGTACTGATTGTGTACCACGTTCCCGCGCGGAGTACCAGGTCGTCGGCCATTGTTCCATGTAAATGCATCATATACTCATTTTTATAGTAATACACCCACACAAAGATTAAATTGTAATTGCTCGTAAACCATCAGGGTGAGGTAAGTGGGAGGGGTATTGTTCGACGCGCGTAATTTTCTTATTTGCCAGTCGCACCGCGCGTTCGCGGTTGAGCAATATTTAAAATGCGGTGACTCATTGGTACGTGTGCGTCGTGCTTTGTGTACTCACTTTAATATTCGACGAGTGAGTGATGGGCCGCACACGCAACTTATCTGGTGTTGGGTTCAAAAGTTCAGACGAGATGGGACAATGGTTAACTAAACTCCTCCGGGACCATCAATGTCAGCAGCGACGCCAGAACATGTGGCTCAAGTTCGACGTGAAATTTTGCGCAATCCGCGTAAATAAATCGATAAGGAAGATTGCAGTCTGTACTGGAATAAATAAAATAAACAGTGCACGTTATTTTGAAAAAGAAACTACAGTTTTACCCATACAAACTGCAAATCGTACAGTTTCTCAACGAAAATGACTACTCTTTACGTGAAACCTTATCGAGAACGATATTAGAACATTTTGGAACAGCACGAACGCTTGAAAACATTTTGTTTACTGACGAAGCATATTTTCATATCGATGGCTATGTTAATAAACAGAACATGAGATACTGGTGCCCCGATAACCCGAGGGAACGCCATCAAAAACGTTTGCATTGTCCAAAAACGACAGTGTAGTGTGCAATTTCTGCCCGAGGCCCTTACTTTTTAACCAGCGAGAGACAGTCACTGCTGACGTGTATTGCCGAATGATCGACGAGTGTTTGATACTGCAACTGCAGCTGTTTCCCTGGTTCAACAACAGAACACAATTTCAGCAAGACGGGGCCACTCCACACACAGCTAAAGTTTCAATAGAGAAGCTGAGGAGAATTTTCCCCAATAAATTAATCAGCAAGTACGGAGACATATTCTGGGCACCTCGGTCACCGAACCTTACAACGTGTGACATTTTTTTTTGTGGGGATACCTTAAGTCGAGAGTTTACAGCGACAATCCTCGAACAATTCAGGCCCTACAAGAAAATATCCGCCGTGAAATTGCTGCTATTGAACCAACGCTCTGCTCTCGCGTGTTCGCAAATTTAAGAGTCCGATTGCAAGAGTGTCTTGAGAGAAATGGACGGCATTTAGACGATATTGTTTATAAAACGTAAAATCCTCATTGTTAAACTCCATTTTGTACAAATAAAATATGAGAATAACTTTGTAGTTTTTTTAAATTTAATATTAAACTTGATAATTTTCTCCTGGACACCCTATATTCCGATGTTCGATGTTTAAATATAAGTGTGATATTTTTGATGCTGTTCTGAGTCAAGAGTATAATTGATTTTCGTACTCAGCCATTCCGTGTTAAAACCTTAATTTTTTTTTGCTTAATTTTCTTATTTTTTCTCTCTTTTAAATCAATTTCTGTTTTATATATATTCCATGTTACTTGTTTTTTTTTATAATTATTTTTGTAAAAGCTCATAAGGGCATGAATACAATATAAATAATAAATAAATGATCATCCTCCAGAGCAATTTTAGATCTACCACTGGATTAAGGTCTTCCCTTGGTCATTCTTTTCGGTCCTCCGTCGATCTTTGCCATGCTCCCATTGCTCCGATAATTTAGGTTCTAAGTCCTTTTTGTCTGGTAAATACCATTCAAGAATATTCTTTGTCCATCGATTATCTCCGCGTCATTTACGTTTTTCTAGCAGTGGCAGTGACGTCCTTCGCCTTGATCTGCGCTCTCACCTCGTGTTTCTTTTTCTGTTTTTTGTAGCGAGTTTACCACGTAATATTGTTATTTTCTTCACACTTCTTCGTTGAAAGACAAAATGGTGTTGCATTTTAGATTGCTGTTAAGTAATATATTTTATAAACACCTACTAATTTACATATTTGTATTACCACAATAAGAGTTGGTTCACTGTAAAAATGTATATTTAACGACAGCTCGATGGATATTTGAAAATGGTCGATAATTAATTATGATTATATACTATAAATAGTTATTGCACACAGGACGGAGGCGCTTCAGGCGGCATTTGAATGGGTGCCAAATACTCAAATTATTATTTTATTATTATTAATCTTAAAAACTAGATCCACAAAGCATATTTCTAGATGCTGTGTGCAAGCTCATATTTTCACTTAACGTACATTAAATAAAAAAAAATTAAAAACAATATTACAAGTGTACAATATTTTAAATGAGCAAACAAAAGAGTTTGACATTTTCAAGTTACACTTTATCCGCTTTATATTTGAGATACATGAGATCTGATAAGACTGTAAATATCACTTTCAGAAGTGTCCGCAAGTTTTGGGGCATCCTGGGCATGAGAAGACAGCGGCTGTGGGCTGACTTCCGCGTCCTATTTGCTCTCGCTAATTCTCCTGCTGTGTACTGTGTACCATCGCCCCCCCAGTTAGGCTTGTCTCCTGCAGCTACTTTCTTAATATCGATTTTAATGTTGACCTTTTGAAAGTGCACTTTCAGGGAATCTTTGAAGCGTCTTTTTTGGTTTCCATGTAAATCTTTGTACTTGGATAGCTAAAAGTACTCTATATCCTTTGGTAATCTGGTTTCAGGCATCCGATCGAAGCTGTCGCCAAAAAATAATGGCTTCGATGCTCGTTAATTTGTCTTCTTCAATCACTCCTACTGTTCCGTACAGGAAACAAGAATGTAGACGAGGGTGGTGCCAGTTTCTCTCAACCGGCGATAATGATGATGATGCTTATGAGGTCGAAAAAAATGAAACACAAAAGATGTTAAAGATAGGCACACTACGGCAGCAAAATCGAAAATGACTTCCGCCAACAGAATACTCTGTTTTTATTCAGATTTATAATAATACATTCAGTCATATTTGCAAGATATCTATCCCACGGGTTTTTTGGCGTCACGCCGACGATTACACCTTTAAATCATTGACACGTGTCTTATCATACCAATTGTATGGCACCTGCTTGGCGAGTAGTTCTGTGCGATACACCTACTCTTATTTGTGCGTTTATCTTCCCATTGTACTTTATATCTTCTTCGGAGGCTCAATAGTGTTGGGTGTTATACACCAATTGGTATTCTTATTTAAGTCGTTGTTGTCGAAGATTCTCTTTCTGATGCGTTTCTACTTACGTATGGTGCGTGCCCACACATGACACATACTCGTAGATCTCAGTAGAGTCAGTAAAGTATAGACTGGTTGCGTCAAGCTCGCTTCGCATTAAACTCTATACTTCATTTATGAATTTCCAAGAGAAATTTTCTAAATAGAAAAAAATTATATTATTAATTGCCTGTGATATCCATTTATTATGCATTTACGCGAATAAAATGACAAAAGTAATGACACACGCACCGCGACTGAATAACTGCAAATTGAAAAAATAAAATATATCCATATATTAATTTCTGTTGTAGAATCGATATTCTGATAATAGATATACAAATTATAATTTTTTTATTTGAAGAAAAATTCGCAGTCGTAAGAACGAGTGGTCGTAAGTTGAGTCAGTCGTAACTCGAAGAATTATTGTATTCTATTGGTTTCATATTACAAATAAGTTAGTAATTAATATTTAACTCAAGGAACCCTCTCCTTATTATTGTAATACAGTTTAAGGTTGGCGCGAGAGGCGTATATATGACATTATTTTATTACCTCCCTACAGTGCAGCAGCACACACAGTTTTCCAATTATGAAATTTCTGACAATAGAAATGGCCTATTAATAAAGTGTACCTTCAGAACAAAGCGGTGACATATCCATCTAATTCGTACATTTCAAAAGAAATTGATCCTTCATTCCAGTGTAACGTATCAGATTCCTTTTAAATTTAATATTGTATATACATAAAAGGTGACGTTAATTAATTATTTCGTTGTACTAATTTATACACATATTTTTAGAAGTCTTTTGAAATGGATTTTCCGCTGTTTTTAATAATATGAGGCGTTTTACTCCATACAATAATCTTCACGTGATAACCTTTCCGACATTAAAAGCCACCGAACAAACTTTGAACTCCTCTTTTTTTCACACTGCCAAGCCAGGGAAGAAATCACACACGTGATTTGAATCAATCGAGCCTCATGAAGCGGGGTTCAAATAATAATGAAAATAAATCAAATAATTATTGAAGATTTATTAATCAAGAAACTACGCCATTTTTTATCCATAGGACAGAATCAATCAGGCTTTGTTCTCTGAGACTATCCATATAATGCTTCCGCAGGGTTGAGCTTCAGCTTATTATTCTAAGGCCAAGGTGTATATATATTATTTATTATAGTAATAGTAATAGACATTATTTGTATTTTTATAATTAATTAATGTTTTTTACATTTTGGACATTATTAGTCGCTGTTTCACTAAAATGGTCTATATTAGTTGAGAACTATTTTTCTTTCTCGTCTGCATAATATCTGTAGCGATCGGAATTGAAATCCACCGCCATCTCAGTCGGCATCGACGCTAGCGACAACGCTGCCGGCTGCTGCTACAAGCCTGGCTCGATCATTCACCGCCAGGCAGTCTCTCCAGTTTCATCGTTTCATGACGGCGGTCTTGCCGGCTCGCGCTCGCCGAGCAAGACCGCCAATTCGTTTCATTTAATTTCATGCACACATGCACCTTCTACATTATTCATTCATTTATTCATTCTATCTGTCTTCCTTGTTTTTATCATACCGACAATAAACACCTCAACATACGCCAATAACATTAATTTCATTTAACCACCGTCCTAACCCTCAAATATCTTACAGAAATTGGTCACGATACGCCCCGCTCATCTGCACAATTATCACAATACAATACAAGTTTTGCGGAACTCCATATGCTTGATCACTGCTGTATCTGGTCTATTCCGGTTGTATCTGCCTGATGCACATGAAGGAGAATATTTCTCCTTTGGTCACAATTGGTTCAAGGGTTAAATAATTAAAAGAGATATTTCTCCTTTGAATACTATTGCTTCTCTTAAAATAATATATTTTCCTAGGGCGACAGATGATGTCGCCATTTATTAATAAATAAATCCTTAGGGCGACACTCGTGAGATGTCGTCCTAACTCCATATTTTAGCCCCTTCATATAATCTAATAGAGAGCGCTGATTGGCTGCACGCAGTAACAGTCTAAACTGCGGACACTCGCCCGAGGCATCAGGTCAAGATGGGCTCCAAAGTCTATGGTAGAATAAATAAAGTTGTTTCCCTTTAGTTTACTTCTTCATATTAAAGTTAGTTTAACTTTTTCCTCGCTGTGCTAAAATAAAAACGCGCGTTCCGGTGTTGTAAACTCAGTGTACATGTAGACTTTCGTGATTTTTAAATCGGATAAATATGAATATTTTACATTTATTACTTATATTAATCATAAAAATAATAGTTCTTCTTCTTCTTTTAAACAGGCAATCCACCCTTCAAAACTGATTTGTCCCATTAATCAAGTTAAAACATTATTTTGTAGAAAGAAGTACAACAATATTATAGAATAGGGAACATTGTATCACAAGTTAATACCATTGTCATTCAAGAAATTTGCCATTATATAGATTAAATGTGGCGAGTTAAGGGAAAGAAGATGACACAAGTTAACCGGGAGTTGAAAATTACCATTGACAAGATTACTATAAAAAAAAATTGTGATTCGCAATGGACAGGCAAAAAATATATGGTCAAGGGTTTCCTCCTCGGCACCACACACACATTGGGGAGTCTATTATGTTCAATCTGAATAAATGTGAGGCTACCTGGCAATGCCCAGTTCTCATTTTAGAGATATTTGATATTGTTCTTTTGGAGACTTTCCTGTTGGAGAACCAAGGGGTGCGGGGTATAGATCAGCAGATAGCAGTTCAGATAGAAATCGTACGTTTTTTTACCATATTAAGTCTGTCATACATCGGGATATGGAACTGATGTGGGAAAACTCCGGAAAGAATAGCCTTCTTGGCCTAATAACTATATATATATATTGTGACGTTATATATGGGGGTCGCGTACACAATTGCCCCGTCACTTATTTTTGTCAAGCACCTTGACATTCCACAAATAGTTACCCTCAGGTTGGTATTACATTCGGTGTCTCGGCTTATAAAAAGGGTTGAAATCTGTGGTTCATTTTCAAACCGTCGCCAAAGCTGTCAGACTAAAATGTAACCGTGTGTGATTCACTCTACCTAGAGAGTAAGTATTTTTTTTATTGTTCAATCACTAGTGCATAATTTAATGTTAACTTGTTAATCTAATCGCATGGTAAATGATCTTTACAGGAAACAAGACGTTTCCCTCTGGGCTTTGCCTCTAGAATTTAACCTCTGGTTTTTGCCTCTTGTTTATGCCATCGGTGCATACCTCTGTTTTTTTAACTTCAATTTCTACTTTGGATTTACCTTGGAGTTAGTCGCCTCACTGAAGGCGACAAATTTTATCATGATGATCTACAACAAATCACGTCTACGAATCTGATCGTGTCAGAATCAGAAAAAAAATATCATTGATCAAACAAACGTCTTATTTAAAACTTGATAATACATTTTTATTCATCTTTTGGTGCTTTTTAATCAGTCAAAAAGAGTCGGAGAACATCAGTTATTTTATATTTTATTGTTAAGTCCGGCCGCTTAAACATTTGGCGCCCTTTTCATTTTGTGATAGTGTCTGACACCTTCCACGTACGGGCAATAGATTTTTTTCATCTAAAAAAATTGAAATAAAAAAATATTAATACAAAATAAAATTTATAAATTAGAAAGGTATACATATAAAATCAATTTAATGAAAAAATATTTTTGTTGCTACCGGAATTCGAATCGATAAGAAAAGATCCAGGCATCCAGAATTTGCAACTTCACAATGAGAATGTGTTCTTAAAAAAAAATTATATATCGACATTTTTTTTAAATATGGTAATAAATATACTATAAAAAAATAATGTGAAAACTTCTTTGCTATACGTGTTGGTACTTATGTAGATATAAGTACTGTTAATAACATTTAAAAAGAGGAAAGGGACTACTTTTTAATATTTTAGTAAACTTTTTATTAAAATACGAAAATGTCTTTAATTTTTTTTTAAACTATCGAAATATGACAACAGTTTAACACCAAAAAAAGTACCTAACCAAATGTCCATGTTAAATTTTTTTTTATTAAAGTACATAAATTATAAAATATTAACAAAGCAAAGTGCTGACAAGATGGCAGCCCTACTCGGCCGGGGTCGCCGCCACTTCCCATCTTCGCGTTATCGCACCTTTACCCGACAGATAATTAATTCGGTAATTATTCAGTTTTCAGTCGTATCGGCGGTGACGGGCTCGTACACGCCTAGCAAACGTTTTATGTCTTCTTCTATGACAATGTGAAGTGAATACTTCCTTGGAAATTGTTCATCGTTTGAATGCCGAGTACCTGCCTAAAAGGACTCTGCTCTAAGCGTGTGTTTAATGCATTCAGTGTTATCCTAATGTGTAGGTATGTTACTGGTTATATTATTTTATTTGTGAATCTGACGTGGATTATGATGGTTATCATTTAGTTTGGTAGTAAATTGATGTGACAAATAGTGATAAAAGTGTTACAATATGAAATATGTTTATTCGGCAGTAAAATTTCGTAACATCCGTAACACATATAATTTACCGGTACCGGGATCGATACAGGCTTCTTCAAAAATGTATTAAAATCAAAAAAATTTGGCAGCAACGAGTATCGATCCCGGCACCTTTCGCATTTTAAGCCACCCCAATGCCAACTTAACCAATCTCTTAATGGATTAGTGTCAAATAATCATATTAGTATATGACACAGATTTTTTTGTGAGCTTTTTTTTTTATCAGTTGTCGTTTTTAGCTTGTATAGATTTGTAATGTGCACGATGAAAAGTATGTTTTATATTGCACACAAAAATAATATTATATAAAAATCAGTCAAGTAACGTATCCGTAATAATTATATCTTATACAATCGCTTCATAATAATTTGAAATAATGAATATTTATGAATAAGGAAAAACATTTTTCAAATATGAATTAAATATATTAATTAGAAAGATATACATATAAAATCAATTTTATCGAAAAATATTTTTGTTGCGCCACCGGGATTCGAACCTGGATCTCTTTCCTAACCGGGGAAGGTGCATTATCCAACTATGCTACAGCGACAATTTTCGAACATATATGTTACCTTTTTGATATTAGTACATTTAATCGTTTCATTATTTTATATGTATATCTATGTAATTAAATATATTTAATTCATATTTAAAATATCACAGACCGTCTGTTCTGAATAATTACAACTTCACAATAAGAATGTGTTCTCCTAATAACGTTTTTCATATATATATTTTTTACATTTTATTTGTTGGTTACTAGGAGCGCAGGTCCACAGTAAGATAATTGGATTATTTATTAATTAATTTTATTTCTGCCAAAAAACTGGCAATACCTTGTGACGGGCATCCACTTGTTCCATATTATGTAAAGTCAGTGTAAATAATTATCACGTTTCAGAGCACTGGATTGAATCTTTTTCCCGGAGCACCGGCAACGGGAGCTTTTTACACAAATTAAATATTGCTCTAGCGTCGACGGTAAATGTCAGTCATTCTAGGCTGTGTACGAAATATAATAGACAACGAATGACAGCTCGCTGTGCGCTCAAGTCTGTAATGCACACCGTACAAAATTCTAAAAAATTGTGTGTTAAAGTTGAATGAGAACACGCTATTGTCCCCATCATTATTTATTTTATTTTATTGAGGTATTTTGACAGTGTAAACATAATAACTATTTAACATGCGATACTAATAATGAAAATCCACACAAATATTTAGATACATGAGTATGTTTAGATGCAGAAAATTCATGAAAAGAAAAAGAGAGGGAGAAGGGTGGGGAGGTTTCAACTATTGTTGCGGTAAAGGGAGAGCAACATGTGTTTTTATAGGTAGAATTAATGGCCAAAATTGAGATTACGTTCGGTTCATAAGAAGAACCCTTTGAGCGTAGTAAGGCTAATGTTGAACAAGTCAATTTCTGTAAATTTCTCATTATTGTATTTGCATGACCGGTGAACGAATGAATTTTCTATGGAAGATGTTCTACTTCTGGGAATGTGGAAGAGTGCGGATTGGCGGGTCGATCTAAATAGTATATGGAGAGATATTAATTCTAATTGGCTGGGACAATCAATATGGTATATTATTAATTGTTCAATTATATATTTAAAAAAAATAACACATGATGATGTCGATTGATTTATATTTTACTTTTTAATGAGCTTGTCAAACAATGACATATTTTATTTTTAAAAAATAAGGTTTTGTACGCGGAATACGTGTCACATCAATATTATGTTTGTTTTTAAAGTAAGCTATTCGCATGTGCTATGAAATTAGGACTAACTAGCTGGTCTCTTGAACGAGACTCGAATCCCCCGACCATTAGATCACTAAGCGAGTGTCTCAACCACTAGACCAACAATCTTCGTTATTGTTTTGAATTTTGTTTATTAATTTGTATTTATCTTCGAATTTTGCGCTCCATTTAAGATAAATAGACGCTCTCCGCTTGCCGGACTAATTTCTGTATAACTTTAGCCTGCGCTCGGACTGCTCACAATAACGCTCTGCCTCGCAAAAGTAGAACTCACGACAGGACCGGCCTGAAAAATAATTGTAGGGGTGGGTGAAAAATTTGGGGGTGGGACATTCTTATTTATTTATACATGTAAGGGTGTAAACAGTTTAAATTATATTTTAAGTGTCCGGCAGGCTTACATCTTTCTTAAAATGAACACAGTAGGCTGTATATAGATGGTTGCGGTGCAGTCATGGCCGACCTGAGGCGGTGGCGAGCTCGGGCCCCCGCCCGAGAGCGCCGAGCAAGCCGGGGCGCCGAATACGCCGAAATTAAAAAACAATAAGCGGAGAACAGCTACAGTTTGAACAACATAACAAGTTTATGATCATTACAAAATACATGAAAAGCAAGACGAACGTCATGTAGATCCAGAAGAGCCGTCTTCTGCTTCTTCAAATGTCATCACAAATGTTTGCGCTGAAGTATTGCCCTGGAGAATGACAGTAAATTCTTGAGTATCGCAATAATTAATGCCGTTAACTGATCGAAAAACTCACCTCAGCTGTAATCTCAATAATAACTGGGAAATGAGATAAGAAATCAAGAATGGTTCAACGCATACACCGTTATTTTTGAGGCTCAAAGGCTTAGACAGATGTCGGAAGAAGGGTGACTGCAGGAAACAACGTGAACAGCGCTTTCATTGGAATTATAGCTAATAGCAACTTGTCAACCGAGGCAAAACTAGCGGTACGCAATGGAGTCCTGGTAACGACACTGATGTATGGAAGTGAGGCCTTGGGAGAAGAGGAACGAAAGTAGACTGAATGCAGTAGAAATGAGATCGTTTAGGCTTATGTATGCCAAATCCATTTATGACAGAGTAAATAATGAAGAAATAAGGAAATAATGTAAAGCTGATCTTAGTATAGTGAGTAATAACTTAGTATATGACGCAAGTATCGATGGCACCAGAAATAGAGAACGTCCGCGGAAGACTTGGCACGACCAGGTAAATCAGATACTGGAGGATGGTCCTGTTAGAAGCCTCAATAATCAGCGAGCTTGTATGAGAAGATGTATGAATGTGGATGAGGCGAGAACTGTGTGTCCGGACAGAAGAGTGCGGCGCTCTATCCTCTCTGATGGTAAGAGAGTTAGTTAGTTAGTCGGTAAGACTGCAGTAGAAAGTGAAGACTACGCCAACTCGAGTATTTCCAAAGAGGAGGACCAAGAAAATGATAAATTTTAATATAACTATTTTTATTAGATATGCTTATTCGGGCCATTCTGCAATGTACAGAGAATCTTTATACTAAATATGTGAAATGGAGAATGGTGAATAATGATATTAGTTTTTGTAAGAAGAAATGTGTGAAAATGTACTATTTAGAGCACCCTCGTTATTATTTTTAATACACATATATATACAGTCTAAAAATAAATGATTTAAATAATGTTTTTATTAATTTATTTCGTAATATATATTATTAAATGACCATAATCAAAGACGTCACCTCGGCAGTCATGTCAAATAACATCACCTCCGTAGTTAAAGGTTAACGGCCCTCGCCTCGGTTCCGCATTATGAGTCAAGCCTGTACACATTTTCGAAGTATATCTTCTCATTCTCATTTTATTCTTGCGCAAAAATGACCTTTCTTAAATATAAAATTCCCACTGTTCTTGATTTATTTTATTTTCATATTAGAATAATAATAATGAACGTGTATTATACGTGTGCGGACTTTCACACGCTCCGGTCCGGAAAATACGTAACGTCGGCGTGTGTCGACCGGCGCGGCGGTTAGCGCGTCGCGCCCCCCGTCGATCGAAATCGTGTTCCGCGTGAAGCGCTCTTTACAACATTTCCCACCAAAATTGCGAAGTGTTGTGTGACTGTGTTCGTAGCGTTCAATTTTGATCAACATCGTATCAACGCTCGGCCGGCTGTGGACGGATGGCGTTTGGCGCGGTTCTAGCGAAATATAGCTTTCTAAAAATTTCTAAATTTTGTTTCTCGCAATTTTGAGGTCGTTTTCGCGTAAAAGTCATCGAAAAACTAACGTCAATATAGTGACACAGCGCCAGTGTATTTGATAAAATCGTATGGTGGCACACTTCAAGTGAAACTTTCAATAACATAACCTTTTAGTGTAATGTAAAACCTGTTGATGTACTGCGATACGTGGTTAGTGAATGTATCTAATGTTCATATTATTTTAACATGGAAAAAATATGACAATTTGCACAATTATTGAATAAATAGGTATGTACCATCTGTATACTGTATCCTACTTAATACCGTACGTTTACTCGCTTGGTAGTTTAGAAAAAATAATTAGATACTGTTGCTTTCATACTGATTTTCTTTTGTTCTTATTGGTTAGATCGGTCGAAATAACTTTCATTGATTTGGGTCACGGTCGGCGGTCTTCACACTTGACCGCGTGCTGACTTCTGTCCCACTGTACGGTGTACGTCATCTGCGCTTCCTTCGCTTGCTGCTATAACCATCCTTTTTACTATTGTATTAGTTGATTGATATTTTATCGATTGTCCCATTAAACGTCATTAGAGATATTGTAACAAACGACTTGCTACAAGAGGTCACCGAGGCAGATAATAGTGCGATAGGAACATAGACTAGAACCATAATATTAAAGATATATTTATCGCTCACCGTAGTACCGAGGGATATGGTTTCCATATTTCAAAATACGCGCTTTTTTGAAATAGCGCGACAACTTGAGATGGCGCGCTTTTCAAAATGAATAGATTATTAGTTTTTACCAAAAATTGGTAGATAAATAATGCGGATGCCGACTAATATCGTGTCGAATAATCTGAAATAAATTCAATCGTTATTTTAGTGAAATTTTATATTCGTTTTCTTCTTTCATTATATCCAACGTTTATACTTTCCATCCTCCTGTCTTATAATTTTATTACCTTTTGATTATTCCTACTTTTGAAATATTTTTTAACCAATTTTTCGGCTACAATTGTCGTAATCGTGTAGTTATCTCCTAAATCCACAGACCATCTTCTTCTTCTTTTAAATAGGCAATCCACCATTCAAGAGTGATTTGTGCCATTAATCAAGATAAAACTTTATTTTATAGAAAAAAGTACAATAATATTATAGAAGAGCAAATATTATATAACAAGTCAATATACCATTGTCGTTCAAAAATTTGCTATTATATAGATTAAATGTGGCGAGTTAAGGGAAAGAAGATGACACAAGTTAACCGGGAGTTGAAAATTACCATTGAGATTAATGTAAATAAAACCTGTGATTCGCAATGGACAGGCTAAAAAGATATGGTCAAGGGTTTCCTCCTCGGCACCACACTCACACATCGGGGAATCTATTAAGTTCAATCTGAATAAATGTGAGGCTACCTGGCCAATGCTCAATTCTCATTCTAGAGATATTTGATATTGTTCTTTTGGAGAGCCAGGGGGTGCGGGGAATAAATCTTTGAATTATTTTAAGACGATTATCCTTATGATTATTTGGATCCATTCATTGTGCAGTTTTTTTACCAAATCAAGTCTGTCATACATCGGGATATGGAATTGATGAGGGAAAACTCCGGAAAGAGTGGCCTCCTTGGTCAGTTTATCAGCACATTCATCTCCATGAATTATGTGCAGGAATCCAAACGAATGACACCTGTTTATTTGTTGCTGTCCAAATTAAATAGACATCTTCTGATGGAACAGATCATCTCATTGTCTAGCCAAACTTTCATATTAGTAGAGAGGGATTCAAGAGCTGCTTGCGATTCGGGATATAATAGCCTTATCGACGTTCCGGAATACGCAAATGTCTAAGGCCTCTTTAATTGCCTAACATTCTGCTGAGAAAATAGATGAATCCGAAGGCAGTCGTAGCTTCACATTTATTTATAATTGAGGCTTGGAGACTGCAGCACCGCAATAGCCCTTAGGGCAAAGCTTAGAGCTGTCGGTATAGATTTTGAGATAATTAAACCATTTCGAATCTAGTAAACTATTAAACAACTTGTTTACATGATTTTCGTTTAGCTGGGTTGATTTGTCTAGTTCTGAGATTACATCAATGTTAGGAGTGAAAAATATAGCACGATAGGGGGTAGAATAGACTAGAAGAGTAGGATTGCGAGGCGAATCGGGATATTTTGTTTTTAAGTAGGAAAAGCTATTGCATAAATTTGGGCGAGATTTATTTGATAAGTATTTTCGTGAGTCTATCAGAGAAGTAAGAGCGGAAACCTTTTGTGATAGTGAGTGGGAAATGAAATTGAACCTTTTTAGAAAGAATTTATCTGATAAATATTGTCGCCTAATGAGGAAAGGCATCTCTACGCATTCCACTTGGAGAGAATTAATTGGAGATGACTTCATAGCTCCCAAAATAAGTCTCAAACATTTGCTTAGATCAAGCTTAGATTGAAGGTAGACAGTCTAACAAAAAACTAGCGTAGTTTAAATCACTTCGTACCAGGGCTTGATACGTGAGTTTCATGTTCGATGTATGAGAGCCCCGCCATACTACACAAACCGATCTTAGAATTTTAATATATTTTTCGCATTTAGCTAGTACCATATCTGTGTGGGATTTCCAGGAAAGCTGTCTGTCCAAAATCATTCCTAAAAATTTAACTTGGTTTTTGACTGGAATTTTGAACGTTATCGATGGTCATTGACGCGGTAAGGACTTTGTGTTTTCTCATAAAAAAAAGACCTAAACCATTATCATATTTGTGGAATTTTTAACAAATTATTGTTTATTTACTGAATACTTTATTTTAAATATATTATGTTCATGTGTACATTTTCTAAATATAACATAATCTAATATAAAATAATTGCTATAAAAATCGAATAAGGGTTGAAAGAAAAGCTAATAATTTTTTTAAATAGTTTTATTTCACAATTAAAAGATTGATATTAAATTAATTCAATTAATCCAATATTAAAATATCATACATTAACTAGCATGTATACTATTAATTTGGATGGTAAATTACCACTATTATAATAATTTCCTTATTTCCGTCTGTCCGTGAGCATAACAGCGTAAAACAAACAAGATCTTCTGTCAACTCATGCGAAAGTGTACGATTATCGCTTTAAATAAAGTACATTTGTAATAATTAGTCAAACAGATTAGGTGATTTTTTAAATTAATCAAATTCACGAATGATTTTCCATCGTTAGGACTACTAGAAGAGTTATTTCGTGTTATTAGAGATTGAATGTAGTAAAATCCTCAAAGTGAATTAATAAAGCAGGCGATATCGCGTACAGGGAATGA
Organism: Eubasilissa splendida; assembly: GCA_031772225.1. Classification (NCBI taxonomy): domain Eukaryota; kingdom Metazoa; phylum Arthropoda; class Insecta; order Trichoptera; family Phryganeidae; genus Eubasilissa; species Eubasilissa splendida. The sequence goes on along the minus strand of CM062845.1, from coordinate 19,953,790 downwards.
TTTTTGTGGCAACCTGACTCGGGGCTGAAGCCGTACGCGAAGGCCACAGGACCGTCGTTTGCAAGATGGAGCTTTGGGGTCCGGGAGCCGAGCCCGGTCTGTGCTGTGCTCCCCATCAGGGCTGTGCCCCCTTCGGTCTGCTGCCTCCCGTTCGTCTTCCTTTCCGGTTCCTTTGCAGGACCAGATTCGGCACGTGGCCGTAAGTGGAAATTATACCTATCACTTTATTTCGCAAACATCATTATTATATAATGCCTGAAAATTCGTATACAGCCCTTTATAATTAAAAAAAAAAGTTAAAATTACCTGATATTAAAAAAAAAACGATTTCATCAATGTTTCCCGAATAGGGTCCCCCAAAAAATCCTACGCCATTCTTATTACCTTATATGTCGGAGACAAGAAGGCTCAGCCCTTACCCCTCCTCATTTTAACAATAAGAATCGAGATCAATAAATGGCTGACCACTGAACTGCGGCTCGTAACTCCATAGGTGGTTGGTTACTTACGTCAACAGTTTTTTTTTAAATACTCAATGTTTTCGGTCCATTGATCTCAGATGAGAATCAATGAATATATCATAGAAATACATGTCATAGCTCAACTTACTTTGGTACATATCCTTCGAGGAAATTTGTGTTCTTTTATGATTTTCTTAATCTTCTACATATTTGATCGAAAATGATATTTTCTTTTAACTTACCCGTAGAGAAAATTGGTGTATAATTCTGTACAATACATTGGTCTTTATTTTTTAAATCGTATTTATGAGCGCCTTTTTTATCTATATTTTATCTATATTTTAGTCACACTGACTTAAGATATCCGTTTGCTTATGCGCTAAAACTAATTTGAATATTTAGCCGCTTATTTTCTGCTAGTAGAAAAAATAAATATAATCTTTCTTTGGTCACTAAACACAAAACTTTTCATAAATATATTTATTATTTCAACAAAATTTCTAAAGATTTCGTATTCAGTTTCTTATCCTTGAAATCTGAATGCATTTCTGTCAATGGCGTAACTATGCCAATGCAGCCAATCAGGGCATTGGAGCTCACGTTTTATAGAGGACTGAAAAGTTTGAACCTTGCAATCAACTTGTAATAGATATTTTTGTGAGTATCAATACCTTTCCCAACGTATTGCATAGCAAGAATTATAAAATTTAAAAAAATCGTTCTCACGTGTATTATGAAAACAATATGCAGTATAATAATACCCCGCCACTATGTCGAGTTAGGCATCGCACCATCGCCGTAAAGTGAAAAGCGCCTTATAGCGAAGCAAATGTTTTTAAATAGCAAGTGTGAATATTTTATGAGATAAGATACTAATTTTATTTTTACTATTTAATAGATAAACCACGCAGTACTAAGATTCGTATATCTTATACACAATACTTAAAGAGTATTTAGAGGGGCATTTTATCCATTTTATATTGGGGACCAATTTTTGTAGTTACGACACTGATTCCTGCTTGCGTATCAGATGAGGAGAGGGGCCGTGGCCCGATTTCGTATCAAAAATTATACTGCTATATATGTACGTGTATACGTACATTTCTCGGTGTTTATTCTCTTGTTTTCTTCCCTCCATATGTTGGTTATAATCATTTTAGCACCCTTATTGAGAAAAAGTCTCAAAGGCATTCTCCGTTATCTCTAAAGTCTATGGTTTCCCGTGAGTCCATTCTCCATTCTCTTTCGACCAATAGAATCATTGGAACAGGATCTGGTCGCCGCGCGCCGCGTCTTCGGTCTGCGCATTATCTGTGCCCAATTTTTGACAGTTCATAGCGTTTGGTTTTTCGTCCGCTCTTTTCGTAGCAAGTATTTAGGTGTAACGGATATTTTTGGTACTTGTTAATTTTTCTCAAACAATAACTTGCCTTTCTGCTGCTTAATTATTGGCTCTTCATTTAACAGTGCTTTAACGACGAAAATTTTCGACTGTAATATTTTATAATTTTCAAGGACTTATATTTATTTTAACCGTTTAACTTCTGCACTACGTTATTTTAAACATCGTCTTCTATACGTGGCTTGTGTAAATTGAACAGTTGATCTTTTGTTTTACGATAAGCATTTAAAAATAAGTGAGGTTATTTAAATGCCTGGTGTGTGAGGTGTAATCAATGACATTTGCGTACTAATACATATTTTAATGGGATAGTTTTTATGTTTCTATTAATAAAAACGACGTCATTAAAAATTATTCTTTTTAGAAGGGTACGAATTCAAACTTGGACTTGTCTCGTCTCCTGCCGTCGCTAGCATCGGCGTCTGTTTAGTGGTCGTCGGTCGAGTAAAACCATCGGCATCGGTATGCAGAACGGCCACAACCACAACTTGACATCCCCCACCACCTACCATCGAGCGCACAGTGCTGTCGATGCGCAAGAATTAAATAGGTTAGCAAACATATTCATTACGATATATTTCGTTTCTTTTACCGGTTAGACGTCAACACTCGTGCGCGCGGTTTGTACTATACATATACTAATTATACTATGGATACGCGTATTATTATCTAACAAAAAAATCTCCATGGATCTAGTTGGAATCCTATAAGGACATACTAATTATAGTTTTCCAAGTGCCTCGCAGGCTCGACAATGGCACTCGGAAATTACCTCACTTTAATAGTTGTGAAAGAAATCAGAAAGATTACAAAACATGCATAATGTACATAAATGATTAAGTTTATTATTTTTTTGTTAAAATTTATATAATGTATTATATTTATTATGGATAAAGGTACCTGATCGATATTTATTATTGTTGAATACTACATATTATCGAGTGTTAAATAAATATTACACACCAGTATGACTTCATACAGTCAATAAAGGTATTGCACTTCTTAAGTTTACTCACAGAAAAAATATTCATGAAAGGATGAGCACGAATTCAAGGGCAAAGTTCACACAACGTGTGCATGTTCGAACAAAGTGTGATCACGTATCACCGCCACAAAAGATTTCTTTATTTATAATTTTAGATATATCCACTCGTATATGGTGCACTTTAGACGCCCGACTGATCTCGTAGATAGGTGTATGTGCGATGAAAAATAACAAAGCGATTTAGGCACATATATCTGTTTATAAGGTATTTTTTTAATCAATTCTATAGATGAAGGATCTCCCCTGGATGGGTAGACAACGCACCTGTGCTAGTCTAAACCGCGTTTGCCAGAGTATTGAGAGGTGTTCCTTTATAGCCGAGATGCGACGAAGGTTCTTCGGTGGGCATGGGGCCCGAAATGGGTAGAGCTAACGAATGAAGCTGGAATTCGCATAAGTTGTCGCCTAGATTAATGTTTTATTTTATAACATTCCATCTTTATCAAACATGGCGAGTTGCGCAGTAATTTTATGTGAAAGTACCTTATCTTGCAAAATTTGAATGCATTTCATCATAATAATAAAATGTTAATCGACGGAATTTTAACGAACACTTCAGGTACGGCGGGCTCCCCTGGCTTCACCTTTTTGTTCTGGCCGGGTACCCGTGCTTCTAACCCTGTGGGCGCAAATAGTGAGCGAGGTTGCAAAATAAAAGAAAAAACGAAATTTAAAAAGAAAATATATTGGCACGGAAAAATAAAAAGGTACCGCGTAATTTTTTACCCGGCATCATTTCTTACATGCGTATTGTTTAATTATTAAAAATATTAAATGTAAATTGGATATCGCGGCTAGTACCAACCTGTACTAATACTGGTCAAAATGGTCATATTATTATTAAGGAGAACACGTTCTTATTGCGAAGTTGTAATTATTCAGAACAGACGGTCTGTGATGTTTTAAATACTAATTAAATGTATTCATTATAAAGATATACATATAAAATCAATTCTATAGTTGGTAATGCACATTCCCCGGATTGGAAAAGAGATCCAGGTTCGAATCCCGGTAGCGCAGCAACAATATTTTTCGATAGAATTGATTTTATATGTATATCTTTATAATTAATACATCTAATTAGTATTTGATAATATTATTGTGCTTCCTTTTTAATGGTCTATTTACGTCTATACATTTACATTTACAATCTTACATTATTTGGGCACTTTTGAATATGTTTAAAATGCAAACCTTTGTTATACATCCGCCCGCCACTATTCACATATAATGACATTATAGATAGCAAATATAATGTATTACTGTATTACGCTCAAACGAGTGCAGTGATGTAAGGTTATGCTATCATCACTTTGTTTAATGCGGCCTGCTGCAGCTCTACAGTAGACTCGCCGAAACATTGCCTCAGGTTCTTCACGTTCTCCTTCGTTCAGGGTCCCGACTTCCAGCAATCTTTCCATGCATTATGAGGTGCCACATCACGTACTTCTGATGTCTCATCACATGTCCGAGATATTGAATATTTCGGATTTTTATTGTTTTATGTCTATGAAACAGATTCCCTCTGGGAGAGTAAGTTCGAATCCTATCGGCTACAAGATAGTTTTAACTTTAATGTTTTTTAAAATTTGAATTATTTACTTTATTTCCACATTTCATAATTTAAAAATTTAATTTGGATAATCTATTATTATATTACGTTACAAGCGCCGCATAGGGTGTACATTCGGTATGTTTAGCCAAGACGCAAATAGATTTCCAGTGGTCCTCCGTTGGCTCGCTCGGCACTTGGACCTTTGACTGTGGTAGACCACTTCCCGTTCTTTGGTAATAAATTATGTTTTCAACATTTAAACGGTTGTACGGAAGCATCGGCCATGGCTGCGCAACGGCCGGCTTGCCAATTAGCAATCAGTAATAGCCGATTGCTTTCTGCTAGTAAAACTAATTATATACCGTCAACATCCAACTTTATGTAAAATAAAAAGAAATTTCTTCTTCCTAATTATTTTCCTTCTCCACGTTGTGCCACCATTCGTGTCGGTCCAACGGTTGGGAGATGTGCCTCTCTGGACTCCAAATTGTCGACCACCATACTCCAGGCTATCTAAGCCAACTATGAATTGTTCAAATTGTAAAAAGAAGAAAAAAACGGGTTTCATGGTCGTTATGTGAGTCTCTCTTAAGTAACTAATCTTAAATCCAGAATTGTTTTCTTACACTGATGGAAATCCAGATATTCTAGGCCACGGAGAAAATAACAGTATCGTTAAGAATATGCTGAACCTACTGTGAAAATAACAATATTTTTTAAGAATTACAACGCTCAAAAATACGTTTACGTCCCTGTAATGTTTCTATTTGAATATTTATTATAATCCATCATATGTCAAAATGTCGGTATATATTTCTGTCGTTATGGCGGAAAGACTTTTAAATGCGAGTACGTCACAATTGACGAAACGTTCAATGTTATACAATAGGAATCAAAACGTGATTACTAAGATTAGTATTTGAGAATGATAATAGGTATGAATATCTGCGTCTGCATGTCGAGCCGTGGCCTTGGGACGAAGCTGATGAACGCGTGTGGCCTGCGTCAGTCGACATCTTCAGAGTTTGACCGTAGGCGACCTGTCATGGAATAAGCGACATGAGGCGCTCCCGGCCCCTTTCAATGATGATGATTTACGTAACAAATAACGTATTTTAGTATTTAGATGACATTTATAAGAAGTTTAACTATTATCTTCGTCTAGAAAGAGTATGCAATTCGCGTAGAACTTCTCGAATTTCAAACTGGAAAAAGTAACTATATATATATATATTATTTTTATTTGTTAACTTTGTTTTATTAACCACTCATTGAGTTTAAATACATTAAATAAATGTTCTTCTTCAGGATGTCAATACTAACTAAAAACATATGTTATTGTTTCTTTACCAGAATCTATTTTTAAAAAAACCACGAGTTATTTGAAAAATAAATTTAGTACCTAACTCAAATTGTTACTTAATATAAATTTACTCGAATAATTTTCGGGAAAAAAATTTAGAATGGGACTCTTAATTAAATTTAGTTGGTTGTTTATATTACGTTTTATTTATCTCCATCGATTCCAAATTATTTAATTTATGACCAACGCCGTTTACATGCAAAATTGATAATCCCAATTTTTTATCAAAACCATGACCATTTTCTGTCAAATGATTAGAAAATTCTGAAAACCCACTATTGTTCAAACATCTCAAATGCTCCTTTACTCTTATATTAAACAATTTACCCGTTTTACCAACATAAAATGCAGCACAATCCTTGCAACTAAGTTTATAGACACCAGAATTGTTAAATGTATCATCTTTGTCTTTAGAATTTATGAGTAAATTTCCTATATTATTATTTGTATAAAATGCCGGTCTAATGTTTCGTGGTACGTGTTTAGATGTTTTAAATATGAATTAAATATATTAATTAGAAAGATATACATATAAAATCAATTTTATCGAAAAATATTGTTGTTACACCACCGGGATTCGAACCTGGATCTCTTTCCTAATCGGGGAAGGTGCATTATCCAACTATGCTTCAGCTAAATGTGTTCTCCTAAAAATAAAAAAATAAAAAGTTTAGATATTTGATTCGAAAAGTTATTTATGTATAAAATCCTACGCCAATAATCATTATTATCATTATGTTTTATGTGTGATTTATATAAAAAATGATTATTATATTATTTTAATTTATTTTTTAAAATAGTATATATCAAACCTGTATTATACCCGTTATTAACTGCTATTTTTTTAAATTGTATTCGATTCAATATTGAAATTGGATGTTGACGTAGGAATATTGACTAAACTATGCATCATGGAGTGGAACCCTGAATGTTTGTGTGATAATAGATAATTAGATTCACTATGTATGATAGTATCTGTAAAAGTTGGTTTAAACTCAATAAGTCGTTAATAAAACAAAGTTAACAAATAAAAATAATGAATTTTAACCACAAAGTTATTTTTGCTAATTTCAAAAGTATATATATATATATATATTGACTTTTTTTTCAATTTAAATCGATATTTATTTTAAGTAATTAATAAATTTAATATATATATATAATAGTGTTTGTCGTCTTACCTAATAAATTTTAAATCCTTATTCCTTTAAATGGCATTTAGTCCCCGAAAAAATTGTATTTATTTTGGTAACCGCTGATATAACCCTCCCCTCAACATACTAAAGTTATTATTTCCGACCGTGTTGAGTACATTTACACTATTTTAAGGGTCTTAGAAAGATATAACTTTTTCAGAACAAGTCTCGAATATTTGGAACTGTTTGCATGATTCGATACGTACCGAAATAAACAGCAATTCTCAATATTATATAACAAATTGGCGTGTATCACAATAATCGATTTTATTTATCATATTCGGCAACAGGCGGTTTGGCGACAAGTTTCCAATTCTTTGACAACTGGTTTTCGCGAATCGGTGCAATCCCACGGGGGGGGGACATCGCCGACACGCAGTGAAATGCCTTGAACGTCCTAGTAAAGCAAATACAAAACTTTAAAAAATATTGTTTATCAAATTTTAAACAAAATAATACATGTATGAATGTACTATACTACTTACTTATTTATCTTCCTATTTTTCGTGCAGCCAGCCACCCACTTGCCGCTCCGTGCGCTAGCAACATCTATTTGATGTTAGTTAGAATCATTGCTATGAGCTGGCTGGCGGGCTCCGCGCGATTCGTATCCAATTCAACGCCTCACTCGTGTTGCTGCAGTACTTGGACCCGAGACAGAACTTGGACCTGCAGTATAATAATACCTCTTAAATATCATGCTACGGCAGTATTGAAACGAAGGTGACATTCGACTTGTGTCAACACCCATCCTGCATCATCTATCCTCCGGATCGAGTGTGGATGCATTAAGCATTCCTGCAAGTCTTTCTGCGTACTTTCTGCGTATTGCCGTATCCTGACTGATGTGAAGCGGTTCAACCGGGAGCTACGGGAGGGGTGCGTCCAGTTAGGGACGTAAACAACGGGGGTTGACATAGGAGTCTGGCCGGAACAGAAAAGTGAATCCAGCGGGGCAATTGTGGCACCAGAAGTGTTTGTTAAAATTACGCCCATTTTAGCTATTGAATTCGCATTGCATCGGTATGATTAAATGCGGCAGTTATTATTTTACCGGCGGCTTCTTAAGAATCTTCGAAAGGTCTTCTGTTTGTTCTCAATAATAAGACAAAACTGGAGTGTCAGGCGCAATTGTCGCTTTGCGGAGTGTCCGGGTATTCTCTGCCAGTTTGTGGACGACGCTGATTGTGTTTTGTACTTTCTTACAAAGGTCCATTTTCTGTAAGTCTAGATACGCTCTTAAGTACTACGTATGCGGCTCATTTTTTTTTTACAATTTTCTCTTTGGAACCGCACAGTAGGACTAGATTGGCCTCAGCCTTACTAAATGTATTGCGGCCGATACTGTTCTTGAAATATTTGGCTCAAGTCGCTAGTCGGCGAAGTATTCAGCAATGTCAGTAGGGAAGACGGCTGTATACACGAGTATGCTGTATACTATGTACGAACCCACATGGAAATTAAACGCCATAAACACAGTATAAAAATATTCGGAGAAAACATCCCCTGGACCGACGACATCAAATACTTAGATGTTACCTTGGATTGCAATGTACCCACTAATAGACAGGAATAGCTAACTTGCCACTGACAACAAGCTCCTCTTATACAAGACCATCATAAGGCCTATACTTCTCTACGCAGCCCTCCTCCTGGGGTCACGCGGCCACTACACACATAAATAAATTACAATTCTTCCAGAATAAGGTCATCAGACTAGTGCTGCGTGCACCTAAATGGACCAGGATTACGTAACTCCATCACGACTCGGGTATTCCCCCAGTAAAAGAATTCATAAAACACCTCTCCAAGCGTTTTTATGCTGAACTCCCACAGCACCGGAACCACACGATAAACGTTGTGTCAACCTATGACATAACGACCCCCTCGCGTATTAAACGTCCCAAAATCGTCCTCCTTTAGAGGTTATCTCCTGCCCCAGCTAGCAGCCCCTGCATCATTGCAGTAATAATATGTACAATAATAGTAAACACACCCCATTTTTTCTAATTCGCCCATAAGGCATACATCATGATGGAAGATCAAGGGGTCCAGATGGACCCGGTACTCTAAATGAAATGATACAAAAGTCAAAAGTAACATGGAAGTTATCTTCTCAATTTAGTTTCAAAAAGGCTTACTTGCCAACTATCAATACAATGTTTTTCAGTATAGTAAGCGGAAAATTAATTAAAAGCTACCCTTTTTTCCTTGATATCCGGATTCAATATGCTAGCCTGGAACCGGCGTGTTCTGGTGGTATTTCATTTTCCAGAAGAGGCGTAGTATGCTTCAGAGTATAATACGAACCTTCTTGCAGTGCAAACCGGAGACATAGGTCTATAGCTCTTTTTGATATTTGAGGACTGCAATAATTTTTCTTTATTTTCCCTATTTTAAGAATATTTGTGAAAAATATTTCATTTTTTCAATGTGGGTCTTGTTAAAAGGCCTATTTTTCGGGTATCGAATCTGATATCTGGTACTCTCTCTGTACTGTTTGCTTCGCCTGTATGTTGTATTCTTATCTATATAACGCTACGAACTCGTCATATTGTACAATTATTGCCGATAATAATTAAAACCAAAGTAACTTTAAAATCAAGTCTAATGTACTTTTAATTTATTGTAAATTCAATCATTTAGACGTACTTTGAATTCTCTGCGGTGTAAGAGCCGGTCGTTTGATCAGTGTTAAATTTTTACTATAGTAAAAAAAGTTACTTTATTTCATTTTTTTTTTGCGGGCTGTTCGATCGTTGGTAAAAAATATTCACTCACCGCAAGTACATTCAATAGTGAACTAATTTTATCCACCAATATCGGATGCTATAATCGTAAATCCGTTAGTTAAAAATGGCGGACTGTTTCAAAAGTCATCGCTGTCACGTTGACATTTTGAAAGTTGCAGTACATATATGACAATGAATCATTCAATATCCAGCTATTTTAGTGATCAGTGCTCGCTGTTGAATTTATATTATCACATAGACCGAAGATTTTTCGCTTTTTTTCAGATTTCAAACTCGGGGATGAGAATTAAGCCATAGATAAAGTATAAAAATGTATGTATTGCCAATAGTGAATATTTAAAATAAATCAAATTTGACGACATTCTCAGATATTTGATGATTATTCACCTTGCCACACTATTAGGCGGGATTAAGTGGGAAAGACCGGCCCTATGATGTCGGCCACATTCATAAATTAAAATCGGATCTGGCTGGCACGGTTTCGAACCCTAGCCCGGACACTTTTTTATTTAATTTTTTTGTTTATTAACTATCTTTATTCGAGAAGTTAATATTTACAAATATTGCAGTATCATTTATAATGATACTTTTTGTATATCGGAAGGGTTTTTTTTTTAAATGTTGTAGATGACGAGAGAATATAATCTATCGTCAGGTGGCGTGTGTATGTGTAAGTCGTCAGAAAATGTCTGATTAAGAATTTGTTTACATTAATTGGTTAAGTAAGTTACCCAGCAAAAGCTAGTTTCTGCTAGTCCTATTAAACGAGCAATTAATTACCAGGCGGTAATGCATTCTTATGTTCAACAATGCATTGGAATTAAAAAGACGTAAATAACGTTGAAGTTTCCCAATCTTTTACATTCAGAGCACAAATTTACTATTTAAAATTCTGGTTAATGAGCCAAGCATTTTTTATTTGCTGCGATGTTTGGATTCGGCTCGCCGAACGAGCATTGGAATCATCTAGAATTTTGAGTACATATGCAGTAGTATTTATTTTACATAACTTCCGTCACTCCCGCTTGTGGACCAGCCGGCGAGCAGGTCGCTCAGGTTTATACTCTGATCTGTGTGAAGGTAGCGAAGGTCGCTCAGCTAGGCGTGATTTGTTCAGATGTACTCGGAATCGAAAGTCGATCCTGTGCCTGTGCTGCCAAATTATTAATGTTCGCGAAGGTGACAAATCATAATCGATATGTACGAGTAGGTACTTAACCGCGTGGTGATTCTAAAAGGTCCCGTTCGTTCCTCTCATTCTCGATGATGTTACGGAACGACGAGAAACACGAAACTTTTTCGCATCTGTAAAAGTAGACAGTTTCGAGAGTACCTAAGGTTAGAAATAAATTTAATCAAGTCAACAGAAAAACTAATAGATTCAAAATTGAATTTATCGCAAAATACAAGACACGTGATCAAACAGAAGATTCATTTGTGAAATAGTCTCTGTTATTATTTCTCACATCAACTACTGAAGCAGCATTTTGTTTCTGGCTCGTGAAGAAGAAACACAACAATTGTCAGGGTTGTAAAATATTCGAATCGATGCAATGCTGAAAGATCTGAATATGATGACCTTTAAGCAGAAAATATATTTCAATGCAATGGTATTTATTTATAAAATCCTCACTAAGATATATAATACAAGAAAAATTCATGCAGATCAACATGAGCACGAACATCATACAAGAGGAAAAGATATACAGAGACTGCCATTCAGGAAGAAAGCTAAATCTCAGAGATCGATGATGTACAGTGCGATAAAGTTTTTAATGAAATGCCAGAAAACATAAGAAAGGAGAAGAAACAAAGCAAATATGTGAAAGATAAGTTGTAGTGAAAAGGAACGATTTTGATCTTGTTTATATTAGAGTACATATAAAAATACTTATGCACTATATTAAGAATAAATAAATAATTTAATTTGTCATCACACCGTATTACAACATATTTTGTTTCCGTTCGTTTGAATTTTGTTTGAACCTGGAAATGTTCTAGTACATACTCGATCCTAGATCATTAAAGATCTAGGATCGCAGGAAGCAAGAACCTTGCGCGCGTTGAGGCTAATGTTCCCTTTAAGGTGTGCGAATGTGCGCGCGCACACGATTTACCATCATAGCGCACACAAAAAAAACACAATTTTTAGTAAGACTCAATACAAGAGCAGTAATGTTTTGGTGAGGTTACACAGCCAAGATAGTCTGTTTCTACATACACCTACTAGCTCTGCTATCTTCTCCTGAATCATTATTGTAGTTACAAAATATCATATTTTTCATTGCGGAGAATGTGTCCGAAGTATGCAGTTTTCCTTTATAGTTGTTATTAGTTCTCTTGACTTATTTATATTATGTCTTAATACATCTTAATTAGTAATGCGGTGAACCCAGGCCCTGCCGGTAGCCTTATACTGGTATGGTAATGCTTTTCTTATTTTCTCCCCCAGAGCTCAAATAGCAGCGTCGGTACTTAATATCCAAACTTAGAGGGAACATTTGGTGACAGTTTTTTTTATGTCACTGAGTCTGGACCAATTGTATGTAGATTTTTGTAATGTATATTATTAGTTAAAAGTGTGTGCTGACGTGTGGAGGAATGCAGGCCCGTACCCAGGTTAATATAGTTCTTCTACGTATCAGGTACCTACGTAATCATTGATCAAATATTACGCTACTAGCAGATAAGCAATCGGCTAAACATCCCGCTGGCGACGAGGCGAGCAGATATTTGAGTTCTTCATATCCAATAATACTGACTTTAAAAAATTTAAATCGAATACAAGATATTTCTAATGACGAAATTCCATTCTCCGTCAACATCCCAACTTTGGTATAATCTATCAATCAAATCATTTTTAAATATAAACGAGGTTCCTAGAAGCCGAAGAAATTAACCTGTAAAAATTAAATGTGTTATAATTAATTATGCAAAAGAATTTTCATATGGATGTATATAAATATATGAGTATATATTTATATTATCTCAACATTATAATATATGTTAGTCTACTAAATAACATTACTCGGTAATGGTGGAAACGCCAATAAAAAGAAGAAGACTAAACACAACCATTTGAATTAGAAAATGTATTATTTTAACACATTTATGCCCCTTATTAGCAGGCGCCGTTTTCTTTAAAAATTGTTTATGGTAGGAGCGTTTTTATCTTTTAAATAGAGATGTGTACACGAAATACATGTCATATAAATATTAACTAGCTAAACGCTATGAAAATAGGACTGACTTGATGGTTTCCTGGATCGAGGCTCGAACTCCCGACCACTAGATCATTAGGCGAGTATTGTAACCACTAGACCTCAGGCGCGTCATTACAATTACGACATGATCGGCTGCCAAGATATTAGAAATAAAAATATTGTACATTTTGAGAGAAACAATTAAGGAACAGGAGTTACTTGTCATTGGCAAATCGCGAGTCATAAATCATGATAAGAACTCCGTTATTTCATTAAATTATGATCATTTGGCCATTTCTTAAATTGTTTGAATTATGTTATCCTCTACGTTGAAAAGTGTTTAGTGTTAGTTTTGGATTTTCTATGATTTTGTAAAACATGCGAAATATTTTTCTAATCCTTGTATTTTAATTTGGACACGACTTCGTGTTTGTGTTACGCTTATTAAATAATTTATAGCAAAAATTATGAAGTCACTTTTTTTTTACAGATTATCATACATATAATCGGGAACTCTTAATTTTATTCATCAGTACACGTTTATAAGAAAGTATGTGTGATATTTGAAATTGTCACTTGACCCTCTGTCATAGTATTATGTAAGTGTGAACATACGGCTTGGATGGTGTCCCTGAATAATCATTTTTGCATTTTAATCCAGTAGTAGTTTTCAGTCTTAAAATGTAATGAAATAAATGTTTGATATTTATTATATATTGTGATTATAAGCCGGGTTTCCATCGAAGGGATAAAACACGAAACACAAACAAAAACTGTTTTGTAAAAAATTAAAAATTCTTAAAACAAGTCTGTCCGAGGACAGTGTTTTTAGTAAACAAGAGTCGGTACATCAAAGGAAAACAAGTTTGTTCCTGCTGTTTAGTCTGTTTGGTTGAAACACGCGAATGTAAGTAGTTTTGTTATCTACGATATTTGTATTCTACTCTTTATCTGTGAATGTGATTTTTATCTCAAGAGTTTGTCCCGATAATTTGTGTTTTTCTTGACGATTTTAAGCCCTATAAGAATTGTAAAATATTTTGTATTCGACCATTAATTAAAAATCAACCACAGCTAATTATAAACAAATCGTCGTCGGTCGTCGGTGGAGAACATAAATGCGGGACTTAAACAAAATTGGAAAAAGAGATCAAGTTTTTGAAACAGTCTCCTAGAACTGTTTCGAAGACAACAAAACAAGCTTGTTTTGTTTTTTGAAAACAAAACTGTTTTTTTAAACTTTTTTGGAATTTAGGCTGTAGGGCGTTGCCTCACTTGCTCGGGGACGGGAAGGCGAGCGACGCGGTCTATGGTCCATGTGGAAGGGAGAGATGAACAATGAACGCTTGAAACGATAATGTTTCCCGCAATTTTATGTCGCATTGCCAATTAGCGAGTAGTCAAATATTAGCAAACTCAAATACTACCAGAGGACGCATGCAGGCGTATTCTAATAATATGTCATCTGTGTTCATTTGTAGTGGTAATTGTATGTATGTACTTGTAGATTTGAAGGTTGTCCGAGGAACTAACCAGGGCACTGGGTGACCAGCCGGGCGGTACGCCGAGCGTAGTGGCCTCGCCATCCTATGTTAAGGGAGGGCCGTCTTCAGATTATTATATTTTTTCACTTTGCCAGAGATTGAGGATTTCATTCCACGATCGGTTTCAATGATACTATTAGCATCACATATGTGAAAATAAAACATATGCTTTTTGATTCTACACGTTTAATTTACTTGAGACGCGTTTCGCCTTGCAAGGACATTATTAAATCTAACAATTTATTTACACGAGATGAAAAGTGACAACATTATTCATTGGAATTTTGAGGATTTACATACATTTTAATTGTTTCTAATTATTCAATTTCAACACTAATGGTATTTTAATGTCATGGGTAATTTGTAGAAAAGAACAGCTATATAATTTTATAATCTAAGACGACATTATTGGTATTCTGGAATTTATATAATGTTTGCATGATTCTAGGAAGTAGGAGTAGAATAAAAATAACAACTGACCCCGGAAACAGTAAATATACTATTAGCTATTAGGTTGTTTCGAATATAATGGCCGATTTTAACCTTCAAATTCAATTAAAAATAACTTATTTGATTTCACGTACTTTTGCCAACGAATTGCAAGCTTATTTATGCTTGTAGAAAAAAACTCAGGCAGATTAGATTAGGAAAATTTTTGAATATCATTTTCATTCAAAATTAAAAGCTGTCATGAAGCCAGAAGCCAGATCGGTCCTCTTCGGTCAATCAGTGCCGGTGTGTTTTCTTCCACTTTCAGTTCGTCGTTTTCAGCAGTAGCGGGATGTCTTCGACCCTCCCTACACTTTTCGAACCATCGTCGCACTTTCGTTCAGAAGTGGTGTCTTCACCCACTTCATGATTGGTGCGGTTTGAGATGCCTAAATGCATAAATTTCAAATTGAATGCCTGACTCAATAAATAAATATAGCAGATTTCTTACTGTCAAAAAAAAAAAAACAAATGTTCCTAATGTAGAACGTTTAAAATGATGTAATAGAATCGGCCATTATTTTCGGAACAACTTAATATTGAATAGAGCAATATAATACGATCTCTATTGCTTTCCGCAATCCCGTCCACCACTTCTTCGTTAGTAAATACGCTTTAGTAATGTGACCGACCACTCAATTATTGAAATGGTGGCGATTCTAGCGAGTGCATTCGTCATATTCGAAACAACTCTTTTTTTAAATTTACCAATTGGACTGATCGAGTGACTCGTCGTCCCTTAAATGAGTTCACTTCGGGCCTGCCCTCGTCGGGGCCTCCCTTCTCCGCGGTGCGGCCCTCGGGCTTCGGTCTCGGCACCCGGCCGACCAGACACCAGACGGCATTCCGTCTTCATCTCGGCACGTCGTTTGGCCTCGCGCGTCTCTTGACAAGTCAGTCAAATTCCTTGCCAGTTTTTTTTGCTCACCGCCGCTAAGTGATTCGGTCCTGCACAACTGTTTTTAATTCAATGTACACTTTTGTTATCTGCTTCATATTATGATAGCTCACGGCGATAAAAGTGATGTGTGCAGAGTCGGTACCCGCTTTGATTGATTGTATCCGTCGTGCCATTGTACTTTGTAAAATCGCAGATTCCGATAAATTAAAACAATGAAGGCTTAAAGATTTTTAAAAATTTAATAAGATGGTTTAATTAATTTGTGTCTTGTGTAGTCTTCTAATGCCAAATGTTTAAAACTCCAAATTCCACGATGAAACCGCTCATACCATCTTCTCACATCATGACACAATCGTCTAGAAGGTAGGCATATTTATTTACTTTTACATTCGCAATCAAATAGTTAATGGTTTTTTCTTTTAAATATATATTTAACAAAATATATCGTATCCACATTCATAAATGAGCTAAGTGTGATGACATTTGACCTCATTTGTGAATTTTTCACAGTTTAACCAAAAATGCTTTCACACACTCGACTACTTGTGTATGTGTTTGTAGAAGGTCACGGAGAAGGGGGAGTAAATCCACGCCCGAAATTAAAGGTTCCACGGAAAATGTCAGAATAACGAAGAAAACTATTTCGGTTAATCAGTTCGACTTGGTGTTGAACGCTGTGGAGCCTAATATGAACTCTGTCATAAACACCTTGGGCAAACGAACTGAAATTTGAGTTGGTTTTTAACATGCCATGTTTAAGACTACCACCTCAGCTATATCGCATTCAATAAAAACATACTGCTTGATACATCATATATGAATATGTGCCACTTGTTTGTAGGGGCGTGCACTGCATACAAGCAAAAAAGCCGTGCATTACTAAAAATTCTGCAAAATAAAAAAATATTAAATAATCTTTATATTTGTCTATGACGTAACCCACGTCTAGCCGTGGGTTATTTGCGAATCTTTTTTAACAACTTCATATGTATTTTGGTCCGCGATTTGCTAGCACTTAGGTCTTGAATGAATTTGTTTTTTCAATCCTTATCATAATTGTACTAAATTAAATATTTTTTTACTGACTATGTCGGCATCTTGACGTCTGCAGATTTTCTTCCGTTTTCAAACAATTTGTACTTAAGACTGCTGTTTTCGAAAGGGATTAATCCTTACTGCTTATTTCTACGTATTTGTTTTACTTGACATACTAAACGTTTTATGATTCCATATTTCTGTATATACATAGATACAATTTATAGGTTATAAAATATCATCTGTCAAACGAGCAAATTTGTATTTTTCAGGATATTATTAAGTTGCATTATTACCAATATTAAATTAAATGTCAAAATAAAATTATTTCTGTTATGAGTTTCGGCTATGCTAATTTGTAAAGCTAGTTAATTAAATAAATGTTTTTGAACACTGTTAATGAAACATTTCAAATCTGTTGTCGGAAGGAGAAATCGTAGAAAATATTTTAAGCGAAATCGAAAGCAAAGTACGGTACCGAGCAATAAAAGAACTTGCCTATTTTAAAGTAATAAATTTACAATTATAGTCTATTTTTAAATTGATATAATTAATTGTTCTCATAATTTAAAAAAAATCTAACATTTTTTTGATACGTAGTATACCTATTGTATACTTAGTTAGCATCGTCGGTAACAGCATAACCTAAGTTTGTGCCTAATGCACGTCACTGCCTGTTTGGTTTGTTAGCTCTCTCATTGGTCGAATAAAATCAGTCACTTTCTAAAGAAGAGTACAGCTTCGTTGGTATAGCGCGAGGCAGCATTCTGCGTCCGAAATTATTTTTAATATGTGCGGAGACGTTAATAATATCTGATCTTAATTGTCATGGTAAGTTGGTGGTGACGCTGCCGAATCAGATATATTAATTGGAGCGCGTCACGTGTTTGCGAAGACTGGGTAAAGTATTCGAACTGTGACTTCCTCGCTCTGAATGTTAAATGTGCATACCATTCAAAACAAATCCAAACAAAAACGAGACATTATCGCACGTTTTTTTCACCACTATCTCGCATTTTTGCGGTACAAAGTAAAAGCAACACAGTTGCTGTAAAATGAATAGGTACTCGTACTAGCAAAACCGAACGGGTGCCGTGCTAAACCGCACAATAAGTAATATTATCAATTTGAAGTTTACATCCGAATCTCATGGGGAAATGATAAGAGGCGAAAAATAACCGTCTCGACAAACAACATTTTTGTGTGCTAGATGAAGTACCAGAGACGGTACATATTATACACTAATGCCGGAGGAAATGACGTCGTTCGAATACATATTTTTATTTTATATTTAAGATGAATTCCCCAGACATCTCATCATCTCGAGTAATCTAAATTTAACATTTTTTCTTCTTCATTTTTCACATTAATCCCTACCTCTGAAGTGTTTCCAATTAGTCCATATTAATTATAATATGTAGTAATTGGACCAGTTGGCAATGATATGGAGAACGATTTTGGTTTTTTCTTCAGCCATATATGCAGTAGTGATTTAACTTTAATTAAAAAAAAAACACCTTTATCATGAAGGCAGTTCAGAATATCGACGTTCTTTTTAAAAATGTAAAATTTCTTTACAGTAGTCGCCAGTAATAGCTAATTTTCCTTGGAACGACCGCTAAATGTGTTCAACTAATCTTTCCGACATACACAAATCATTCATTCACGTGTACATAAGTTATTAATCTTTTGAAGTCTTTTAAAAAAGCTCGACATAATATGTAACTACATAACTTTGTATTTACAGGCAGTTTAATCCCTAAATAAACACTAAAAAAATATTTAACATCGCATTATGCATTAACTGTTCGTGGAAGAAATATTGTTTTAACACAGCATATAATATGAAACAAAATATTAAATCAGATTAGAACACAAGTAAATTGAATTATCTACAGATAAAATACCTGAGAAATACTAGTTTTATCGATACGTAAATAATCTGGATGGTTATAAATTCTTGGAAAAAAAAACGCTCAACAGTTTTCCGAAATATTATTAATTTTAAGAACATCTGTCAAAATAATGTTATTAGTATTGTATACTTAAGCAAGATTCGGAAATGATGATATTTTATGAGATATAAAATACATTCATTTGCAGCCTTCAACATGGCTAAGGAGGTATTATATTAATTATTAGTTTAATAGTTGAACATGAAACATCACATCGAGGCTACCCGATAATAGAAAACAAAGCCCGGGTATTCTTGAGGTGAATTCAAGGCCCGATCTAATCAATACATTAATTAATTTGATTGGATATGGTTATACGACCCCCGTTTAAAACATATTTCCTCTGTCCTCGTTAATATAATAATTTTATTATATTTTATAGAAAAAAAACTATATTCTCTGTTACACCACTGGAGATAGCTGACCAACAATGGAAACTAAAAAACTTTATATATTTTTATTACATTTTGCTATATATGCTGTTTGTATTGTAAGAAATTCTAATCATTGCTCCGGGGCAATAAATTTGTTGGTACGTAAATACGGTATGAGTGCAGGAACCCACGATGATATCGTCAGCGAGCAAAAATACAGAAGTAGCGTTTTTCTATCGAATCTAATGGAATCGTACAACTTATATGTAGATTATTTTACAAAATCTAAAATATTATTTATTATCTGTTTCTGTGTGTGTTCCTTCCTTCTAGTCAGTATTTGAATGTGTGTTATCTGTCAGTAAACAATAAGGTTATGTATGAGACACAGACTGTATTTATTTAAAAATTGGCTCACAATAACAATTGCCGTTAGGTCCACGAGACCGAGTGTCACGTGCGTCGCGGGAATAGTATTTTATTAACAATATTTGAATATGTCCAAGAACACACAATTGCTGGATTTTTACCTCCAAAATTATAGATATCTCATAGAGGCGAAGCTATTTATATTATATTATATGGGAAGTGTGGATATTACAGGGCTCACGACCTGTCTTCGGCTGACTTAAGTGATCACTTCACACAATGTAACGTTTACCATTGCACCCAATCAACCTCCATATCTATTAGATTTGTAGAAATAATTGTAGAAACACTTCGAGTATTAACTACAACTTTACTCTTGCCATCTATGGTTTGAAAATTTGATATTAAATTTCCCTGAACAACATAGACGTCACAAATGAGAATCTTATTGATTGGGTGGAAAGGTGAACGTTACATTATATAAAGTGACCACTTAAGCCAGCCGAAGACAGGTCGTGAGCCCTGTGATATCCACACTTTTCATATAATATAATATAAATAGCTTCGTCTCTATGAGATATCTATAATTTGTTTAATAGTATGTTACGTTATTATTATCATATATTATTTAAATCATTATCCTTTTCGTCGTCTTATCCTAGAAGGGGAGAGGGGAATGATTCTATAAAGCACTTTCATCTTCCTCTGCGCCGCTTCGGTACTTGTTGACTAATCAAGATCCAATCTGTCTTCTTCCTCCCACTCCCCAGCATTGCAAGACGTTATTTAAATCATTTTCAGAATATATTTAATGGGGTTTGTTTGTTTTTATTTGGTTGCGTTTATTGTTTAAGTTACAGTGTGGCAGACCACCTTTTTTTCATTATAATAAATTAATTTAACATTGAAATGTGTGTTTTACGGTGGCTGTACAACAACGGCTAACATATTAATGTATCATATAAAATAGTTTGCTCAATAGTTCAAAATTGATTGTATCTTTTTGTCAAAAAGATTTTTTTTAAGTATTAAATTTCGCGTCAAATAAAATTTATTAATTCGCTGTTATATTTTCGTTGATTTCTTAAATAAAAATAAATTAAGATTATAACATAATATTAATTTCCCGACATTATTGACGGGCCATATCCAATTTCACGTTATATTTTCCGACAGATGGATTGTTATGTCACGCGCGACATTACGCGTGTTTAGTGTTGTCGAACGTTAAAAAGGCACTTATCTGATAGGTATCGTCGCGGGCTCAAGTGACCAATACGTCAAAAGTGATAGAGCATCGAGCCGATTGGATATCTGATTATTTTCCTGTCCGACTTGACCACGTGGTCAGCAGCTGCTCGTGCTCACCGTCGCACTCTTCACTCTTCACTCTTCACCTCAGTCGCCCAGTCTCGGTACTCGGTGCGGCGCGAGTTCCGGGCAGGTTGTACTCTCGCTGTGTGTTGTTGATCGGGCGCTCCGTGTCGCGGAAGGGAGGACTGTGAACGTCTGTTATATGTGCCAAAAAATGGATTTACCTCAAGGTTAATTATTGATTTGTTTTTCAATAGCGTAATAACTTTATTGTACCGTGATGATAGGCAGTGCGCTGCTTATGGACCGAAATAAGTTTTATTAAAAAAAAAATGTAAATATATAAAAAAAAAAACAATTTCAAATGTATATTTTATCATATAGTTCACAATATTTCATAAGTAAATACCTCCGTAAATTACGAGTCGAAAATGTTGTGGAAGTTTCTAGATATACCGTTTCCACGCCGAGTTATTTCCTTCTTAATTTTTCTATTTCCACATTAGCACACATCCTAATGTAGGTCATTGACATACTACGTAAAATATAGATACCCTCCCTACTTCCCTTGGCCGCCCCATCCCCTGCCCTCGATATAAATGTGTATTATATCGAATGCCAACCTTGGATTATTAATTGCATAGGGTTCTGCGCAAAACACAGGCATCCTTCCCCTACCCCTGGCCGTACCACCCCCTGCCAACAATGTAAATGTGTATTACATTGGATGCCATCCGTTCGAAATTTTGCAAAGTTACTTTTAGGACCCTGCGCAAAACACAGACACCCTCGCTCCTCCCATTTGCAATTCCACCCTCTCTCCGTGATATAAACGTATGATGAATATTAAATGCCATCTGTTTCAATTTTTTTAGAAAAACAAAAAAAAAATTACAAATTCTTTTAAAACACCATTAAAGATGGTTACCGACTTGAAAATTGTTATCAAAATTGCGATGTACGCGCGTGGCTCGCAGAGCAACGGAGGGCTGCTCCGGCAGGCGGCAGGACTCCGTTAATTTGCCAAGTCTCGCAAACGAATAAGATCCTTTCGGGTAAAACGTTTTATTTCTGGATAATATGCGTATAAGTGAAGATGCTACCTGCAAACGATACGAACCACGGGTTAGGTGTAACTACGTACCTCGCGAGGACTGCGAGGTGACAAACCTTCCAAGTTCTGAACTAACGGAAACTTAACTTATAACCAAACTATTTTGTGCGATTCTGTTCTAAAGCCAAAGTAATCGGTAATTGACTTGTGTGAAATAAATTTTAATACTTTTTTGGAATGGGTTTCGTTCCATACACTCTAATGCTATTGAAAGCATTGCATTGATGCGAATTGTAAACCACTTTGAAAGAAGAACTTGACATATAACGTTGATAAGCACAGCACCACGAGGAAACATCACTTTCGGCAGGGAGCAAAAATAAGTGACAACTCCGGAACTATAACTTCGCAAACAATAAATCCCTCTTACAACGATTTCAGACCGATGTCGGCTCGGCGAACCTCGCGTGCAGATAATACTTAACTAGTGTATCTTTCCATTAATCAAATTAAACGCTCGGTTGTACAGTTTGTATACTTGTATATGTAGGGGATAGGATTTCAAATACATAGCGCTGCCGGCTGCCGCTACAGGTCTGGCATGATCCCTCACCGACGATCTCTCTTCTGTTTCACCGCTCCGCAACGGCGATCTTGTCGGTTCGCGCGTCGAGCGAAACCGCCGACTCACCTTCTGCGTCTCTTCATTCTATCCGTAATTATGTGTTCTTTGTTTTATCACACTGTCATCATCACTCTTTCATTTAACCACCGACCTAACCCCCAAAGATACGTCACGGCTTCGTGCTTTTGTGTTCGCACCGCCTTTTAACGCTGTATTTATAATACATTTTCATTTTCGTAGCACCTGCCTGGTAGTGAGTTAGGTCTGCTCGGATTAAACTAAACTGAGACTAAAGTGTTCGTGTAAAAGTATCTCGATTTTTTTTTTAAATTTGCTTCTCACGGACGGACGTCTGTAAGATTATGATTCAGAATACAGCTAGTGAGATCGTTTAATTTGTTAGATTTAGATTCATTTTTGGCCATTTGAACGAATACCTTTATTAAATATTAGTCGTCGCTATTCACCTTTGCCCGCGTGAGGTTTTGCCGCCACATGCAGATAATACTGGTCATGTGTTACAAAATGCAAACTCGGCCGCGGCAACAAGGTGAAGCGGGTCATCGGCGTAAATTATATTATGCGTCTGATGTAAATTTCAATATTTTTTCGATATGTTAAAAAGGGAAACCGATTTCGCCGAGATATGAATTCATACGGAATCGAAAATAACAATCGATCGTACCGATAATTAAGAATAAATGACTAAGAAATATGCAGGTATTTTTTTTTTTTACGTTGAACCGGTCTCCTCGAACTTTCTGAGCCACGATTTAATTAAATGAACATTCGGACATTGATTCGCACTGTAATCGGTAGTTGGCGCGAAACATGCGCCTGACAATCACAAAATTGTTTTACGAATCGCGAAGCGATCCACTGCGACTAAATTTCCAAGAACCGAGCTCCCGCGCGCTGTCGCCCGCGTGCCTCTCCTACGCGCGGTTTCCGCGCAGAAGCGATTTGACTTATGGGCTCACCTTTGAGTGTTGTTTTGTCATTTCGCAACGTCGGTCGCTGTTACGCACAGAACGAAGACTGGATTCCTTTTTGTTTTTCAAGTGCTGCTTTCGTCAATCTTCATATGATATTGTTTGATTGAGAATTGAATCAACGCAGTGGAGAGATGCGTGCAGGCAGATAGGTATCCAGAATATATTAGAAAATTAATTAAAATACAAACTCGGATAGTTTTTATACGGCAGATTTATCGAAAGAACTAACTTTAAAAATATTTAAAAACGTATATTTTCACTAAAACAAAGTATTTTAAAAACGTCGAAAATTGATAATATGTCTTGAAAATTTATCGGTTTATTAATTCATTTTAATTATTAATTTTTAATATGTCTCCTTAATCTTGCTTTCAAGATTATAAGAAAATATATTTAATATATATTTAATTAAATGAATTTAATGATCTTTCAGAAGCATATTTTTGTGAAAGTATTAATACATTGAAAAATATTAATATTTTTACTATTATTATTAAAAAATTCCTCAAATTTTAAATTGAAGGAATAAATATTTTATAATACAAGTTCATACCACGTTTAAAGTGCATCGGCGGAACGCATACATTCAAGTCCGCTTCAAATATACACTTGCCGCGTTTCGCAACACGTCTGTTCAAGCGAAGACGTGTATTCAGAACACCGCGCGGCGCGAGAGACTGAAATACTGCATCCAGTTCGTATACGCTGAAAAAACACATTCGCAGCTTTTTTGTCTTTTTAAATTCATACACTAGCTAGATGGTTTTAGTTAACACATTAACATGAGAACTTTGAATTATTTCTCATTTATCTGAATACATAATATGTATATCAAGTAAATATTTGATTTAAATTTATTTTGCAGAAATTATAATTATGCACAACTTTTTTGATTGTATAGAGTGCGCACTCCTGCTTAATACGTACCGCAGAATGTAGAATCACCATGACTTGGATGTTTCGATTATCTTCTCAGCAGTGTTCAATCTGTCTACTAAATCTGAATAAAAAACCACTGCTTGTTGATGACTTCATTGTTTTTTTTATTCAAATTAATGTGCGTTGATTTTACTTCTTTTTTTTAACGAATACGTGTTTAAATTCCTTTTTTACTATCGTCTTGTCCGTTTCGTGCTCGAGACTAATTGTCTATGGTAAGTTTTCTGATTCCACGCACCATATAGAAACATTAATTAAATATGTGCCTAAGGAAAAAAAAGTGTTCTACAGATTGCAAATAATAATCGATCAGCGCGATCCTAATAAACTATTGCGTATATTACATTAGTACAAACTGACTTTACATTTAAGATCTCGGAACTATGGAAAAGAAAAAAAAATTTTTTTAATACAAATTAGATGAATCATCGTTACACGTTATGGTCACCTCGCACCTCTGTCCGTGCTGTCGGCTCACCGTGTCGGGTTTTTCGATAAATTCACAATTTTATGACATCGGTGTCATTGAGTAATGTACACAAATGTACACTGTATGTAGATTTGTGTACATACTTTTGACTTATTCAAAGAATATTTCGATTATTATTTGTTCCTTTAATTAAATTTTATAATGTTTTCGCATATATAAGAACGATTTCAACAGCGACATTTTCAAACTAAGCCAAACCGCTTGTGCCATGAAAATTGGACTAAACTGGATGATCGCTAGTGGAATTCGTACTCCGAAGGTTTAAAAATCAAAACGCAAATTATTATTATTTGCTAAGTGTATTTAAAAAAAGTCTTAATTTACCAAACCTAATGAAAAATTAAAAGTTTCTTATATAAAAATAATATATCATCATCTTGGGTCAGGCGCTTCCCCTTGTTTGCACCTTCGGTATTGGTTGACCAATCAATCTTCATATCTTTGTTACTGTTTATCCTGGCCAGCTTGGTCTGGTGTGACCCAACCCCACCCCCCATTTTCGTTCTATTTACATTAATATTTCTCTTTAAATGCTAGAAAAAAAATTGAGATAATGTTTGTATCGTGTTTAGCTAATTAATAATTTCAGTGGTGTGTAGGGGCAAACAGACATAGCTTATCTTATGTTAATTATTCGCGTTCATGTTACTGATCGATGTAGCTGGAGTTGAGAATCAATGTCTCCGACAGTAAAAGCCGTAAAAATCAATTAAATGCGTTTTCTATCATCCGCTAAAATGGAATACATCTCCGCCTATTAATGTCATTAATAATACACCTGTACCTAATATAATTAAATCCTTTTCTGAGAACTAAGTATCGCAAAGTTCAGAAAGTGATCAAATGATGTACACCAGAAATATAACAACTGACACATTATTTGCTCCAAGTACGTACAAACAAATCAATTCATTACCCGGAACATCTGGAGTCACAAAAACTTCAAGAAGAGAGCGTAGAGGGACCGAGTCCGGAATCTTATCCACGAGAAATTTTATTTCTGAACTGAAATGTAAGAAGCTACTCCAGAATGGGAAAAATAACCAATGCCAAATTTCAGAAGAATATGGAAAATTATGATTCTTGTAATGATGGATATAAAGAAGGGGAAAATTGAGTTCAATGCTTTGAGTGTGAAGTCTGGTATCATGAAGAATATGATTGAAGTGAAAAGGAACCTTTTTTCAGATGTGTACAATGTCATATGGAAGATAGTGATTAGATGTATCACTACGGGCACTCCTTAGATTTTTCTTTGTTTGATGCATTTGTGGAGATATTTTTTAAAGAAATACATCTATTTACTAAATCTTATATATCTTACAATTTTATTTCTTGTACTTTTTCATATTTTATGTTAAGGGTGTCGGTTTGCCCCGGGATTACTATATATCTCTCTCTGATAATTATGTCATTTTCAATTTATAGGTAATTTATATATATATATATCTTATGTTGACATTTACATAAAGTTTCTAGTCTATCGTCACCAATAGTATTGCGTAATCTATTTTTTACCCAGCATTATATTGTATAGTCTGCACGTACAATATTTAAAAAAAGGGAATGTTTTATTGCAATGTTACTTAGTGTTTATTCAGAATCCTTTTTTAATTGACAATTAATTTAAGATGAGTTTTAATATTATATTTTGTAAAATAAAACAATAATCAAAACCATCGGCTCACCGGGATTTGTCTCCGTGCTAAGCGGGCCTATCCATATACATAAAAATGTGCAATAAAAGTTAGTGCTTTTTCAGAATACTCTTTTAATAACCGGTGCCCCGTCAGGCTTGTGCGCCCCTGCGCAACATCCATGGAGATCCATTTTGTGTGACCCCCCTTTCGGGAGCACTAATTGGAATCCCTCTACTGAATGTACTTTTTTAATACTAGCAAAATTGAAGGCGGAGTAATTTTCACGATACACAACATGTTTGTGGAGAACAGGTAGCGTTAGGGTTGCCAGCTTCGTAAGGTGCCAGGGAAGGACACCGGTCAAACCCCATTAATTTAGCAAGTCGTTTGGAAGAGTTGTCAATGTCAATTTAAATGTGATATTTCTTATGCAATTATGTAAAATATTAACATTGCAGTTGGCTTTTTAGATGCAATAATGGAATTCCCAAATATCTTACCTAGAGCGCATGCTATAAAAGTATAAAAGAAGGACAATTTGCGTCCTTCTTGATATCAAGAAAGGACACAGGACAAAACATATGTCCTTCCTAAAGGCAGACAGTTGGCAACCCTAGTCAGCATGCAGGGATGACAGGTATTGGACGCTGTCCCTTCTACACGAATGATGGAAGCCAGAACTGTGGAAACGGAATAGTGACTTTTTTTATCTAATGTTCCAATGCTCAAATATATTTCAAAAAGTTTATGGAATAATACAAGTCATTAATTTAATATTACTCGTAATTAAAATGTTTTATTAAACATTTCAAATATGAAATTGCAGGTGTAATAAAAATGTTTTATTAAGCTCCAGGCAAGGTGTGATAAACAGGCTTATTTTAGACCCCAAGTGTGAACTATTTTGTGCAAAATTCTTGTATGATATAGTTTTTGGGCAACTATTAAGTGATTTTTAACCAAAGAGCATAAGTAACATAGTGTATATACATTTATAAAGTCACGTTTGAACATTTTACCAAATTTGTTTGTTCAAAATGGTTTTCTCTGGATACGTGTTGACCGGCTGACTCTCAGGTTGACTGTGTGCTTTTCTCATGTTTTTGTTTTATAAATGACTGCGATGCTCAGTATTGCTTTTGATTATTTATGATTTTCTTTATTGTGATCTTCCTTGTTTTAATCAATCGCTCTCGCAATACAACAGCGTATTGCGCAAACGGCTCTGCATAATGTTTAAATATATTTTCCTTATTTTATTACGAGAATTCCTCGCGGTGTGTATTCACGGATGATACTTTGATCTCTCATCTCATGGATGAGATTTATTGGTAAAGATCGGCACATAGTATTTATCTACCGGTTGCGTCACTCTCCTCTGTACTGCGCTTGGCGCTTTCGGGACGAATCTCCGAAAGAAGTCTCACCACGAACACCTGCCGTCGAGCAGCTCACGGCAAGCACGGCTTGTTTCAGTTTGTTACGTAAATGGCTCGACAATTTTTTATGTAATGGTTTGATTGCATTTGCCTTATCCGGGATTCCCTTGGTCCAGGCGGATACTGCAACAGCGCTCGGAACAGCAGTTTGTTGCGTAAACGGCTCTGCAATGGTTCAACTGCATTTGTCTTGAGTGTTTATTTATTTATCCTTATTCTACTGCAAAATGTTCAAATTAGGAACATGACAGAGACATGCATCATACATTGCTCCTAGACTCTATAACCAACTGCCAAAATCAACTAAATTAGCAGCAAATATAAATGTGTACAAAAAAAGATGTTCTAAAATGGCTTAAAGGTTTTCAAAATTATTAAATTATTATGTATTCGACATCTTTCTGATTCCCAAGTTCTAATCTAATCAATTTTTCAACATTTTTTATTATTAATTTTCACATTGTATTATTATAGATCTTGATCCTGTTTTATATAAATGTCGATAACCACCCTCATAATTCAAGATTTTTCTTATTTGGGGGTGCATAACTCTATTGTTGTATCATATTGTTGAATGTATATATATAAATAAAATTATATATATATATGCTAAAATAGTTTGTGTTTTCATTAATGTATTTGTTAAGCAAATGGCGCTGCATTATTTTGTGTAATGGTTTGCCTTATTGTGATTTTTCTTGTTTCAGGCGGACGCGCTCGCTGAATGCGCCGTCGCCGATACAACAGTTTGGACCATGTGGGAGGATTATGAAAAATTCGGCCATGGTCATGTGAGTATCCATCTTTCATGTTACCTTGTTTTAGGGCCGGTTGTGTGAACAGTAGTAACTTTTTACTTTAGTAAAAAGAAAGTTACTAAAGTAAAAAAAATTGCATAAACGGGTTGTTTGATCACTAGTAAAAAAAATATTTACTTATATAAAGTACATCCCCCGTAGTTAACTCATTTTACTCTCTGATATCTGATAGTAAAAATGACAATTAATCATTCAATATGCCATTATTTTAGTGATGAGAGTTCATCTGATGGTGATCTCGTTGTTTAATATACATTAGCAGATAATTCGAAAAAATTTCACCACCAAAGTGACAGATTTTGAACGCCTAGGTAAAAAATTCCATAGATAATGTATAAAATAAAGCATATTTCATGATTATTTATTGCGCCTATAGATAACTCCATCTATGCTTTGACAGTAGTAAATTTGATATATCAACAACTCGCAAAGGATTTTTACTACGGGTATTAGTAAAAAGTTACTACTGATCACACAACCGGCCCTTAATGTTTTAAATCATAAATACAAACGTAAGTAATAATTTATTGAACAGAGGTCATAAACTAACTTTGCAGTTCAAGTTTGTTCACAAAACAATAAAACATTAAAAAACAGGTAATCAAATATCATAATTACACAGCAAAAATATGTATGGGAATAGTAATGATTAATAGCAGAAAGAATAGACTGTCGCCGATTACTGTTGCTAGGACATATTGGCTATGGTGGCTGCAGCGCGTCTCCAGAATCTAGAACAACCCATTGTAGATTCTCGATTATCCAAGGTCATATTAACCGGGGCAGTAAAAAATTTCAATTTTTTTTAATGGATATAGTTTTGAAATATTATTTAATTTAAATTTTTTTTTCATTTTATGAAGTTATATATCGTATTACATAGGTAGTATGTATACCAAAAAATTAAACAGGTGAAATTGTTAATACTAATAGAAAATAAAATTCATGAAATTGTGAACACGTCAACCATTATTCGGGCGCGCTTGGATATATTGTTTACTTTTGATACAAGTAGGCTGGTACAACTCGTCAAATTGCACGTTTAAAATATGTGTGCATAGCAGTTAATTATTGTACATTTTTAAACCTTTTTAAAATTTTTAAAATTGTTTATGCATATTTTTATTTTCAATTTTGTATTTCGTAGTATGTTGGATCATTTGACTGATGTTTGTAGGTTATGTATGAATATCATATGGATTTGTTTAAGGAGAGTCTGAGGCCCTAATCCTTCTCAAAATTCACACATCTATGTGAATGTTGTGGAACGTACGTGTGAGTATAGGTGTTTGGTGTTTGCGGCTAGAGCAGGTTGATAAATGAAACAGGACTTATAATCGGTTGGCGTTTATTGTGGGATGATGCACAAATTAATTTACGCAGTTTGAAGGTTAAGTTGCGTGTTAAAGTTAGTGACTAGCGATTCTCTCAGAAGGTGGTTTCAAGAAGGCAGCCAGGGGAAAAGTGATTGCTTCAGCTGTCTTCTCAAACTGGTTGCATTGCGATGTATTATCGTCTAGATTTTTGGGCAGTACTAGGCGGCGAGGATTGGCTGTAAAGTGCTTGGTTAAACGGCCAGGTCTGCGAAGCGCGAGCAGGGCCTCTATTAGTTCTTAAAAAGTTGGAATGTACTATTTGTTTATCAGCTGTTTTAGTTAATTACATGACTAAAGTGGCACAGAAAGTTTTCCAATTATGTACATGGCAAACGACAAATTAAAAAACTAATTACACGAGTTTTACTTAAGAGTATTCATTACAAAAAAAAATTGAGTCTTCCTACTCTACATAATAATTGGAAAGTACGATTATTTCATTTGCTATGATTTTGTTTATTAACCCACACACGAGTCGCTACAGACTTATTTTTAAGTGGGGTACAATACTCATACTATTTTCAAACTAAGCTGCGCGCGTTTGTACTATAAAAATATGATTAATATAGTAGCCTTCATCAATGAGGCTTGAACCCTCGACCACTATATCAATAGACAATACGCCAGACTAACAAGCGGCAAGATCGTAACAGATGCAATGTAAAAGAAGATGATGAGATGAAACAAAAAGGGAAGAAAAGGACTGGTCACTAATGTATTCATTAATTATTGCATAATAATAGGAGAGAGTATCGCAAAACTAAATAGTGTGTGATGGAATTGAAATACCCAAGAGCAGGATCTAAATATATTCTACTACAGATAACAGTTTGTTATCTACGGATAGGTGATACCCTGGCAAATGAAAGCACTCAAATTCAACTGCACAGTGGCATTATTGGGTTTGAAGTGTTTATTCAATTAAGTTTACTCATCTTTCATCATCTCATCACTCGAATGCATTGTCAGGCATCAGTTGCATCTCTGACTGATATCTTACATCAGAAGTCTAACTTGGACAACGGTTTGATTTTTAAAGGTGACAGATCCCAATGTTACTTAACCATGCGAGTACATATATACGCCCACACCCATGGGACTAAACTCGCCGTTAAATTCATCAGCTATCTTAGCAGTGAAGCCGTCAAAAGGTGGGCATGAACCTAGCGAGCAAGAATTTGTAGCACTTGACATTTCTTTATTCGAGTTCTTTATTGGCAACACAAGTTATAATTTATATCTAATTAAAATTGTTTCCAAATTATAGTATCTCAGAAATCAAATCTCGGTTTGCGACAGTCCTATATATGCTGATTCACAATAACATATGTGCCTGCGAAATATAGACTTACTATTGAAAGACATGTTTACAATCTATTGGAAATAAAACAAGAAAGCTTGGGTCACACAAGAAGTTTTTAAATAGGTACACTAATTATTTTTCAATGTGTTTAAATGAAATATAGGGCAAAATTCTGCCAGCATTTATGCACAATAGAACATGAAGAATATGTTATTGAAGACATTGGCAGGCTTGCGCAAGAGGTGATATAGAATGATGTTACAGCTGAAGATGTGACAGAAGTTTTAGAGAACTGTGATCCACCAACCAATAAAGACTTAGAAGAATTAGCCAAAGCATTAAGTTGTCAACATTCAGAGGAGAAAGAAAACAAAAAAGAACTCCCAAGAATTATAGAAATGGCCAATCTAGAGCGTATTCTTTCAAACATAGAAACCTTGACTGATGAACTCTGTGACACAATTGGGAACAAAGTGTGAATGTAAAGAGGAGTGTTATCGCATCCATTGAATCTTATTGTGAACTTCTTAAAGAAAAAAAAAGAAAATCAAGACAGTTAACACCCGATACAAGAGATTCGAAACCGAGAATTTCAACATAGAAATAATACCTTTTTAAATTTCACTTTTTTTTGATAAAATCTAGTTTTGTTTTTGTTATTGGGAATTTTATTTTACTTTCACAATTACATACACGTTTAATAATTTAATTATACATATATTATTTTGTAAAATTCAAATATCAGACATAATGTAATATCTTCATATACCTATTTTTGACGACGTGGAACCTAACTCTGTACCTCGCATTATAATCGGGTTCATTTTATGCCAATTCAGTATACGCCTTATCTTTCAACAAGAATTTTGTAATTGAATGTGGGGTTTACTTAATTTTTTTTAAATATGAAAAGTAATATGGCACGTGTTATGGTAATTAATTTCTGTCTCAACTTTGCTTTATACAATCATATTATCAGAATGTTTTTTTTTTACGTAGAAACCGTAATCAGATATTGTATATTTTTAAAGCAAAAAAATATCATATCACATCATTTATAAAGGTAGTACCTACATGCCCTAAAGCAGTGATTCTCAATCTTTTGCAAATCACTGCACACTATTCAAATTATACCATTTTCTCACCGTGTTGAAAACTCTCAGTCTCACCTACATAATTTTTTTCAAATCCTTAAATTAACATAATTTACCTGAAGAAAATATCCCAATGCAATTCTTTATAATAAAGATTTTTGTAATATCACATATATATATATTATTAAATTATCACAATAATTATTAAAAATTTACTTACAAGTGTAGCCAGGCGTTATCTCGTTAACAAAAAATAATAATTTATTTAATTATTCATTATTATATCGGTTACATATTTAGTTAAGGTATGTATTATTTTAATATTACTTAGTATTCTTTTTTGCGTGATATTTTATTTTTACAATATTTTTGGTCAAATGCATGTGGCATTATTACATTTTCGACATCAAGATATTATTTTATGTATATGATTTTTTATATAACATTATTTTGTGAGCAATTGAGATGTGTGTACAGTAAGATTTGTGTACAGTAAGTTGAGCTTGCTCAACATTGTGTGATTCATTAACTCGAACAAGAATAGTTTGCTTACCAGACATAATTAAATTAATATCCACCGATATTTTGATTATGTCACTATGTTTGATTTAATATAAATGTGATAAGGTTTGTCCAAATCAGATATGATAAGAACCGCTTTTCAGTAGTATTTTATGTTGAACAAAATATCATAATTTATGTTTGAGTAAAATTCAATTACTTGTATCAAAGTAATTGACAGAATTCAATTAAAGTGTAAAAATACTTCAGTTCTCTGCTAAACGTAATATCGATAACTGTAATTTGTGTTTAATTTTTTTTTCAGTGTTCCAATCATTTTTTATATTTTATATTATGATAGTGTTTTTTTGAGAATTCTTTTGTTGTTTTAGAATAAGCCGTACAGCAATATGATTATGTATTCCTAATTTTAGTGCGGTAATTGAAAATATATAACCATGTTTAACTATTGCCATGTTATTTCCCAGGTATGGTAAGCATTTTGTGACAGACAAACATTATATTGTAATTAAGAAACAAACATTATATTTTAGCAGATATTATACTTTTATTAATTGCATCTTTTTAACTTTGTGAATTTATAGAATTTTTTGAATCCATACAATTTATTTTGATGAAACAATGGAGGTAGTTTAAAATAGAAGTACACAACATGTTTTTAGCATCTCGGCTCACATTTGAAGAATTTGTCTAAATTTGATTGCCAAATGTGATATTCTTTATTATACTCTGGCTCCAAAGATCCTATGTAATTGTTTATTAATTCTTAACCATTGAATGGCTCTTTATTTCCATTATTTATTATATTATTATTTTACTACATTGCTGAGTAAATTTTAAACTTAATTAGAAGTTATATTGTTCACCAATTGGATTTTTTTGGTACTAAAGAATGCTTTAAAAATGTCAACTATATGTATGTATGTATTCATAAAATAAGTACATGATCGTTTGTCATACAAATCGACCTCTCTATTGTAAACACCAAAAACATTTTTAGTTTTTTTAGTATTGTGCATGAGTTTAATAATATTTTAAGTGATAGTAAAAATCTTAAATGAAACTTTATATAAGGTAAAGCGAAATGAAATGTCGTTTTTATTATAGTGAGAAAAATATATTTATAAAAAAAACTAATATTTATATAATATATAACGAAAGATAATTTCCATTGTTATTTATAATATTTTGCCACAATTTGGGTAGTTTTCCGATGCCTCTTTTGTAAAATTCTTGCGGTTTTGATTTAAAAAAGGAATCTAGATGTTTTCTGATATCGTCTATTGAATTGATATTTTCTTTTAAAGCGAATGTTCCATAAACCGGAATAGATGATAACCCGGCGGTGCTATGTCAGGAGGATAAAGCGGATGTGGTAAATGTTCCAGATTCAGTTCCTTTATTTTGTCGTGTATAATTTTCGCTGCGTGCGGTCTTGATGGTTGGACTGATGCTTTATTTAATAATTTCACCTTTCATCTCTCCAATTGAGTACAATAAATGAATTAACACCCGAAATATCCCACCAGACACATAAAATAACCTTTTTTAAGGCCAATGTTGGTCGAGGTGTTGAGACTTGGGGAAAGCCATTGTTTTTTTATGTGGATTGCTATAAAGGATCCATTTTTCATCTCCAGTAATAATTTGTCTCAGAAATGGATCAGTTTCATACCTACTTAGCAGCGAAAAACAAATTGTCACACGTTGATCCAAGGCCGACGGCGATAGACTGTTCAGAACCCAAATTCCTTGCTTATGATTTTTGCCAAGCCTTTTCAAATGATCTTTTACCGTCGACCAGGGACAGCCAATCTTTTCTGATAATTCCTTGATGTTTTTGCGCAGATTTGATTCTACCAGGGAGTTTCGAGGTCTTCCTAATTTCGGTTTATCCTTTAGATTCCTATCACTGTTTTTGAATTGTTCAAACCAACATTGGCATTTCTGAATGTTTAAAATACCTTTGTAAGTTTCACAAATGCTCTCAGTATCTTCTTTGAGTTTTAATCACTTGTCAAATCAAATAAAAACAACAAAATACATTGCAACTGCTTCTTCTTGATCTGAAAATGATCTGGATACAGTTAGAGTATGAACAGAGCTACAAGATAATAACAATGCTGATGTATTTACTCGACTGCAGCCGAAAGTAAACTAACTTCAAAACAACACCAAAAAAATATGTTTCTTTTCGCTTTACCTAACACAGTAAAAAATATTGGCAAATTTGAACAAAAAATCGATTTACATTTGAATTCACAATGTACATAACAATCTTTAAATTGCTCATCTATAATACATAGTTGATTTTCGTGATGCAATACAATACTTAGGTGGGGCCGAAATATTAGTCAGTAATCTTAGTATCGCTGTGAGAAATTTGTATTTTCTGAACATGTTTATTTCCGCTTTTAAATATTAATATACTTGTTTTAAATTTAAATATTTTTTCCAGGCAAATCCAGGACCCGGCTTCACAAAGGCTGACGTGGTACAAACCACCGCTCACAGTGCTGGTGATAAAGAAAGTCCGAGATGTGTCTGTGTTAGCGCCATTTGTACAACTTGTGCACTGGCTCATTCAGGTTAGTGTATAAATATTCAGACATATATTATGTACGTGTAGCAAAGAAGCAAGAATGATTATCGATAAAAAAATTAATTATTCATTTTTCAATCTATTTTCCGGTGTTTACGGTACAAGTATATTTTCAATGAATTTTTATATGTTATCAAAGCCATAAATAGGATAAATTTTATATGATTTGGGTGTACGGATTGTCTGATTTTACTGATTTTAAAAACTTACTGCCCAGTGGGTCAAAACAAAACACGTTTGGTGGTGGTGGGTCATTTTAGACCCACCTCAAGTTTTCAGTTTTTCAACTATTTTTTTCTGAGATTCTTATAGATATTTAATCTTAAATATGATTTAATGAAATGGCATGATGTGCCATAATCTCTTTGGTAAAATAAAGTTTTTATAAAAAATATTACGAATAATGTACGTATTAACGTCCTACCCGGACCAAATGCAAACCTGTTGGTGTGTATCAGTGGTTATAATTTACTTTCTCTGAATTAAAATTTATTATTTATATACATATTAGTAATTTTATTTTTTACATGTAAACAGAATGAAAATAATTTGAACAAAATATTTATAGAAGTGAAATAAATATAGGTATTATAAATAAAATATAAAAAAACTACATCCTTTTTATACGAAATGCAATCAACAATATTAAAAGCGGAAGCAAACGTAATTGACACAATTTAAAAAATAAGTAAAACAATAGACAACTTATATTCAAAATGAATATAATATTGATTGTGTTCTGTGAATTATGGTCAGTAAATTGTTTGTTATTTTCAGAATATAATTTTTTTAAATATAAATATAACAATTGTCCCATGGCCGGCACGCTTCTAAACTGTGTCGGAGCCGCCTTTTCAAACCATAATGCATTTTTATACAACATTTATAATTATAATTCAATAGTAACAACAATATTGGAAAGCCGACCCAATGGACATCAGGTAGGGTAATAAAACTTTATATTTTATTGGTTACCCTTTCTGGGGGACCCGGATAAGCGCAACGCCCCTCAAATAGTTGTATTACCGGCATTTTCTAAGGGCGGCCAGATGAAAATAAGTCGAAACAAATAACAATATAAATGTGTTCAATAATTGGACTGGATCACTATACAAGGTCACATACCTGGTATCATTTGTATACCCTCTCCACGGAACGTTAGAAAGGACAAAGCCAATAGGTAGAATGGGGCAGTAAAATACGCTCAAAATGTTGACAATATATGATTCAGTGAGAGGCAATCCCGTAAAAGCGACTGGCTTAGGTCAGTTTTTACATATTTTTATCAATAATTAATTTGAATGTTTTCCGATAATATTAATTTGTGTCTCAAATTATTTGGATATATTTAATAAAAGAATAATAAGAAATAAAACTGCATTTAACTAATATTTTTCGCGTAATTCATATTTTTAAAAACAACCTGGGTCAGATTTGACCCACTACCGCAGAGGATAGGTTAAGTAAAAAATGGATTTTGGAAAATAGTTATAATAAATGAATTATGACCACGATATGGGCACGGCAATGACCCAACAACCCTTATGATTTTTACAATTGTAAATTGTATTCATTTTTGATGTGTATAAAGGTGGTTTCAGAATATATTATTGACCAGAGTTTACAGAAAAATGTCAAGACCATATATTCTATGCATAATAATCCTTTCATTTAAATAAAACTTAGCTTTTGAACAAAAACTCCTATTGTAATAATGGTATAATTAAGAGGCATTTTTAGTACTGATTGTTTTATTATTACAGGAAAAAAATATGGTTGTGTTCGTGGAATCATCCGTAATGGACGATACTCAACTCCAGCCCTACGCCGACTTTGGTCAGATCAAAGATCGTTTGATGACCTTCAGGGATGGAAAGGACGACCTCACAGATAAAATTGACTTCATAATTTGCTTAGGCGGTGACGGCACACTTCTCTACGCTAGTCTTCTATTTCAGGTGAATTTTTGTAATGTACTTTAAATATGGTGTAATATATTTTTCCCCTACTCAAAGAATAACCAGCCCAGGTGAACACAGTGCCCAGCGCAGTGCCTAGTGCAGTATGAATCAATATCAAAGTATAACGGTTTTATGCTTGTTTTCAATTGAGTCAAATTTACAAATACTTATTAAGATAAAGTACAGTTAATGATGTTTTATTATCGTGGTGATTATACGAGTTTAATTATTAGAAAATAGTTCAACTTCCCAGCGGTGAAAAAAATAACTAATTGAACTCACGAATGTTGGAAATAGGCTAGTCATTATACATCTCTAATTTTATTGCTTTTTATTGCCAATCTTTTTTTTTAGTAGTCACAATAATGAGTATACATTTGCGATATACTGAAAAATACTAAGATAAATCGGTAATTCTAACCAATGAATTTGCACTGGTTCTCAACATAAAATAATTTCAATATTTTATTAAAAACATTTAAAGCTCCTGTACTGTGCCCCCTCTCAAATTGCATCCAGAGCGGTTGCCCCCCAGTTGCACAGTTGCATCTTCTGTATATTTGAATTGACTGATAATGTTTTAGAGACGTGCGTGAAAATACGATTTCAAGATGTAATCTGTCAATAAAAACTCAAGTTGTTTCACATTGGATTTATTCAAGAGAACTAGTTACAAAATATTTCCTGCCTACATGCTATTTACTCATGTATGGCGGACATGACATAAATAGATTGTTGTATTATACCTAAGGACATGTGTTTTTATATACGATATATATATATTTTATAACGTGGGAATTAGTCGTAAGTAAGGCTTGCAGGTGTTTTTTTTCTTCTTTCTATTAAATGCGGCACACAGGGAATGTTGTACATAGGGCAGAAAATCTCTTATTTCTCAGAAAATATTGTTATCCACGTTCATAACAAATTTTATAAAATCAAGACAATTAGTTGTCAGAGTATCAATAAAGATTGGAACGATGTTGAGGTTGCCTCATATATTGGATATGATTGGAACTCAACAGTGGTTTAATTGAAAAATGAAGGAGCCTAGTACATAAATAAATTTATGATATTTTCTGCAGAACATCATCTTTGGTTTAAATTAAAAATGGCCTGTGTGGATAGTTATATAAATTGTATGATTTTTTCTTTAGCAATCAGTCCCACCTGTGATGGCTTTCCACCTCGGATCCCTGGGGTTCCTCACACCATTTGAATTTGAGAATTTCCAAGAGCAGGTCACAAATGTTTTGGAAGGTGAGTGAATCTTATTTTAATATAACTTGTGAATAATTTATTAATATTGAGATAAATCTTTTAATGAACGATCATAATATAATGTATATACAGTAAAACCTCTATCTACCGTTTTTGAAGGGACCTATTGAAATAAACTATGAATGCGGGAATATAGAAAAAAAGTAAAATTTTTCATACTTAGATGTTTAATACGATAAAAAAGATACATATTTCACATGTAAATGAATGTCTTTAAATAAAGTAAAATTAGAAAACTGCACAGAAACAAAAAAATAAATCTTTGTATTGTATAATGTCAAGCGGTAGTCAGCAGCAGCATTCTCTCTCTTTCTCAAATGTTCCGCTCATTGTTTACGAGTGCCGTTAATGGAAAGCATCGTTAAGCATTTAGCTACGAAGTAGGCTGTGTAATTTAAATGATTAATGCGGTAAAATGATGCATAGAGGAATGATCCATGCAACCTATTTTTGGGTGTTTTGTATGAAATTAATTTGGGACTGGAAGAAATAAATGATACATGCGGAAAAATTATTATTCGAGGAACGATCGATCGAGATTTTTTACTGTAAATTATGTAGAGTTTAATTCTTCAATATTACAAGAACATTATATTTACACTTTGAGACTTTTAATGTCATAATTAGTTTCAACATGTATAATAATATTAATATTATGGAAATAATAATATTAATAATCTGGCTTGCCTTACCATTAATGAATGGAATGCTAAAACTAACTAACGCTATTTTCTCACAAATATAGATAGGACGGATAGAGCCCCACACTCTTCTATCCTGATATACCATTCTTGGCTGGTTTTCTCTCGTGCATCTTCTCATGCACGCTCATCAATTGTTTATGTTGCCTTCAACACTCATCTCATATATTTTCTTCTCCTCGCTCATACATTCCACATGGCCATACCATCCCAGTGACCCTTTCTATGGTTGCTTCTAATTTGTTCAATCTTCACTCTATCATACAAAGATTTTCCTGAGTGACCACATTTCTACTGCAGTTAGTTTACTTTCGTTTTCATTTGCCAATTCCAGGCTAAAAAATAATTTGAAACAAAAACTATTGAAGATTGAAAGAGAAATGGATGGATTATCTAAGTATTGAAAATGCATGGAACCGCATCAAAGCTATGGTAAGAAAAAGCTATGATCTATATGTATCAGCAAGGGAAGTGTGCAGTGAGGCTGTCCAAGAGAGCAATAAATATTAGAAAAAAGCTCTTGGCAGGGAAGAATGTTGCATACCGTGTGTGCGAGTGCTGCGAATAATATATAAGAGAAAACTGTATGTAAGTGAAAAGTAGTGTGAAAGAAAGAATGGAATGTTTGAAAAGAGGGACTGAAATAATCTCCAAGTGGCACTGAAAAAGTCAGTATAATGCAATAGAGTCAAAAAATGGAGAGATGCTAATGAATGAAGATGAAACAAAAAATAGATGGACGAAAATTGAAAAAATGCGCGTTTTTTAAGTAAGTATTGGATTTTTTTTAAAAGACACAACGTCATTTTTATAACACATTACTTTCTTTGGACGCTACACACCTTAAACTACTTCTCAACATAGTCGCCACCATTATTAAGGCACTTGTCATAACAGGGCACCAATTTTTGTATACCTTCGTCATAGAATGACTCCACCTGGGATGAAAACCATGTTTGTACTCCGTCTTTGAGTTGATCAATGAAATCAAAACGCTTGCCACCAAGAAAATGGAAACCACTTGGGGCTAAATCAGAACTGTATACTGCCATTGTTCTCAATCAAATGATGTGATGAGATCCTGGGTTTGATGGGTTGTGTACGGTCGGGCATTGTCATGAAGCAAGATGATTTCGCGAGAAAGTATTCCACATCTTTTGTTCTGAATCACACAACATAGATTTCGTAACATAGCACAGTAGCCATCTTTGTTGATTGTTGCATTCCGAGGCAAGAATTCAACGAGCAACATGCCTTGTCTGTCCCAGAAATCCGTGCACATGACCTTATGGGTGGACATTATCTGTTTAAATTTCTTCTTCACTGGTGACGTTCAAGGATTGCTGCTTCAATTCAGGAGTAATGCGGGATACCCATGTCTCGTCTCCTGTAACAATGTGTGTAAACAGATCATCACTTTCCGCAGCACAGCGTGTGAGAAAGGCCATTGCACTGCCGATTCGTTTGATCTTGTGTTCTTCAGTGAGCTGTTTTGGCACCCATCGTGCGCACAATTTCCAAAATCCTATGCGATCTGTCAGAGTATGGTAGAGGTACCTTGAACATTGTGGGAAAGGCAAAAAGAGTTACGAAATTGTGTTTTGTTTGTCCTCATGAACCTTTGCTTCAACCACACGCACAAGTCATCTGTAACGACAGACGGTCGGCTGCTCTGCGGTTCGTCATGCATACGTCGACGACCTTCATTGAATATTTGAACCCATTTCCTTACCATTCCATCCGTCATTGCACTTTCACCATACCACCTCACACACTAAAAATAAATAAATATTGATAAATCAGTCAGCTTATTTAATGTTTTGTGCATTCAAGAAATGAATCACGGACCGTATTTCATAGTCAGCGGGCAGATCTATTGTCTTGAACATTTCAACCACTCACTACAAGATGGCCACTATGTGAATGTCTCTAATGTTGTATGCGGTGAGTCAACAGATGAAGGAAACCATTGTGCATGCGCAGCATTGCATCCACAGCGCTACACCAGGAATATCCGGCAACGGTACTTACTTAAAAAATGTGCCTCGTATATATGTATACAGTAGTAACAATAACAATAAATTGAGCAGAAGTTGATTACGTATGTTAATCTGGTAGATGTCTGCCTGAATGGAAACTCTATGCCCCATTCAGTTAACGGAGTTCGTAATCAGAAAGTTAAGTAATTATTAGTAATATTAAATACTTATAAAAAAAGGATTTAATTATGATTTTATTTATAATTTTGTAAAATATTACATCAAAGTGTTTTATATTTGTTGTAAAGTTGTGTGTATGTACTAATATATTTATTATTTTCTATTCTCTGTCATATATGTGTTAGATAATAATTCCAATCACATAAATTTACACAAAATATTTGATAACTTAAGCCTATTTTAATATTTTCCAGGTGATGCTGCTTTGACACTGCGGTCGCGGCTGCGCTGCGTGATCATCCGCAAGGAGGGGGGGCAGGGCCGCCGGGCTGAGGAAGAAGGCGAGGGATCCCGGGGAAGTCGTCCTGTCCCACCCCCCTCTACACTGCTGGTGCTTAACGAAGTGGTCATTGACCGTGGCCCGTCCCCCTACCTCTCCAACATAGATCTCTTCCTCGATGGGAAACATATTACCAGCGTACAGGGCGACGGTAAGTGTTTTATTGCCTTACACCTTTAATCTAATTATATAAGGCGAAATTTGGACAATATTGGACAATACAATATACCAAATTGTTTTTGATAAATATTTACCCTAATCGAAAATTTTTGAAGAGATCAACCTATGTAACTATTAGGTAGTGTAATAATAAAACATCATAGTCATTAGAGTATACTTTTTATATGACTGGAGGTTTGATAGCTATTAGACATATTATGGAATGAATGGAACCTCAGGCTTTTCCACAGTTTCATTATGGTGTGGGTCTGAAGATGGGAAATGCTGAGTAGACCAGCATGATAGAGGATAGAGTGACCAAACATATATGTGTTGTCCTCTTTCTCCCGTTCAGGGAGTGTACTTTTTTTACAATGCCATGGTCTTCCATGGTACTGTCACTTAATTATTTATGGAGTATATTTAAATCATTTATGCATCATTGGTCATAATTGTTACATATACTTAATGATTGTCCCAGCTTTCTTGATATATTGTATCTTATCGTATACTTTTATACGTAATTTGTTTTTCTTTTTGATAATAAAGATTGCACACAGGGGCGTCGAAAGGTGTACTTGTAAAATATCTTGCGGTAACATCTCGCTTGTTTTT
This sequence comes from Eubasilissa splendida, assembly GCA_031772225.1. Classification (NCBI taxonomy): domain Eukaryota; kingdom Metazoa; phylum Arthropoda; class Insecta; order Trichoptera; family Phryganeidae; genus Eubasilissa; species Eubasilissa splendida. The sequence continues at coordinate 19,910,718 of CM062845.1, read as the reverse complement.
ATATCTCAAATAACTTTTATTTACTTAAATTCACGGGAGTGTATTTTTTTAACTTTTGCTTTGGGGCCCTCTTTCTAATCAAAAAAAAATCATTTAGGACAATCCGTCCATTAATCTAATTAATTATTCATTTTAATCCAATCCTTGTACCACTGTAGAAATTTGAACATTCCATTCTGTTTGTTTTAAAAAGTATGATTTATGTTTGCAGGCCTCATAGTTTCCACGCCCACTGGCAGCACGGCTTATGCGGTGGCTGCCGGAGCCTCCATGATCCACCCCTCGGTGCCCGCCATCATGGTCACCCCCATCTGCCCGCACTCTCTCTCCTTCAGGCCCATAGTGGTGCCCGCAGGAGTGGAGTTGAAGGTTTGTCTTCTTGCATAAAATTGGTTAACTTGGGGGCGAGAAAGGTCATTTTGAAGCAATAAGATAGAGATACATTGTGTATTTATTTATAGATTTCTTCCGTATTTCAGTAAAAAAAAACCTAACAGTGTTATAATTTTGGAATTCTTACAAAAATTACTTTGTAAATAGTGCTGCGCATTTTCACTTAGCTTATGAGAGATGCCCTATATATTCTATATACATACAATGATATAAGAATTTCACTAGGATGATTGAAAAACATACAAACAAATCAATTTCAATTTGTCCTACCATCTCATTATATAGTCCTTTCTCGACTTACGACTATTCACACTTACAACGAAAAAAAATAAAAATCATTAAAAAAAACACTTTTTAGACATATACTTTGGAATTTGGAATTCTAATTTGTTTTAAATGTAAAATTAATGAATTTGTTACATTTTAATTCCAAAATGACTAGTAAAAGTGTGGAAAGACAATAGACTTGAGATGAAAATAAAACAACACGAGTGCGGCAAAAAGTGAAACAATGAAAGTGAACATAAATTGTCCCATTCAACCGTTTTCACTATTATAAAAGACAAAGAACGAATTTGTGAAGCAATAAAGAGACCGGTTTCAATAAAAAATCAACAATCATCATAGAAAACGAAATGATCCCATATATGAAATGGAAAAATGTTTAAATACTTGGGTGAGATTATTATTTATCCATTTAATTATATGTTTGTTAAAACCTAATTGTTAAATGATTATAAATGTACTTATATTATTTTTTGTATTTTATATTCGACTTATGTGAAGTTTCGGAATGGAACCTCGTCATAAATCGAGAAGTGACTGTATTATATTTTAGGTACTGTAATAATCTACCGTTTTTTCAGGACAGTAGCATAGACGGTATACATAATAATCATTTTTCTCCAGAATTTATCAAAAAGTTACGTGTTATGTAGAAATTATCTATTATTATAGTAAAGCTTTACTAATTATACAAAAAAGTTTCCATAATTAAAAAAATATATTTTTCATTGTTTATTTTCGAATGCATTTTGAACTGCAATTTTTTACTTCTTCTTCGAATGCTATGAATGTTTGCAGCTATTCGGACTTTGTTTACAGCTGCCCGGAAGAGAGCTTCAGATGTCTATAACTGAACCATTGTCTAAGATTTTTAAGCCATGAGGTTCTTCTGCCGGAACCTCATCGTCTATTGATTTTTCTTTGTATGACAAGGTGCAGTTTCCCAATCTATAATAATTCAATTTTAATTAAGATTGAGTATTTTTTAAATTCAAATTGTTAACAATGATTTCCATTGCATAGTACTGTATTAAAATTCCCAAATACACAGTGCACATTATAATGAACAAATATCAGATATCTCATAGAGAGAAAGCTATTTTTTGTTATATTTAATGAAAAATATATGGAAGTATGAGGTAATTACAGGGCTTATGACTTTTATTCGGCTGGCTTAAGTGATCACTTTATATATATATAACGTTCACCAATTCTCACCCCTCAATCTCCACATTTATCAAATTCTTGAAAGTTGTATGTATTATACAACTATTTCCACTATCGCCATCTATGGACCAAATTTGATAATTCATTTTTCCTTTTTTTTAAACAGCATATATGACATCACTATGAGAATCTGATTATTATGAAATTATTTTAAAGCAATATTCTTTATCTGTAAAATGTTTTTTTAACATATACTAGAATATACCTGAAAAATCAATATTTTTTATATATTTTCTTATTTTAACCAGTATATTATGTGTGTTCTTGGACATATAATGATTTCAAAACTTTTATTTTGATACATTTTTAACATAATTATAAGTGAGTAAGTTCCACATTTCAATGTAATAAAAGCATTGCGGCCCCCCGCGATTTGCACTGATAATCACCGCTTTTATTTTTTCAGTATCACGGTAATTTAAGCATCTTCTGCAATATGCTAATTATACCAATCATAATTTTAAATTATATTATACTATAATTACACCGATAGTCTGTGACTGTGTTGTAATATGATTTTTTTTAACAGATAATAAGCGCTTTTTTCTCTGAAATATTTTTAATTTCATATCACCTCACCTTGATAACCTTGAGGGGAAGGATAACTGTCAGTTTTTTAAAAATAAAATTGTTTAAGCTTTAAAAAAATTGTGTTCTGTTTATCGTAAAATTTTAAATTTCATTAGAGGTATATATTGTATACAATATTTTAATATATTTGATAAATTATTTTTAAAATTTGATGAACTTTTTTTATAAGGAATTTAGAAAATACTGTTATACAAATTTGTAACTATATATAAATAAGTACATTTTTCATTAATAGATAAAGCATTTTTAAGATCATTGAGGTCATTGCTTAGATCTGGCAGGTTCACGTAACTTTTTTTTCCCCAAAGACCCTCACAAATTTCTTAGTAACATGTACTATTAAAAAAATACTTACTATGAGATAACTACACAGCTGCATTGGTAAAAAACCTTCACCTATCTAATATATCATGTTCACTTGATTAGCAATATGACAGAATGGGTTCTCACTATCTAGTAGTCAAGCAGAGGTCCCTGTTTAATAATTCCACTTAAAAATAATTTAATAAGGCAGTACATTTATTGTGTTGGTAAATCTGGTAATTTCACCAACATATATTACAAACACAAAATAAACTGTCCCACGACTGAAATGTTTACATTATTATCACCAATGTTTGAGTTTGGTTGAACCTTTTTTCTAGATTTCACTATCTCCAGATGCTCGGAACACGTCGTGGGTTTCATTTGATGGCAGAAATCGTCAAGAACTATTCCACGGAGATAGGTATTGAGGCTTTAGCGAAAGTAAATTATCTGTTCATGTTGTGTACCGTGAAGTTCTGTAAAGCATGGAGTTATGTTGTATATTTTGTGTAAATATTTGTACGTAGCCACATGTATTTAATTTCATTTACATTCATCTTTAATACAGTCAGCTATATATATATTTATTTGTCATTCACTTTTTTTTTTAAATATATATAGTAGTGCCGGTTTTTGTGATCTTATTTGCCCGAGTTGAAAAAAAGTTAGTCTGGAGCGGAAAACAAAGCTTTTATTAACAGCCACCGCTTTACAAAATACTGTAATCTGTTTAATAGTCATAGCTAGCAGCTTCAGCTCCTATTAAAGCTATTCTTTTAATAAGTAATCCAGTAATTCATGACTTTTGTATCTCTTTTTCCCCCTCCCGAAATAATTTCTTCATTACATATTAAATAATGAATTAATGAAGTCAAAGAAATATCCCATCAGATAAACGAGACCAATGTTAACTTAAGAAAAGAAAAATGTTGATAAATTTACCCACAATTGCTAAAAAAAAAAATTATTTCAATTGTGCTGTTGAGTTTTCATTTAATTAGCGTCATTATCAGTGCTATAACCCCTTGATCACCTCCTGAAAGCGTCTCCACTCCCGTCTGTCTCCAGTTTGCCCGTCAATAGTTTTTGTCTCCATTCGATATTCCTTTTTCGTATTGTTAAGGAGCCTCTTAGGAGGTCGGTTATCATCAATTGAATTGTTTCAATTTAATTTGCAGTGTTTTTTAAAATATATGTAAATTTTTTTATCAAACTGAATAGAAAATTGCCATTAAGAAAATTTGGTTCATTAAAGGATGAAGTGGACAGTATGAAAATACAAACGGTTCGGTTAACACTAAATATTTCGCTCAATATTTTAACTTCAAATATTAAATTTGTTACGTCTCGTCATTTTAATTTTGTTGCTCAATATTTGAGCAAACTCCGGTCATCAATACACTCTTGGCAGCTTAAGAGATTTGGATAGTAAATAATTTAGGCTGGGAAATGCTCTATTTGCAGATAATGCCTGCAGTGGAGGCACGCAGTACGGCCTGTGTTTCCTTCGATGGTCGCTGCCAGCAGCAGCTCGGACCTGGCGATAGGTACATCCCACGTGTTCATTAGACTCACACCAATATTCAATGTGGTTGTGTTAATTAACCTGCCTTGTGGTTGAGGTCCAGAGGAAATAGCTGTTCGCATACCTAGTTTTTTTTATTATCCATTTAGTTATCTTCGATATTTAGTCCCACAACATGACAAAACTATTAATTTCTACTGCTAACTTTTTCATCATCTTAATAATAACAAAACTAACAGGAAATCACGATGAAACTTATATGGTGAAGGTTCATTACAATATTAAAGTGCTTGTTTTGTATATATGTACATTTATTTATTTTGGGATGCTAGTTTGATTGTCATTATAACTTTACATATTCATACATTCATTTGCTACTTTTTTTAATTGTGTTTGTTTACGTGTTCCATAATGTGCATGCACTCACTAGTCTTTAGATTCGGCAGTATTTAATATTTCATTTTAAAATCACCATAATTTAATTTAATAAAAACACTTTCAGTACATTATTATTAGCAAAAGAAATGATAAAATAGAAACATATTGGTTTTGAATCTCAGTCTTGACATTTATCAAGTCAAGACGCTAGAGTTTATTTCATGGTAAGTACCTTAAATACGCATATTGAAGGTCTTACCTTCTTTAATTTCATTTATATAATTGACTAATGGAATACATTGTCAAAATTGTATGCTCTATAAGTATTCCACTCTAAATTAATATCATGGAGAAAAACACATTAGTAATATCCAAGTAAATATACTTACCTCAGTAAATTGCGGGTAACTCAGAAAATATAATACTAAATTATTCAAATATAATTTCTCAACCCATTATAAGACAGCTTGATTTAATTTAACACAATTATTTTGTCAGTTTCTTCATATGTAAAATTAATGAAACTAAGTGAGCTGCGAGTTTACAAATTAGTATTTAAAGATAGTTAATTAAGATACCCCCTGCAATAACACTATATATCATTTTTACAAATGTTGATAGACAGGAGCGAGCGTCATATACAGTGTTGTCATAGGTAAGATCACTTAGAAATTGTGTGTAGTATTTTTATTTATTTAATATGATTGTTTAATAGACCACTGGATGCCCGAGGAGATAACAACGTTGTGGCATTCATAACTCAGATGATCTACCCAAAACTGATATACAGTGTTGTCTCAATTATTTAATAAAATTAATTAACAATGTCAATCAGAATAATAATGATGAAATAGATTTCAATTACGAATACAGTAATAATATTTATATTATCTTATATTACATTTTAATGATAATGTTGTATTTAATAGTTTACGAGTGACAACATCAGTGTATCCTGTCCCGTCAATCTGCGCCCAAGATCAGATATCAGATTGGTTCGACTCCTTGGCTGAATGTCTCCACTGGAACGTTAGGAAAAAACAGAAACATCTGGATGAGCTCAGTGATCTCACACACTCCAGCTCGAATGACACACTCGATGAGTTGGATCCGCCACCACATGATCCACACCATACATGAAGGAGTGCTAAACCTGCACAATCTTTTTAGTTTCCTTTACGTTCTAAGATAGTTTAATAGGCTAGTTCAAATGTGACCATCTACTGATTTCAGTGACTTCAAGTAACATTCCTTAAATAATATATAATAAATACATAAGACTAGCAGATTGATTCTCAATTTACTGTAAACTGCTTCAACTGTTCTTAATCAACCCTAACATTAGTTTTGGATCAAGTGAATTTTTCACCAGTATATAGTTTAGTTCTTAATTGAATATTGCATCCTTTTTGTAATATATTTAGAGTAATTAGTAAATTATATGAATTTACAGTTAGATTTTTGATCAACTGAAACTTGTACCACTTTACAATTAGATTTGATTTCTGATTAACTGAAATTAGCATGAATGTACAGTTTGATTCAACTTATATTCATTGATACTTTAATCAAGATATTATTGATCAATTGGAAATGGCAAATTGACTCAGTCACGCAATTACATGTTATTTATTTAATGTGTAGATATTTAGGGTGTATGGAAAAATAAACATTGTGATTCTAATATATTTAATAGTCTCGAAAAGCAAACCCCTAATATGTAAGTTGCTGATAACTAGGTATTTGAAGAGTTCTAAGAGTATAAAAATATTTGTACTATCTTCACAGTGTGAGTATTTTTTATAAATCATATACGATGGCACATGAAAAGCTATATGTGCCATATTATTACACTATTTTTAATGTAAAATTTTAATTCGATGTTGAATTATAAAATAATCACTTCAAAATAATGATTTGTTTTGATTTTGTGCAGTTCACACTGCCAGTCGTGGAGTAGTATTGCATCACGGTGACAGACAGTGCGGTGTTAAAATGTGTCAAATTAACATAAGTACATACTTACCTATTTATTTGGTAAAGTTAATGGAAAAATTTTGAGATAAACTATTTATGCATAAATAATGTATATACATATTTGACTATCTCCATTTTTTTCATTCACATTCAGTCTTAATATTACTACAAAATAGATAATGAATTTTATGTTGTTATAACATAGTCATAACAAGTATGAGATTTTTGCTTGAACTTATTTTAGAACACAAAATAACATATTTGTTTTTCTGTGCCTGCTTGAAGTGACAGCAAATATCAAATGTTTTAAGAGCACACAGAATTGACTCTTCCATTAAATAAATTCATAAGCATAGAAATAGAAAGGTGATTAGTATTTCTCAAATATTTTCCCGATCAGTATTTCCAAAATCCTTGCGGTCAGGGGTCAAGGGTACTTAGCGTTATAGTGTGAATGACTAAGGCTGTTTTGATACAACATTATTATCACGTCCAGCACTCCACTTGTGGACTGACACACGGTTTTGTGTAGTGAAACATTATTATTGGCAGTTTAGTTTGTGGTGAATGTTTACATTTATCAAAGTTGATGAACTTTAAAATTTGTTTTGATCCGACTCTATTGTATCTCGTTCTACCCATCATCCTGTTTAGTACAGAGAGCCCTTGCAATCGCCCTCTCTATCGTTGAAAATCTGCACCACAAGCATATACATACTGACAAAATATATGTGTAATGTCCTACCAAAACATCACAAGCAATAAGTAATATTTGTAGTGGCCATTAACGAAAGACTTCAATCAAGAGTGACTTATCGTTTCTACCAAAGTATTAATGTCCACAGTAGTAGAAATATGGACAGATCTGATGGTCACACCTGTGTAACAAGAGTGTCAATTTTATTGTAAGCATCATTTATGACATCAAAATTTCGGAATATTTAAGAAATTGAATATTAGATGTACAAATGTATACAATTTTGTAATAAACCATAAAAATTGTAAAAAATCTGGTGCATAGCTTTGATTAAATTTTAACCTTGTCGGGTAATGGAAATTGAAACACCTAGTGGTGATATGAACACTGTATATTTAATTTGAATAGGTATTATGATTTAATTACCCTTATTTTATTTGGTTTTCTGCATTAGATGATGAACTTCAAAAGGCAATAATTTCTTTATAGCATTCAATAAGTTTACTGTATTTTGATGACCTCACTACCAAAATACATTATGTGTTCAATGTTCTCTCTAAGCGATTTGGCATCATAGCGCACACAAAAAATATAGCATGCACATCATTTTTAATGATACACATCTTCGAGTGATGTCTTCTATTGTACGTTGGCTACCAAGTTGCGGTATGCTGATTTATCCTGTATAAGACTACTAGCATTTTGGACACTGAACCACTTTCTAAGGTTATGCAGCTAAAATATTCCCTTTCTATCTACGCCTCTGCTGCTTTCTATCTTCCCCTGCATAGTGAATGAGTTGTAAGAGATCACATCTATCATTGCGTAGAATGTTTCCAAAGTATGCAGCTTTCCTTCATTTGATAGTAATTATCAGTTATCTGGACTTATTCATGTGTCTTAGTACCTTTTCATTGGTAATGTGGGGTCAACCCAGAAGAACTTATACAACAGCATACATTGAAACAACCACAAGACATTAACATCTTATTAATCTTTTGTGTATATGCAGAAACTCAAATAAAGAGTATTAAACTGGTAAGGTAATGTTTTTCTTAATTTCTCCCCCAGTGCACAAATCATAGCATCGGACCTTAAAATTGCATAAAAGGTTTTAGAGGGAACATTGATTATGTGACATATTTTTTAGAATTTCTTCCTTGTTCTGATTGACTTGTCAATCGGATTTTGTCTCTTGCTGAATTTATATCTCGATAAATAAAAAACTTTTTTTCTTTTTTTTTAACTGTTATTAGATATAATGTTGTACCAAGAAATTATGACTACGGAATATTGTCACGCTTAACGAATAATATACTTATTTTCTGCCTGGACAAAATTGTTATTTGAAAAACATTTTAATAAGAAAAAGTAATATAATATTTGAATGACCAATTAAATTATGAAGATATTCAATATCTAACTTTTAATAATGTAACTGACCGTAAATGAAATTGCTTTCATTATTGTCTCATCACCGGTGCGAGTTATGTAACATACTTTATACATACTGTACACAAGTGATGTAAAATAATACAATAGTGTTAATTAACAATGTAGTAATGGTATATCTCATTAAGAAAATAATAATGTATCAAGGAATTGTACAGAATACATTTGTCATGTCCTAAACGCTTCAAATATTTTGTTGTGATGGTTAAGTAATATTTATAACTAAATTTAATTTGCTTTTATTTGAAACAGCCTTTTTCGACAAAAACCAGATTGATGTCTTTCAACTCACAATCTTTGCATTCACCGCACTCATCATCTACTGAATAAAAGGGAGCTCCTTAAAAAAAGTGACCCCTTGAATAATGGTGCTGTTGTCAGCTTTTAATTTTAATCGCATTCTTTTATTATTTTAAAGTTTTTACTGTTAATGAACACACTTTATATTTGATTACAATTATTTTTTTTAAATTTACGATGAATTGAACGATGGAATAAAATCGTATTATATATTATTGTGATGAAGTTGTTTTATGTTGCTATCACAATATGATTTTCATTAACTTTATTAAAATTGATGAACATAAATTATTATACAAATTTGTACACATAATATATGCTCTTTCTAGGAGTCTCTCTATTTTGTTTTCCATGTTATTGGTTACAAAAATGTACATATATATTTTTTTTTATTAAATGTTTATTTTATTATATGTTTTTAAAAATGCCTTTTACTGACACAATCGTTAAACGCACGAAAGATTAAAATGAAACACAAGAATATAAATAACTTATTTATGAAAAGGTGTAATAGAATTTCAAAGATACTTGGTGGCGGATAATTTTACCAAAGTGTATGTGCTGAATTTCCCAATATCATGGAAAAGACACTGGCATTCCAATAATATCCGCTGATAAGAAACCGCTTATACATATCCTCGATAGAATAATTCTTGTATTTTAGGATTGAAACGTCTCACATATCGTTATTCATCTTTCAAAGAGGCATATCTCGAATTCGTTGATATTGCAGCAGACGATATATTAATAAATTGTGTAGAATTTTTCACTGTCAAAAAATGATTAATAAAAAGAATCTTACCTATTTCTAGATATTTTTCAATTTAAAGACAGTGTGAGGTGTATTTATTCCACAGATATTACTTATTACTGTCATTTGTAAGAATATCACATCCAAGTAAAAGTGATTATGTCAAAATGTTTTTATGTAATAATAAGTCATTGGAATAAAATTCAGATATGCCTGTTTGAATGGACGTGTCGGCAAACCCGGTTGTAACTTAATTTTAACAAAAAGGTGTCTATATATGTGCGTACTCTAATCTCCAGAAACCAAATTATCAAGATAAAATCAGGTCAGGTTTGTTTTGTCAAATTTATTTTATGAAGCTTGCTTCAGTGACACGGTGGCAGTTATTTTTTTCTAAATAATTTGTCTTTTGCATTTTTTTCAGCAGTATAATATTTACTTTGATTTAATTATTATCAAGGAACAATATGTTCTGGAGAACATTACTAATAAAATGTGAGTTCACATTTAAATATAGGTGACTTATTTATAATTCATTTACTTATTATATTATAGTTAACAAACAAAAAGGAAACATGGAACTCACCGGAGCATGTAATGTTGTATAAATCCTAACTTGTGTCCTGAATCAGATATCCAACAAAAAGTTCCATCACTCACTCCTCCATTTATAGAAGAATTCAAATCTAATTTAAAGTATGTTATTCCTGCACAGAAAATATCACGTTATGTCAAGAGATGACCTGCATTACCTGTTAAGGGCGAGCTTTCATTTGTCCAGTTTGAAATTCAAGAAATTCTACACGAATTACATATGCTTTCAAGATGAGATTAATAGTTAAATTCTTATAAGTATCCGAGAAATAATTAATGATGATATTTGTTATGTAAATCATGCGAGAGTGGAAGGTGTGAATAGAAAGAGACAACAATAAAATTGTTGATTTTCTCGCATTCGATGCAAGTGTTAAAAATCACTTGTGTCTGGAATCTTTTCCACCTTTTTTCATATTGATATATGGAATCATATGAAATAAAATTTAAATGCGTGTTATCAATCGAAAATTAAATAATTTATTGAAGTACCTAATTCATATAATATATTATTAAAAAAACATATGTTTTTATTAAAACAAAGTATTTTTAAAATGTCGAAAATTGATAATATGTTCTGCAAATTGAATGGCTTACAATACTATTAATTTTTAACATTTTGTTAATTTGCCTCCGTAATCTTGGGTTCAATATTATAAGAAAATATATTTCGTTAATGCAATAATTTACCAATTTAGCACAAGGAAAATGTATCTAATGGTCGCGGTCTGTCTTATTATGCTTGTATTGTCTTAATTATGGCAAATGACATTCAGTTTATTAATTTTAAATGAGTTAAAGTTTACTATCGAAGTAATAGTTTAAAAAAAGTCTAATCTAGTGTATAACTTCAGATATAAATGAATAATAAAAACCCACATTTTCTAAAAAATGCGAAAATTTGAATTATCATTGAAAGTGGCGCATTCTGTTGAAGAAAACATTGGAAGGAAAAAAGAGAGGAAAATTATAGATTATTTGAAATTAATTAAGTAAAATATATTTTCAACATTCATTTTATGTATATATCATGAAAAGTAAGAAAATAATTTATTAAAACTAACAACATTATTTATTGACTTGACAAAAGATAATTAAATAATTATAATACATTTTACCATCATAATAAAAATATTAGATTGTGTGTCTGTATGAGCGATATACATCATCCTCAGTTAGATTGCAATTATATTTTTACAGAAAAATCTGTAATTTTCCGATAATTTTTGTTTGTTGTAAAAAGTAACTTTATTTCAAATATAAAAATGTACAAGTGAATTTTGGCATCAGGCATAGATAACATAAATTGTTTATCCATATTTTTAGTTTTGTTATGTTAAAAATATAATTCATATCATTTTAGGAATTTTGACAAACTTCCTTGAAGAAAATAACTACATAATTAAAACTTAAATTATAATTTCTACACTGAAAATATTTTTGTATTACTCATATTGATTTTCCAACCTTAAATCATATTTTTTTATAGTTAAAATTCTTAAAATTGAGCTATTCTTTATTTTGATTGAATAAAGTTATTGCATAAAATATGAAAATATCAGCATGCTACTTAGATACCTGATAAAGTTTGAGAAAATATCACTCACCCGAAAATTAATCACTTTGGCCTGGAGCTCATAAAATTTTCTGATAAATTACATTGAATTACCTATTTCCATATGGGTGCTACATGTTTTTTTAAAATTATAAATTATCAAAAAAATCCAGGACCAGCAGAACTATACTACTTACCAAACTACATATAATGATTATATAATATAAATGAGGTTTTATTGGATTATTCTGATAGTATTTGTAATAACCGACGTTTCAGGTTACATACCAGAAGGTATTGTTAAGGCTGATTATCACTGATTACAAATAAAATATGGCCCAAAACATTAACTACTAGAAGATTGTGGTGTATAATTTAAACAGTTTTTTTTAAATATATAATATTTAAGTTATATAAAGAAGTTTATATGTAGATCCAAATATGAACAATTGTGGAAACTTATGTACTTGTTTGTAATGAATTAATTTCATAAATAATTTCATTCATATGGTACACCAGAGATGGTGCAAGAGTTTGAATAAATGCAGCTTTTAAAGTAATTATCCAGTCATCTACTTCACTTACTTTGGAATCTAGAAAAAATATGATAAATTTAATCAGTCATGCAGGTTCAATAAAACAAACAGGTTTTTGTCAATTGTAAGTTAATTTGAAATATAAGGTGACTCAATTTAATGGGGATTTTTTTAAATAAAAGAATGAACTCGCTGTGATAGTTTCTGAATTTTTTTATGGTAAAAACATACCAAAATATAATTTAATGATGATTTGGAATGAGGAAAAGAGTTTTTGTACTAGAGCGTGTTTAATAGGAATGGAAAGAGCGAGAAAAACATTGAATGAAGAATGTTTTCATTTGATTTTTGTAATAATTGCTAATGGAAACTTTTCTAGACTAAGAGCGTGCAATGGATTTATATCAATGGATCTTATGGAAAACTGGCAAAAAAAAAACAGGGAAAGTAGACTACAATGTGAGTATGGTCACACGTATAATACAGGTGTCTCAGAAAAATGTGTACATGTGAGACAGAAATTGCCAAAGCGAGCTCATTGGAAAAGTTTTACTTTTTGATGAGAAGGGGATTTATTTCCAGCACCTACCCACTATCATCATGATATGAGGGCCTATTTTGAAGAAAATATGCCCAACGTACAGATTTGGTGAAGAGTTAACATCAAATACCCCCCGCATTTGAGCGCCATGGTTTTTTATGGGGACACGTCATGCATGAATGTCAGTGTTGTGTGCAGAAAAGTGTCTATCCCACAGTAATGCACATGCATATTTATCTCAATTTTAAGTATATATATACTTAAAATTATATATATGTGTGTATTTTCTGTGTTCATTAGCACACACTTTGGTCTAGTTAAGGAGACAATGAACATGTTTTACATATGCACTTATATTATTGTATCAGAAAAGCTAGATAAATAAAAACATCTTAACTCACGCCACCTCCCCACCCCTCAAAAAAAACTCATCTCCAAATATGACAAAACGTCATCTATTTTATGTAGGGTAAATATTTTAAAGAGCACTGAAATCGATGCTATCCGAGTTATAGTAGTTTTTGGATAGTAATGGTTTATTTTAAAACGTGCAGGTATATTAAAGAAAACAACTTTATTATTAGAACACATTCTTATTGTGAAGTTGTAATTATTCAGAACAGACGGTCTGTGATATTTTAAATATGAATTAAATATATTAATTAGAAAGATATACATATAAAATCAATTTTATTGAAAAATATTGTTGTTGCGCCACCGGGATTCGAACCTGGATCTCTTTCCAAACCGATAAAATTGATTTTATATGTATATCTTTCTAATTAATATATTTAATTCATATTTAAAATATTCATAATTTCAATATGATCATAGGCAATTAACATATTTAAAAAATGTTTCTAGTACTTACTTATTTCATTTATATCCTGATTAACAATGTCTTCTTCATATTTCTGAAATATCATAATACATACATAAATGATAAATCATAAACTTGATAAAAAGTTTTAAAAATATTAATCGTACGTATTCTGCTGTTTGATAAGAAAGAATATTTAATAAAGACATTTTATTAACATACACAGACACATACTATATATAATGAATCGTATGTGTCTGTGATAGTCTTAAAGAAGCGCTGGGAGTGTCAGTTATAAATATGACAGTTGATTTTTTTTATCTAGTATTAAAATACTAGTACATCAACAATTCCTAACACAGCGTCAGATAGGTTTTCCATGGAAAAGAGCATTGATATTTGATATAAAATATTAAAAGCATAGCATAAGTACCACATTAGTTGCACAAATTTCACCAAAAATCTGAACAGGTTGAGGGACTGGTGCAGCCGGCACGGAACGCACGTCGCGTACCACGACGATTATTTTTCTGTTGGATTTGTCGTTATTCCTGTTCAACTAAAATCAAAATATATAATATTATAAAGTATTACTTTAGCTCCAGCCTAAGTCAGTATAAAAATATGACATACGTTCCGTAAAATGTACTGGTTTTTATCTAAATAAAGATATCCGATAACTCGACATCGCATAAAATTCTGCATTTCAATCGGATTCGCTACCAAACTTTCTATATCAAGATGTAAATAAAGGTCGGTACTCATTTCGGGACCAAATTGACTTTCGAAAATACTCATAAGGACAACTCAGAAAATGTTTCACGAAAGGAAAGGTGTCATCAAACTTTATAAATAATTTATTATTTGACAGTGACAGTGACAGCGACCCACTCTTTCATCCGTGCAACGATCAAAACAAATATGCTATATTCAAAAATCCCCACCCAACAGCTGTTAACGACAACTTTCTTCTTCTTTTCTTGGCCTTTCACCGTTACAGTTACCAATGTCAGTAAATGATGAACGGAAAGTACTGAATCGTTAGGGTGCGTATATATGGACAAGACTTATCTCGAAACTCGCACTAAAAATAGTTTACGCTATTAACTTCTTTAATTCTTATTACTTTAATAATACCATTAACTTCAATAGATACTCTTCAAATACAGATATTTAGGAGTGTATATCAAAGCAAATATTATTAAAATTTGATCCCAGCCAAATGTTTCTCTTCTTGACGAGCACGCGTCTTTCGTGGATCTGGACACGTGTCACATATACACGGTCGCTTCACCAAAGGAAGTTAGGAACTTATAAAATATAGGAACTACTTCACTACATTAATTAAAACACACTTGAATGATCATGAACAAGGACTTTTAATTATAATTTATCAAATTAAACTATTCAACTATATCACGCAACGTGGAATTAAAAACTATCAGTATTAGAATTGTAAACTAACTACACCGTTACGGCCTTATTATATTTATTTTCGTCCTGCTGCATATCTGGTCACTAGTGATGAGGGTTGTGGAGCCCTCCTTCAGCTCAGGTTACGGACGCGCATCTTGCTGCATGGGTCGCAGCCACGTGTCTTCGCGACGGTGTCGACTGTTAGGTGTCGATAAGGCGTGGTCAGATTCTGAACTCGCGCACGTGGGGTCTGCTTCATGGGTCCTAACCGTGAAGGAAATCTGGCACCTGCTTCGGCGTGAATATCTTAGTTAGCACGCATGAGGTACGCTCCATGGATCTGGACCGTGAAAGAAATTTGGCACCTGGTAGCCTCTCATCAGGTTGGCTGGAATCTCCTTGGATATGTAGGGATAAGATTTCAAATTTACCGCCATCTCAGCCGGCATCGATGCTAGCGATAATGCTGCCGGCTGTCGTTACAGGTCTGGCCCGATCCTTCAGTGAAGTACTCTTCCTCCTGTTTCATCGCTCCGCAACTCATCACTCTTTTATTTAACCACCGACCTAACCTCCAAAGATATATCAGATGTGTTCGCTCTGTGGCCTCATATTGGATACAAGGTGTGGTGATCTCTCGTGATTGGAGATGCAGTAGATGATGTGCAGACTCTCGTCGAAAGTCATGTGACTGCTTGGAAAGACTGGGCGAACTCGATTGAAAAAGAAGAGAGAAAAAGACTTTTTCAAAGCGCGCTCCAGAATTAACAAATCTCCGCGGGTGAGGGGTGTTCTTGCTTGGTTGGCTGTGGAATAAGAGTGCCAGTATTGTCAGTCTCTCCTTTATTTGTCCCATACACACTTATACAATCCATAGTACATATTACAATAATTTTCACTTATAAGGTTGTCACTAAGAGAGAACTGGCCTCCGGATTATGTCTTTCTCTGACATGCAATCAACATATTTGGAGATGATCACTGAGGGGGGTGGTAGGGAGATTAATTAATCTTACAAAACTTATGTATCTACATAGAAACAATTTTATTTACACGAAAAATACAGGAAAAGAATATAAGTTCTTATAACTATGTACATATTTAAGATCTAAGATTATCTAAGACGCGGACGATTGATTTTATCGCTATTGTTCACTTACTGTCTACACTATTATTATCATATTGTGGCCACGTGCGGCCAGCTGTGGTCACATGCCACTATGTGGATTGGAGCCGGTCCTGGTTTAGATCACGGATGCGGGCTCTGCAGCTTCATCATGTCACGTGGGTTCCTCAGCCACGTCCAATTATCTGGCGTTGATCGAAATCCATTCTTCTAGATGTGCAGCGAGGAATAATCCACTGGTTGCCCTATGTCCGAGGCGAGGTCTTTGGATGCTCTCTAGGAGGCACTTGGCAGCCTCGCGTCGGGAGCTTGATGATGGTCCGTATCTCTTGAGAACAATGACGGCCGGCCAGGAACTGCCCGGAGGTCACAACATCTTGAGGTCGGCGACTGGGTCGAGGAGGGTAGAGAAACCAGGATGCAGAAGGCTTCGTAAGCCCGCATACCGGCATATATCGACATATGTGAAAAAGGGTAATCTACTCTTCACGCGCTCCGCTCAGCTGAGAATGCTCTTTAATGGTGCGAGAAGAAGGGGGATAATCTACTCTTTGCACATTCTTACCTCGCGGCAGTATTTGCGTTGTTTTGGCAAAATTTATTTTCATTGTAAATATCCCGCCAAAACGCGATACGTGAACGTTACACATGGGGCATAACAACGATTATACCTCATTAATACTATCGTTATACAATATATACTAGTTATTAAATCCATCCTTTATATTTTACATTAGTATAATTACCCTATAACAAAGTAAGCCTAAAATATCTACATACACGAGGAAAGGCTGCGTTCAGCACAATTCTGAGGCAACATATTACACGATTAGAACGTCACATATGGGGCACGGCCACACCTTTTTTCTCTCTTTTATTCATTCAAGCACCGTTGAACTTATTTACCTATTTTGATTTTTCTGAAATACCCCAATTTCAATCATTTCCAATACTGTAAATTCTGAAAATGGAAATTAATCAACTAGAAAGATACACAGAAAAAATCTGTATATCAAAAAATATTTAGTTACTACCGAGATTCGAACTTGGTCCTATCCGGGGTATAGTTGAATTTTTCGATTGATTGATTTTTTCTGTATATCTTTCTAGTTGATTAATTTAATTCGTATATAATTTTAAAATAACTTTCATTTGATTATTGGACTTACTCATTAATTATTATCGTAAGCAAATATAACTTTAGTTTGTTTTTAGTTGCTGCTAATTTTGAACAGATATGATTAGGCATTTGAACAGTGAGAAGTTCCTTTAAATTCTTTGTATTTCTTTTATTATTCATAAATTTTTCGTATCATTTCAATAATGTTAGCGATTTGTGTTGAAATAACAATATTCCATATCTAATCTCTTATTGTACCGCGAGCATACTAATTTATAATATATTATGTTTTTTGAGAAAAATTTTCACGGTACTACTATTTTTACCAGTTAAATAATATGTTCTAATTGCACAAAGTTAATGTCATAATATATGTACCAATTTAAATAAATTCGTATGTACAAATTTTATAATCAATTCGTGCATAACGATGTAACTACTGTTCATTTTGTTACCAAATAATTGTCTTGATGTACATGCAGAATAATTTTTATATTAGTACATATTTTTTAAAATTCCATAAAACATTAACAGATTTTATAATATTGTTATCTATATAATATATTTATATGTTTTCTTTTATCAGTTTTCTTTTCTGTTATGTGTTATAAAGTTGTTGTATTTAATTAAATAAATGTATTTTTAACAGCTTATCATCTTTTTAATCTATACCATATTTTCATTTTCAGGGTACAGAATATTCAAATATATATTTAAAATTAGCGTCAATTCCACCTACCCCCTCCACCTGTCTTAGTTTGCCTAGATTCCACGACTGCGCGGTTTTCGATTTTTAAAAGTCAACGATAAATTTTTTCGAACTTCTTATCTTACTTATAAATGATTTGACCATAGATATTAAAATAAAGATTTGACATAAAGTTAACCTTACTTTCTCGTGTTTCGATTCTTCCTTTAACTCAATTTTGTTATTTTTTGTTGTTTATTGAACTCCCTTAATCTCTTTAATTTATTGATTTGGTGTTTAAATACATTTATTGTAAGAGTTATAATGTCAAAATTATTAAAAATGGTAAATTTTGTCCCCAAACGAGAGTTTTCCCTATCACAATGCCTCGAGGGCAAAAGGAATTTCAAGAAGTTTATGCTGTTTAATAAACGCGGTTCGAAGATGTTCAAACAAAGTCAGGCAAAAAACCCAGACCCAGAAATTCCGATAATGCAAAGAGGAGTCCGAAAAACTGGATATAATGTAGATGGTCAGTTTGTGAAGATTCCAGAAATGATTCCAGAGTTAATCGTCCCGAATCTGACAGATTGTCATTTGAAACCTTACGTTTCATACAGAGCTCCCGATGTTATTCAGTCAGAATTTACAGCAGAAGAGTTGTTTAATTCAATTTATGCAGAAAAAATCGTTAAAGATTTCAAAGCAAACATGTTGGACGAGGATGGATTTTCTTTGGAACCATCGCCAGAAGAAAAACTCACTCGTGAAGAAGCTTTCCTAAATTCTCGAAGAACCGGCGCAGATTTATTCAGCAATGAAAAGTCATGAACGAAATTAGTGAAGCTGTTAACTGTTTGTTATGTTTAAAACATGTTCATTAATCGTAAGCAGTTTTGTCATTTGTTATTTTACAATTGCCCAATAGCCTTACTTGTAGTAATAAAATTTTCTCCTTAAAGTTTTTAATTATTTACAACTACATATTGCATTATTAAAATCAATTATTTGTTTATGCAGATTCGAACTTGGAAATTTCACAAGGATGTAATTACTTTTTAGATAAATTTCAATAGAAATACTACCTAAAATGATGCCTCATGACACAACTTATATCTGAATGTCTCACTGTGGGAGATGTATATCTCATGCGATCGAGTAAAGTTGTATCTTAACTTTTTGAGGCAGGGCCTTGACAATGGCACTTGTTACTTGTACTGAAACGTCAGCCTAGGTTTTCACAAGGAAGCCATCTACAAAAAATGTTATCCAACCTAGAACAGACATCAATTCCATATATATATAGATATCTCCATTGTAGTCTGTTTCTAGAGGTTTTTTGCTTCGTTTGCTGACTGTTCATCCAGTGAAGTTAGGGTTGCCCGAAGCTTTGTCATCCTTTAGGATTAGTTAATGATAGATGCTTTGGTGGTTCATTAACATGTCCAGTCTATCTGAGTTGTGAAATTGTGATAAATTTCCCAATATTAGATTTTAATTAATTGATAATTGGTTCACAAATTCTTTTAAAAAAAAAATCTCTTAAGGCTAGGGATTTTTCACCACCTTTGATCGGTACCCATGTTTCTGTACCATATGTAAAAGAATCACTCATTATTAAATGAAATGGTAGACTTGTGCATTGGTATACTTTTATGACATCTTTGTTTTAAAGTAAGTAAGGGTTTATTTTGGAAACATTTCATAAATATGTAAGATAGCTGATAGGAATGGTTAATAACAAAACCAGACGCACAAAGTTTTATCTTGTGCCATAATTTGTGATTCATTAGCTCATTCACCACCAGCCTTTGAGTTACAGCTGCAACTTGTGGTCCTGCCTTGCATAAAGCTAGACGGTGGTCGATTGTGACTATGTATTAAACTACTGATGTTTATTTTGAGTATAGATCTCCCTTCATATGCTTTTTAAATAAATATTTTGCGATGAATAATTAATTTTAGACAATACCTGAGTTATACATATTATTTTAGATTGAGAAGAAATGTGAATGTTATATTGAAAATAACTATATAAAGTAGAACCTCGATTATCCGAATTAGATTTAATAATTTTTTAATTTGTACCACATTTCGGCAGTTTGCTAACGTCACACGGATCGAGAATGTTGAGCGAGCGAGACAAAATGGTTTGTGCCAATTCAACAGGCAGACACAGACTCCCACTGTTTCTCATTGGGAAATCGAAGAATCCTAGATGTTTTAAAAATGTAAGAAGTCTTCCAGTTTCATATGATTATCAGAAAAAGCCATGGATGAGTGGTAAAATTTTTAAACAATGGTATGAAAAACAGTTCATTCCGGAAGTGGAAAAATTTCAAAATTCTATAGATAAGAGGGGAAAAGTATTGTTATTACTCGACAATGCACCGTCGCATCTATCAATAGAATGTTTAAATCAGTTTATGATAAAATTTCTTCCACCAAATGTCACGTCTGTAATGCAACCTATGGATCAAGGAGTAATAGAAACATTAAAGCGCTTGTATCGATCCTTCGAAGACTATTGTTAGCAGACGAAAATAATAAAGAATCGATTATCAGTTTCTACAAGAACATTAATTTAAGGGACTGTTGCTACATGACAGCAGAGGGTTGGGATTCTATAGATGTGTCGACATGGAACAAACTTTTGATAAGACCGTTAGTGAGTTCCAGTAATAGTAATGCAGATCTCGCTGATACGGCTTACATAGAAGACATCACAAATTTCAATATGCAGCAAATGTTACACGAAAATGTACACGGAGTGGTTAAATTGTGATGTGAATGATCCTAGATTCCAAATTTTAAATGAAGAGGTAATAATTAATGAAACAATTGACATACCCTCAGAAGAAGAAGACAATGAGGAGATTGTCAAGTAGGAGGAGGAAAATAATGAACCTAAGCATTCTGAAGTTTTTCAGTGATTAGATGTCACCATGAAGTGGTTTGAGAGACAGGAAGAATGTAACCCAACACAACTTATATGGCAGCTTCTAAAAGAAAAGCTAATTTTAAGCAAATATCAATCATTGATTATTTAAATTCGCAATAATTAAAATTAAAGTTATAATGTATACATATTTCAATAAAAATATTCACAATATGTAGATATATTTTTCTTTCTCCTTTTGATTATAATATTTTTGTTTTTTTCGATTATCCAAATTTTTTATTATCCGCACTATCCTCATCCCCAATTAGTGTGAATAATCGAGGTTCTACTGTATATATTTATTTTATTCTAGTTTATATTATTTTGTTTAATTAGATTTTTTTTTAAATTGAATCAATTCTGTAGTCATTTCAGCGAACATAACTGTTATCAGGTCAGATTTTACCCAAATGACAACATTCTGTCAAATAATAATAAATTTATTTCTCCATAGCAATTCAACAACCTTAATTTTAAACTCTAATTACTTTAACACGCTATTAACAAAGTTTATATAACTAAAATATTATATGGTATCAATGTTTATTCAGAGCAAAGCATAAACAATAAATAATAACAACAAATGGTAACCATATCACAGTGTTTAATCAAAACAAAAAGTATCAGAGTGCATTTCGGGTTACATATTTGAAAAACACTTTAATCATATATATATATATATAATATAAATATGATATCAGCCACGTCTGATATATATATAATACTGGCCAGATTGCAGTCTTCAGTCAGATTGCAATAATATTTTTACAGATTAATCTGTAAAAATGTAATTGTAATTTGTTGGTTTAGTAGTTAAGACGCTAGCATAGTGGTCGGGGGTTCAAACCTCGTTCTAGGAAACCAATAAGTGAGTCCTATTTTCACAGCACACGCGTTTAGCTTAGTTTGAAAATATCTAATAAAAATATTGATGTGACATATAATCCGTGTACGCATCTCTATTTAAAAAAAAAATTGAAGATGAGTTCACATTTTTTTAATACTGTTCCAAATTAATTTTTTGATTCCACAGTCATGGTATAAACTCAAATTCTAAATTGTCCATGTCTATTTATTAATATTTTTACTACTATAACTTACAAATAATTTGTAAAATATTTTTTATCTTTACTGCACGATAGCTTTAACGCTTTACTTCTAAAGAGGTATCATCTAAAGATCATCAATGCTTTGAATATTGCTCTGATTGGAATGCCGATTAAGTCATCAGTTGCTCGGTTGATCGGTCTTTCAAAATAAATTTTTAGAAATGGAAAAAATTACGACTAAACTTCCAATATTTTTTCTGTAGCAATTAAATTTCATTTCATTTTGAAAAATTCTAATTATTTATCTAACACATCTTCAAGTGACTAATGGTGACCCCGAACACGTAACAAATTGAAAATTAAGGAAGTTGAAGGGTTAAAACTATCGCCCCGATTTTGCATCTTCTCTGCCAATCCTGGTACGAGACCAACCTTGATGTTAACCATTATAAAAATTATTTTAATTAAAATAGAACAAATACATGTCGCTAGATTAGGTCACGAAACTGTAAGAAGCAGACCTCTTATAAAAATTGTTATTTTAGTAATACATGAGTCAATTCTATTAGAAATATTTTTTGTTGAAATGGTGATAGAAATAGTGTCGTTATCCTCTTTATTTGTGATATATGTAAGAATTATCCACATTATTTTTATGACCGAACGGGATTAACCCTTTCGTACCCATTGTCCGTGTGAAAATGTACGAATCTTTAGAATTTTATTTCTTCATCGAGACATTCAAATTTCGCGCGGATTTCTATACCATAGCTTTCACAACTTTTCTGTTTTTTTGGTCAGTTAATGTATCGGTGTAAATTAATTATTGCATATAGCGATTACTATGTGCAATACATGATTCATTTCACTCCAGAGCCGATAATGACGTATTATTCAAAGTAATTAACAGTTTTTAATTTTTTGGCTCGATTTTTAAAGATTGTTTACAAATTAAATTAAATATATTAGAACGACGATTCTGATAAACCTGCTATAATTTATTACAACCTAATATACATTAAAAATTACTTCATAACTGCTCTTTTCGTTTACAGCCGAAATCTAACCGAATATTATGTTTCAGTTTCGGTACAACCAAACTCAAACCGAAACGTATACGATTTTTTAAATATGTATGTCTTTAGAAACCTATTATGTACACGATACGAAAATATATTTTATTTTTTACAACAATATGATGCTCTTAATGAAACAAGTATATATAATATAATCGGAATATATATATTGTTCATAACATTCGAAACATATTATATTATAATTTGACTAAAACACCAGCTACAAAAAAGGTAATATACAACAGCTAGAAAAAAGGCAAACGATGCCGATGAAAGAAGCTCCATTAGCAATTCCTAAAATCATAAATTAAAGTGCAGAGATATTAAAAAGGGAATATAATGATTAAGATAAATAAAATAAAATGAACACCAAATTCGTCTAGTTGTAGTTTTGCGCAAAAACATTAATTTAGTTTCGGCCGAAACCGAATATATACCGAAATTTGGTTTGAATGAAAATTGCCGAAACTGAATTTTCGATCAGTCTTTAATATTAATCATTTTTATAATCAGAGTTATAACAATTTTGTTAATAGTGTAAATACTCAGGGGCCTGGCCTTGGGCCGACTGCGCTTAACCTAATCCCACGCTCTATGGGGCCTCAGGCATGACGAAAAAAGTATTGTTCAACATTATATTAAATTACATTTTACGAAATGAAAATAGACTTATTTAGGTAAAATCAAACTCAAATAAAGAAGAGAGTAAAACATTTTCAATCGTCGTTTAATCTTGGTAGGCATACATATTTTCATTGCAGGGCACACAAATGCATGAGTTCAAACGACTCAGAAGTCGGGTAAGGTGTATAATAGTCTGTAGCGATCGTAATTCGAATCCACCGCCATCTCATTCGACACCGTTGCCGGCTGCTGCTACAAGCCTGGCTTGAGAATTCACCACCACGCAGTCTCTCCAGTTTCACAATGGCGGTCTTGCCGGCCCGCCTTCACCGAGCAAGACCGCCAATTCATTTAATTTCATTATTTCCTAAATCTTCATTCACTGTATTCATTTCTATCTGTCTTCGTTGTTTTTATCATTTGTCATAATAAACCTCAACACGCGCCAATCACACGTATTTCATTTAACCACCGTCCTAACCCCCAAAAGTCTATTACGATCTACCTGCATTTTTCGTGTATTATTGAAACCTGTATTAGTGTTTTACGTTATTAGTTTATTTCAATTCTGGCTAATATATTTTTATTAAAGATGGGAAGATGTTTTTAATGATAGTAGCTCTTTCTCTTCGTTCATTATTTTTCCAACAGCTTTCTTAATATATTCTTCCTCGTATTTCCAATATATCTATCCCCTTAGATTAGATGTGTAAGTTCTCGGCTTTGTTTACTTGCCCACCGGCAAAATAATAATTTATATAGAAGTACAGTGAAGTATAGTGTAACTTATAGTACGTGTCATCCCATAACACGTTCCTATTCACCCCACGACTTGTCCCTTTTCACCCTAAAATTAGGTTACAAGCGACTTGTCCCTATTCTCCCCAAAATTAGGTTACAAGCGACACTTGCCATTAAAACTAATGTAAAATATTTATAAATGAAATTTTTTACTAGCAAATAGACTACCAGCCTTCAGCATAAAAGGCTTATTTGTGAAATATTAAGATTAACCGAAAAACCTAATTGTTTAATCATTTTACAAACATAGATATGCGGTGTCAAATTGTGTCCATTAATCTGCAAAATCTTTGAAATGTAATATCTCGCAATGTTATTATGAGGCACTTTTTCTCTCTTATCCATATCCATCCTTAATAATGCCATGTCCTTATCTATCTGTGCCATGTGTTTAATTCTTATCTATGCATCTGTGGCACCATGGTAATAGTGTTTCCTTAGGTAAAAAAATATCATATTTTTTTAACCTAAAATATTTGAAGTCTTAAACTCCAGCCAAAGTGGCGTAAGACTTAAACCTTTTTTCTTACGATTGTCCCTATTCCTCCTAAAGTCCCCATTCACTCCAATTTACTGTACATATTCTTTTAAAATTTAATTAACATTTAAGAATTAATATATTGTTTTTTAGACCACCATGAAGCCAAAGAATGACCAAAAATAAAGTGAAAAAATAAATTAAACGATTTATATGAAAATGATGGCCGTGTCTCGAATCTTGCTACGCGGTGTTATGGCGACATCATAGATATGTACTATACTTTTAAAAAAGAGACAATTAAGAATGTTGATGTTACGAAAGAAGTAAAAATCCTTATAAAGACTAAGAAGTGGAGAAATTGCATTGTTTTGTATTGTATATTGTGTATTTTTATCATTTTGTATAGAATTTTAACGATAAATATAGATAATAAAGAGCCATTTTCGGGGGTCTGGAATGAATGAATTAATTTTACATTGATTCTTATGAGAGTAATTGTTCCGGTTTATAACTTGGGTTACGAGCAGTCTTACTGAATGAATTAAATTCCGTAAATGTACCCAAGCCGTCACGACATCTTAATTCTTTGGTCTTTCCAGTGGCTTAACTACAAAAATTGGTCCCCAATGCAAAATGAAAAAGGGGCCCCCTATATATTTATGTAAGATGTAAGAATAAATAACACGTGGATTTATCCATAAAATATTACGAACAAAATTTGTCTCCTATAATTATCATACCTTCATGAAAAAAGTGTGTTTTTAGGTATTTTTATGCACTTGCAAATGAAAAAAAAGATGGTTTGGTCCCTAATCCAAAACATTAGCGGTGAACTACAATATACATCAATAATATTTTAACGTGTTTTCGAGATATATTTTTAAATTTTATAGTTCCATTTTTGTTGAGGTGGAATTTTATTAGTGAATAGTATCGATATCAAAAGTACTGTAAGACGCGGACCTTTTGCGCCCTTGTCTAACATGAGCCCCGATGCACCACATTGGCGTAGCTACGCCACTGGGTCATTCTGTACGATATACAATATACAGATTAAATCACTTTTATTAAACAAGTTGCGGTTATATAAGCGTGTTATTCCTTTAGCAATTATTATTAATTAATTTATCATTGCAAAATAAGATACTATATATTTATATAACCTTTTTCTATTTTTGTTTTAAAAAAATGTTTCTAAAATTGCAACCCATTTAATAAAAATATAATAATACTGATATCGTTACGATACTTGAGAAGGTATGGAGAGAGTGCACTCAATTCTGGGTGATTTTAAATCCCGATAGAATGACAAAATTAATCTGCTCAAACATATTATATAGGTATGGATAATGTACACATGAAAAGTTAGTAATTAGGTAACTACTTGTTTTTGCGTTTTGAATTTACCCACCGTGAAAGTTTAAGGAAAATCTCAAAGCGCCAAAAACATAAGTATAAGTACGTAAACATAACTTTCCCATTCACCGTGTTGTATTAAAAATTCTGTCATAATAATATTTTAGAGTTGCTTAATAAGTGTTTTATTCAACAAGATATATTTTATAGCGGTGTTTAGAGGGTTTATCAGGTTATGACTGCATGCACTACCGTATGCTTGTATATGTATCTTCGTATATTATATATTACATAAAATTGAAACGTAATTCATTCGACGGCTTGGTTTGGTGCCGGGATTTGCGTTTGTTTTAAGGTTTTTGGTTTTGAATTAAACATTGACAACATGGGTGGAAAATATTCATCAATGGACCCAATGGAAGTTGAAGTACCAGATCTAAACAAATTACTTGAACGCGACTCTTATTTAAAACCTTATGAAAGAGAATTTCGTCGCAGGTTCGTACAGGTTATGTTTTTATTTTTCTCTCGGTCTAGCTTCGATCACAATGTCACCGTGAAGGTCATGAATGAAATAGCGGCATTAATTTTAAATTTCAAATCTTTTGCATCTTAGAGGACTTTCATAATCATATAACGTAAATTTCAATGTATAAATATGTCCTTAATTGTTTGTATCGAATCTTGGATCATAATCTTACAATATCATCTCTTTTATTCAATTAAACAATACTATTTGTTAATCTCAAATTTGTTTGTACCTCCTATAGTGTCGCTAGCCGACGATTCAAAATGATTTTAGTGAGGTAATCCATGTCCGATAATAATGCATATTTTACGAATTATTCAGAAAATTTTAAATAAACTTTTTTTCAAAAATGATTTATTTTATGCGACCTTTGATAAGGAAAGTCAACCTATCTCATTTTTGGTCAGCGCGTTTTTTATCTATTGAATTCCCGTATCATAACATTTGTGGCGTTTTAAATACATCTGGATTAAACCTAATGTTTTTGTGTCCTGATATTCAATTGCTAATACACTAATGTAATTGAAAATGTCAACATTCATCTCAAACTTTTATATTACAAACAATTATATCAAATTTTCTTTACAAAATGTCAGGCAAAACATTTGAGAAAATAGTTATAATTGGCGGAGAATATTTATTGTTAGTGGTGTGCGTGTAGAGTAGAATGTTCTATAACTCATCTGTATGAGTAACTATAAAAATTAGGCCCCAATGTAAAAGTACTTTGTATACATTAATAATGTTTTCGCAATACACATAATTTAAAAAAAATAATTTGATTTCTTGCTATCGTGGATTGAAAAAATAATTACTTGCAAAAGTATTTATATCAATATTATAGGTTCCAATGCACTGCGTTGGCTGCATTGGCATGGTTATGCCACTGTCTCCATGTGTGTGATTAAATGAAATATAAATGAATCCTATATTGTTTGAAATTAGGATTTAACATTAGAAATTGGAAAATTAAAATGTTATAACCAGAAAAATGTTAACATTTCTTTATAATAAAAATTTAATAACATTTTAATGCTTGATAATGGTTGTTGAAGATGAAATCAGTTAAAATAGTATTCTGTAGACTAACTAAGTAAACATTTTATTTTTAAGATACGGTTGCTTCAGAGATATCTGGGAGAAGATAAGTAACTTCGAAGGTGGTTTAACCGCCTTTAGTAGTGGTTATAAGAAGTTTGGTGTACAGATCCGTCCTGACAATTCTGTTAGTTGGCGCGAGTGGGCCCCAGGAGCACATTCAGTGTGTCTCAGTGGAGAATTCAGTATGTATTATTTTTATTATATTATTTAAACTTAATTTCAAGTGTATTTGTAAAAACTAATAGGCAAGCGACCGGCTATCGCTGATTACTTGCGGATAGGCTCTGCGGGCGGCTATTATGAGCGCTTCACAGCCAGGGCTTCCATGGAGTCTATATTTCAATGCGGAAATCCCTTATTATATTGCTTTAACAATAGTGCATTGTGCATCTTTAATTGCTTTATATAAAATATAGATTCTATGGAAGCCCTGGCCGCGCAGTGTTCACCACAGGCAGCGTAGCGGCCACCATCGGCCGCGAAACGGCCATAATAGCCGCCCGCAGATCCTAGCAGCAAATAGCAATCTTTTCTGCTAGTGCATTCTGTATTGCCCTGTATCTGTGGTGAGGACAGATGTTCAATATACTTGCCAATCGTAAAAATTTGTACGATTTTGCTAATGTATGTTTTTTCTTACTCATAATAAAGACAATGTACACTTCCTTTCAAATTGAATCGATATATATATATAATATAATAACTATATATATATCAATATATATATATATATATATAGTTACTGTTATTAAATATATAAAAGAGAAAACATTTAAGTAATCATAACCTAGAGATATGAACATCATTTTGTGCCATGATCGCGTCTCACAGACCTGGCTGTCAAAGTAGTGAATATGTCGTATTTTTTCTTGATGGTATGGTTCCAAATCCAATAACATATCCAGATAAAAGTCATAGATAAAAGATTGGGAAGCTCAATATTATTATGAATGATGTCATTGTTCATTTATGATGCCACATCAAACTGTTTTGATATCATGCAGTATCAAAACACCTTTAATGACCAAACAGCTTTGGAATAATAAACCTATAATAAAGTGAGATTTCTTAACCTTGTGTACTGAATATATTGTAATAAATGTATTCTACTTATTTTTTATTAAAGTTGGCTATGAATATTTTCAATTTACTCACTTATAAAATAGCGGTTAATTTCTATTTTGACATTTGAATTTAATTTAATTAAATGATGTACACATTGCAAATATGTATTCAGTTAAAAATATTGATATCAATATTTATTTCCAAGATGGTTGGAACAGAACAAGTCATTCATTCAAGAAATTGGAGTATGGAAAATGGGAATTGAATATTCCTGCGAATCCTGATGGAACTTGTCCCCTGAAACATTTCTCCCGCATAGAATTAATCATTAATGGACATCTTCCCAGAATATCTCCATGGGCGCAATATGTGAAACCACACGAAGGAACGGTGTTCCAGCAACATATTTATAATCCGGAGCAGGTAGTTTTGATTTTGTATAATTCAGTAACTTTTCTTTACAAATATCTTCTACACTAAGTCTAGTAAAAAGTTCCCATAATAAAAAGTTACTACTGATTACATAACCGGCCCTTAAACCATTTATTATCTATTTTTAATATTTATTTTGTTTATTAATGCTGATCTTAATTTTTCTCTTACAGCCATATGTTATGAAATACAAAAAAGTTCCACGTCCTAAAAGTCT
Organism: Eubasilissa splendida; assembly: GCA_031772225.1. Classification (NCBI taxonomy): domain Eukaryota; kingdom Metazoa; phylum Arthropoda; class Insecta; order Trichoptera; family Phryganeidae; genus Eubasilissa; species Eubasilissa splendida. The sequence continues at coordinate 19,880,768 of CM062845.1, read as the reverse complement.
ACGCATTTACGAATGTCACGTTGGTATTGCCACCTCAGAATATCGAGTCGGAACCTATAATGAATTTACCGACCATATTTTGCCCCGTATTAAAAACCAAGGTAGATGAATTACATTAAAAATTTAATTTGTATTATTGTTTAATTTATTATAAAAAATTAAAATAAAATCGTTTTTTCTTTGTAGGTTACAACTCTATTCAGTTGATGGCGATAATGGAGCACGCATATTATGCATCATTTGGTTATCAAGTTACCAGTTTCTTTGCTGCTAGTAGGTTAGATTTTACAATTTATTTATTAAAGTTTCCAGAGAATTTTTTACTCTCTTTCGTTAAATAATACATACAAGTACCTCGAAAACTATTTACGGCAAAAAAATCAATAAGAAAATGCTTATTTTTTAAAGTCTTGTTTTTTTAATTCTACTTGTTTAATTTACGTGTTTCACCTTGTAAGGCATTATCAATATAGATTGATAATGCTAAACACGTCTCAAGTAAATTAAATGAGTAGAATGAAAAAACAAGTGTTTTATTTTCACATATGTGATTGTGGAGTTCTACCAACCTTCCTCAGAAATAGTAAAAAATCAGCCATTATTTTTGGAACATCCTCATATCTCAATTATTAGAATTTATAATATAGATGCCTGATTCATGCAGAATTATTTTGCACAGTGTATTTAATCACTATTTTATTATTTTTAGTATGCAGTATATTTGTTATTGAAATGTTTATTTTTTAGTCGTTATGGGACCCCTTGTGAGCTAAAGAGACTGATAGATGAGGCACATAAAATGGGACTCTATGTTCTGTTGGACGTGGTGCACTCGCACGCCTGCAAAAACACACTGGATGGATTGAATGAATTTGATGGCACGACTTCTTGTTACTTCCACGATGGTCCCAAGGGAACACATCCACTCTGGGACTCGAGACTGTTCAACTACTCTGAGTAAGTCTGCTTTATCACACATAATATGCCCAGAGACCTAATATGACTTTACGACTTTGCTTGTTATTAACTAGGCTGACATTTGAAAATAAACAATAGATAAAGGCTGCCCTTCGTGCTCGATTTGACTTTACAACTTAACGTTCTATTGACTAGACCAGCACATCTGTCAATTAACAATAAGATACAAAGTTGCAAAAATAACACGGAGTAAAAAAAGATTTTAGTATTTTTCACAAAAATTAATATACATTATACATATAACAATTTTTTATTCCATTTTGTGTGTATTCTTATATCTGTGGTAGTAAATGCGCATATTAAAGGTATAAAATAAATTATATTTGTAGGGTTTTATACACAGTGGTGTGCAGTAGGTATAGATTTAGGTTATGGTGTTACCAATAATATTATACAATCATATATAATATATGTACTTTCGTTTAATCAACGTCTTTGGACAAAATAAGTCATTTATATGACCCTACCATATATTTATTTATAATTTTTGAGTACTATTAATAGTGTTTTTAAAGTTTTAACGTAAAATAATATTTTCTTACCTATATAAAAAATGTAAGGACGTTTTTAAGAACACTTTCTATGACTGAACATGATTAATTTATTGTTTGAAAATCCTTTACATAATAACTAAAGGAAATAATTATTTTTATTAAAAGTTAACATATGAAATAGTTCTGCCAATTGCTTTTTGTTTTTCCCAAATCAAAAACCAATCCATGCACCAAATTTAAAGAACAATCATGAAATCAACACATTAAAAACAGTAAGATAATAAAATTCGTGAATTAGTAAAAGAGGAAGTAGACACTTCAATGATTTGCTTGCAGTTGTAAGCCTTTCTAATGTTATTCAGTTAAAAAACAGTATAGGTAACGACTCCATTCAAAACAGATCAACGGAAAGAAATTTTCAATTCAGTAAATAGCCACTTATGTGACGAGTAATTCACTAGCTTAAGAGTAAAAGTAATGTAAATAGCACGATGCGGTGAATAAAAAAGAGCGCCATGAGTACAGCGGTGAGTTGTCGTGACGTTTTGTAGAATTAAGCAATTAAAGTCTACTAGTACACAGATGGCGCTAATTAAAAAATAATGTTTTCGTTTATGTTAATTCAATTTTTTAATTTATATTTGTTTCCCAGAATTTTTAGTTATGCACAGCTTTTTTGCTTGTATGCACTGCACGCCCCTGGTTATACATAATGTATGTAGTATAAAAATTACATGAAAAAATATTTGTCTCCACGGTTTCGTGTTACGTAATTTCCACTATATACAAAATCAAGACTTTCTCTTATTATTTTTTAATCGTAATGCTGTTTGAGATTCTTGAAACTTCAAAATGTTAAAGTGTGTGCAATTTTAAGGATCTTACTTTTTTTATTTGCTTATTATTTTATTGTCAATATTTTTATAATAATTAATATAAAATACAATAGAATGTTATATCCACTTAGTTTCATTATTCTATACTAACTAATACCAGTTTCAGAATGTCTCCTTTAGTCTTTTTCATCAATCAGTATTTTTATTAAGGAGAACACATTCTTATTGTGAAGTTGTAATAATTCAGAACATAGGTCTGTGATGTTTTAAATACTAATTAAATGTATTAATTAGAAAGATATACATATAAAATCAATTTTATCGCGGTAGCAACAACAATATTTTTTGATAAGATTGATTTTATATGTATATAATACATTTAATTAGTATCAATATTTTTAATTGATTTTATGTTTTATCTTATTCTGCTAATTATGAGTATTAAACAATTTTTATAAATTTAGATTTGAGGTTCTTCGATTTTTACTGTCAAACTTGCGATGGTATCAAGAAGAATATGGATTTGATGGCTTTAGGTATGTGTCATATTATATAATGTATTTGAGATTATATTAATTTAATTAATTCAATTTGATGTTATATATTTTATAGATCTATTTGAATGATTATAATATATAATGCTTATTCAAATGGATGTATAAAATTAATTTTATTTCTAATTTTAGATTTGATGGAGTTACGTCTATGCTTTATCACAGTCGTGGAGTTCAGGGATTCTCTGGACATTACGATGAATACTTTGGACTGAACGTAGACACAGAGGCCCTTTTATATCTGATGCTCGCTAATGAACTAGTCCACAGCAATAATCAAGACTGTGTCACAATTGCTGAAGTAAGGCCACTCCACACTTACTACTGAATTGCTGTTATTGTATTCCACAAATTATTTTACGCAAATATGTAATGATGTAAGTAAATAATTTTGGAATAATTTATTCGTAATCAATTATAATTTTTAGGATGTATCGGGCATGCCAGCATCGTGTAGACCAGTGAAAGAAGGCGGACTAGGGTTTGACTACCGACTGGCAATGGCTATTCCAGATAATTGGATCAAACTGTTGAAGGAATTTAAAGATGAAGACTGGAATGTGGGTAATATTGTTCACACCTTGACAAACAGGAGGTGGATGGAAGGAACCGTTGCATACGCTGAAAGTCATGACCAGGTACGACACAGATTTATTTTACACAAGAATTTTAAAAATTTATCTATTTGGTAAACTTGCATGAGTTTTGAAAGTAAGATGAAGTCTTGTAAATTTTTTAAAAATGCCAGTGCACCAAATTATTGATTTTCTTAATATTGTACATTCAAGTGTAAGTTTTTACCAGTTGGTGTATGTTCGAATTTATTGTAGTTTAGAAAATAAAAAACATTTTTAGTTACAAAATCTGTGGTCTCATATATGTTTCAGTGCCCCGAAGTATAATAATTTGATAATAATCTGGACTGAAAATATTTATTTGTATAGGTAAATATGATACATAATGTAATAAATTTGGTAAATAAATTACAGGCTCTTGTGGGTGACAAGACAATAGCCTTTTGGTTGATGGACGCTGCCATGTATACACATATGAGTGTGGTCAGTAGTTCCAACCCGGTGATAGAGCGTGGATTGGCTCTACATTGCATGGTCCGTTTGATAACTCATGCTTTAGGAGGAGAAGCGTACCTTAACTTTATTGGTATTTTTTAATTTTTTTAATTGCTTAAATATAATTTATTGTTTGATGCACCTTGTGACCAAGTTGGTAGGATCCTTGTCTGCAGTCGTGCTTTTGGATATCCAGTTAGTCCTGTTTGTGTAGAACTATAAAAATTAAATTCTTCTATGTAAAATAAAAATGAAGAACTCTTAAAGTCATTGGAAAATGTTGCCATTAAGAAATGTGTTTATTTGTTGAAATTGCTATATTTTTAAGAGATATAGAAGCTATTAAAGGATAAATAATTTATTATTCATTTTATTCAGGCAATGAATTTGGCCACCCTGAATGGTTGGATTTCCCACGTGCCGGCAACAATTCCTCATATCATTACGCTCGGCGCCAGTGGAATCTTGTCGATGATGAATTACTTAAGTACAAGTTTCTTAATAATTTTGACAAGGATATGAATGCTTTGGAGGAAAAGTACGGATGGCTGCACGATAACCCGGTAATTATTTTATTTTACAGTATTCTCCAGTTTTCCTTTTTTTTTTCAATACTTCTCCATAATCCAGTTATTACCAGTGGTGATTGTCAGAGTAGCCAATATTTAAGGATCAATGAGTCAATTAAAAAATGTCATTTCTGAATATGAATGAAGTTATTTTTACGATTATTATTCATAAAACTTATTGTATTAAACAAAATCATTATACTCAGTAAGATGTAAGGCTGTCATGTTCTGTGTTCGAGAGTTCATCACCACGGCTAGTATATTCTGACACATTTTTTATTTTTTAAACATTACATTTTTATTTTGAGACTATTATTTTAAAACCTAAAACATGGGTTATTGTTTTTTGTCTCATACAAATTTCTAGAGTTTCATTCCTTCAATTTATTATGGTGCCCATCATTCTCTTTCACCTATCTTGTTAAAATAAAATGTAAAATATTCTCCAATAGTTAATCTCGTCCATAAATATAATTAGTTTTTAAAAGAATTGTTGTTTTTTTAATTAAAAAATATATAATGTAATAAAGGTGGTTGTGGGTAGACGAGACATTTTTTATTGGTTTCTCGTAGATAATTTAGTTACAAAAATACCTCAATGCCTAGTATGCTCACTGCAACTATTGTGTATATGGAACAAGAATATAACAAGATTCATTACTTCTCAGATGCAACACAACTGTCAAAGAATAATTTGGATTGATTAATATTTTTTTTGTCATTTATCCATATTTACATTTGATAATTATTTTAAAACTTTATAATTAGAGCAGTAAACTAACGTATGTTACAATTTCAGGCATATGTTTCAATAAAGCATGAGGATGACAAAGTTATAGCGGCAGAACGCGCTGGACTACTTTTTGTTTTTAATTTCCATTCAAACAAAAGTTTCACAGACTACAGGCTAGGAGTGAATACACCGGGAGATTACAAGGTATTTACATATAATATAGTATGTTGATTTTTCCATCCTAATGTTAAGCAACTATTGCATGCATAACACAACAACTACATACTTAAAAAAATTATATTATAGTAATAATATACAGGGTGGCCCAAAAAAAGTGAGAACATTTCATAAAATGTGATATAATTACATCAAAATTAGTTTAACTATATCAACAATAGCTTAAATAGTTTATTAATTTACTTACTTACCTATTTACCTATATTACGTTTTATTTCGACAATTTCCGGTCGCCATCTTTGATTATTAATATTCCCATTGTTTATATTTGGTTTTTTCAAATTGTTGCCCAGAATGACTAAAAGCACTGCAGAAGACCGTATTCTGATCAAAAGTTTGCGAATTGTAAAACGTTGGGGTGCTAGGAAAATGATCAAAGAGTTTCAAAACAAAGCCTGGAGTATAACTAGACATTACAGCATAATTGGACATTACAGCAGGACAGACCTTCATCTCACACAGCCAGAAATACAATCAACTTTCTTCATCATGAGAATGTTAATTTCATCGAGCCAGGCATGTGGCCACCGAACAGCCCAGATTTAAATTCAGTAGATTATGCAATATGGGGTTGTTTTGATATATTGTGTAAAAAAAATTACATTAAGAATTATAATTAATTATATTATATTTTGAAATAACTTATGTGTTATGAGATGTTCTCACATTTTTTGGGCCACCCTATATATGTCACATAAAGGCAGAGTGACCCATCTGTAAAGTGATCAAATGGATACGAGGGATTGAAAAGACAGCTAAATTTCATATATATTTTTATAAAATGAATGTATTAACATCTTTATAATTATATTATAATGCTTCTATAATATATATCTCTGCACAATAAATAAAGCTAATACAAAACAATTAATTTTGAATGTATTTGTGTAGCTTAAAATATGAAAATTTCAATTTGTGCGACTCATATTATAATAGAAATCCAACTTCTGACATTATATTTTAAACTTTTTGATGTCTTTTTATAAACCATCGATAAAATGAAGAACGTCTTAAATCGCAGAATGGAAATCATTTAAAACATTTTTAACTTCATCTCTCTCCTAACGTTTATGGTCTTATCATTGAATGCTATTTATGTATTGCTTTTTATATTGTACTATAAAACTACATCCTCAGCTCATTTTTAATGATAAATTACCCTTTTGATTATTCCACTTGACTTTTCATATGAACTGTATTGATTATACAAAATTAATTTAAATGTTATGGTGTATATAAAACTGATATTCAAATTATTTAATAATTTTAATTTGCATTTTAAATATGTACATGCAATTTTTGATAAAGCTAATAAAAAATGTGCACTGAAATTCAGTAATAAGTAGCCCTTTTAAAGACAATAATTAAAAGGATAATCCAAATATTATAAAAAAATTGTGAGGACCTTGGTTTTTACTCTATACAGACATAAATAAATATGTTAACCGTTTGCACTCAAAATTATTTGCATTTTACCCTTTATTTCCTCTGCGTTTTTTCTGGAACAGGGGTGTAGCTCTAAAATTTAATAATAAAAATAAATTGTTAATTTTGGCATCTCCTATCGGACTTCTCAGGTATTTGAGATTCTGTAAAAATAAAGTAGATGGCTTTTGAATAATGGAGCGATAGATGTATTAATTTGAAAAGTATAACATATAGGTTGGAAAATTTGTCATCAAAAATACTGTCTGCTGTAGCACCGTCGATTAAAGCACCTTCCTCGGATTGGAAAGAGATCCAGGTTCGAATCCCGGTAGCAACAACAATATTTTTTGTTAAAATTGATTTTATATGTGTATTTTTCTAATTAGTATTTACAATTCTTATTAGTTGATCAACACATATCGTAATTAATACTGTAATTACTTACAAACAATAAATAAAATTACTATTCTTTCAAAATTTGATAGATGTCAAATTCTTCCTCTATAAGCCTGTATAATTCAGCATCCGGTATCCTCATCCAGTTTAGGTAAATATCGCATTTTAAAGTGTACATTGGTGTTTCACAATAGACTTGCGAGTTGTTGTTTGGGTTTGTAATGTATTCTGAGGGTAGACTTACGAGTTGAAAACGGTAATGGTTGCTTCTACGCTTTTCCAATCTTTCATTGTTAGATTGCCTTATGATTCAAAGGCATTTGTAGATATTTTTAGTTTAAAAAATAGAACTTTAATACATACATTCTAGTAATGCAATACATATTTATCTTTTATGTATTTTTTGAACAGGTTGTGTTGTCATCGGATATTTCCCACTATGGAGGATTCAACCGTGTCACAATTGATGGCAGCATTCATTCCACACAGGGTGTACCGTGGGCAGAGCGTAAAGATTCCATACAAGTAAGTTAGTTTTCTATAGCTAGCAACTGTAATATGTTTATTTGTACATCCTACTCATGTTGGATGTGAATATTTCTTACATTAATCGATACAATTAAAAAAAAAAAAATTTAAATAAATTTATGATAGTACTCCAATAACAATCAGTGAAAACTCTGCTGTAAAATTTGTAGTAGATTCCTAACATCTTTAATGTCCACTGCAAGCTGGAGAGAAATGTGAACAATTCTGACGTGCTAAATGCAAGATAACATTATTCAAAATCAATGTGCTTTGCATTTCATTAGAAACATTCATAAAGTTTATAAGTTTATTTAATAAATGTTCACTTTGTCGCCAAATAAATATATTAAATAGTGTTATACATAATATATAAATACTTGCATAACTTGGTCCAATTGTAAGTCGCTTGCCTGAAGACTGAGATATGAAATATGTGGATCGTCCTGAGAGACAAACAAGTTTTTTTCTATTTTTAAATTACAAGCAGTCATTTAGTTAATAAACTAGTAAGAATATTGATGTACATTTACAGTATGCACTGTCATTTATTATTATTAATTATTGAAAAGAAATATAAACATTGTAATAAATATTATTCCAGGTCTACTTGCCTTGCCGGACCGCATTAGTCTACGCCATGCATTAGAACTATTAGATCCAATACATTTCCTGATGAAGTTCCAGGAATCAGGCTGCAATATATTTTTAAATGTTTATTTGATAAAAAGAATGCCATATTCATGTTCCAAATGAAATTGTGTTAAGTTTTTACAAATTAATTTGTAATTTTTATAGTAGATATTTATTTTTATATATTTAAAGTTTCTGTTGCATAATTTAAGAAAATAAAAAATGTTTATATTCTTTTCCATTATAGCTTTTGAAGATGTACTGATGATCCTATTTTTGAACAATAATTACAGCAAAAATATGTATTTTACTAGAGAAAATTAACCATTTAATTTCCATTGTATAATCAATCAATGTTCCAATTTTTCTTAAAATTGTATAAACTGATTAGCCGGTAGATCATATATACTGTACATGTATATCAGACTGTTAGGATTAGGAAAAATAAAAAATATGGTTTAGCTAAGCATGCTCAGATGAATGTTAGTGTTTCAGAGTTATAAAGATTTTTACAATAAAAATCTGAATTATGGCATTTGGTTTTTTTTTATACAAAAATTACTACGTGCAGAAAATAAAAATGGATTTTTTCTTCTCATTTACTAATTGTATTTATTTATATTCTTTACGATAACAATTCAACGAATTTGTTTATAAGTTGCTATTATTGCAAAAAATACAAACAAAATGTTAACACGTTTTGATTATTTTTGGCTAATGCTGCAACGGCTGCCACAGCAAAACAGTAATCCCAAGCTGTGGGACCAGAAATAAATCAAAATTTTTATTCACTTGCAAAAAACAAAAAATTAACTAATTTACCATTTTTCCAAGTATGATTGATGATTGATTACAGTATGATTTGATCAAACACTGCATGCCAATCTCTGTTGTTTAGCCGACGGGGTCTATAAAAAATATCACATCCTCTGCATTTTTTAAGACTTGGTACACAATCTAATTTTAATTTCCATTTTTATCCTTAGTGTGAAAAATATTATTTTTTATATTTATTTTGCAGTATGTCACAATTTTTTCCAAAACAATATTGATTTAATAATAACTTTACAGAATTAATTTTTATTGGCTAAAAGAGTAACAAGTTATGATTCATATTTGTCCTCATTTTTTGATTATGTATTTTTTTTGCTATTTCTCACATCTGCCTTTTACAATAAAATACTTAATCAGATATGAATGGCTAGGAAATCACTCATATATCAACAATATTTAAAAAATATTCTTTAATGACTGCATAAATTGTCAAATGCTAATTCGAATAATAGAATATTTGATATTTGACAACTATTTACTGAAGATACAGAGATATTTACTGGCAAAAATATGTGGAAGTGGGAAAATGCCAGCTTTCCGGGCATGGGTGTCAGATTGAAAAATGTTATGGCAGTTTATGAAAAAGTTTGTGGCCTCAACGAACAGAATTTGCTAATTAATATCAACCAGAAAACCAAATCTCTCTATCCCGTGTACTTTGGAGGATTGAAATTCAACATTAATAAATTGATCAATGAGAACCTACTGTATAATTGTAAGCTAAATATTGATACATCTAATCCTACAAATTACAAATCATACAATAGATTTATAAACAAAGAACCTCTCGTCTATCCCAGTGAGTCAAACAGCCCTGGGTTTTTTAATTTAATTTTTAAACAAAACATATCTGATAATTGGAAATGTATTGTATTAGCACATTTTCTCCCGCAAGGTGGTGGGGGTCTTGACTGCACCATGAATTATTACAATGATTCGTTCACCGGCTCCTTTTCAGTGTGTAATAAGAATGTTACAGGAGTAGTCGTAACGGCAAACTATCTACAACAAGTAAACAAGACTTTGTCTGTCGGTGCTGAAGTGGCAAGTGAATTGGTGACAAATTCTATGATGAGTAAATTTACCATAGCTGGAAAGTATTTTGATATTCATCACAACATTGTTATATCTGGATCAATTGGTACAAAAGGCTCGCAGATATGTTTATACAAAATGTTGGCACCTAAATTATGCATCGGTTCAGTGGTTGATTACATGTTTGATGATAAAACAGCATTTGGCTCTCTAGTAGGTCAATGGACAGAAGATCGATTCATATTACGTTGTAGTATTGATTCCAACAGGTACATGGGTATGAATTTGTTGAGAAGTATATACATTGATGAAAATGTTCATGTAAATATTAATTGGGGAACTTTTACAAACTTTAAAGACGAAATGAAAGTTGGAATCGGACTCGATTTCTACATAAAAAATTAGTCACATAGTATGTATATTATCATACACTAGTATAGAAAACTTTGGATTTAGTATTTTTTAATGTTTTATAAATATTTTTTATTAAATTTAGAAGTTAACACAATATGTATGTATTTAATTTGTTATCATTAACCTATGTAGTTACCGTAGTTCCATCATCATGACTGCTCTCATTGAGAGTGAGACGAAGAAGATCATTAACTCTGGCAAGGCATTTCTGTATACATATTATATATTCTAAAACAAGCAGTGAAATACCTGTATTAAAATTTATTAATTGAATTCTACATTACATAATACATATGTATTACACCCTTTGCATGAGATATATTTTTTACAAATTTACAGTTATTATCAAGAGTTCATTTTTTAAAAACCTGATATTTCAATGGTACAACACAATTAAATCTCGAGCATGGTATGGTAATGGCAACATGTAGGCTAATGGGTTAATGGCGGCACTGTGAAAAATATATTCCAAGGATTTAGTTGATTATATACATGGATGTAATGAAATCTTAACCGTGCAGTGTTTGTAAATATGTATTTTAATATTTTTTTTTACTTTTCTTACCACATTAATTTTTAAAAAAATGCCAATTACATATATTTTTAAATATTATGAGAAAGCTACCTTATTTTATTGATTTAGTTCTAGATAGTGTACTAATTTAATAATTAATTATTAATTAATTAATTGAAGAGCCTTTGAAAAAGAAACAACGAATTTTAAATTATAAATTTCTTACTTTATTGCAATGGCTTATTTAAAGTTGAGGTAACTTCTTGCAAATATCTATTACATTTTCAACAACACATGAATCACTTTCTTTTGGTAGTCATCTACGATGCATACAGATTAGAGAATATCAAACAAATTATGAGTAGAGAAAATATTATTTAAAATATGAAAGAATGCTAAATATTATGTTCGCATTTCTATCTTCTATCTATTTGTTGTCAATCTGAGCCACCAATTTTGCTCTAGTGATGTGGCACAAAAAGAAAAGTTTTTTTAGAAAATTATGCTAAATGAAAGTAAATGTTAATAAATTAGAAGATCCGTTCTATTTCAATTTCGGGAATGGAAAAATGTTAACCGAAAGTACACGTACCCTAGACGCTGGTGGTTAGAACTTCTCTATCGGGAGAAATTTGATATAAATGAGATTTATAAAATTTTGCCTTAATTAACTCTCATTGTAACACCTGATATGTAGTCAAATTTAGACATGCTCCAGAAAATGATTAAAAGAACATTCATTAAGTAAATAGCCGTTTTCTTGAGACTTTTTAAAATATTTATTTATAAGGCTATTTTTAAATGGAGAAAAAATATTCATAATGGCAATAGACAGGCGCGTGCAGTTAGTACAAAGAAATTAGCTGTACGTAAACATATATATTTTGCAAAATAAAGCGAAATTAAATATTTATCTGTCAGAATATTGATATATTAAAATCTGAATAATATGGTAATAATTGTAATATAAATATTACGAGACATACGTTTTATTTTGACATATTTCGTGAAGTATATACTGACTGCATATGAAAAAATATAATCCAAAAGGTTAAATCAGTCAATGGAATGTTTTTTAATAATAAAGAAAAATGTGGCAGTATCTCAATTAATCAATCATAGTAAGGTGGTGTGTTCTATTGAACGTAGAATTAAATATTAATGGTGCCCCTCACACGTATAATAATAAAAATCTTAAATCTACTTAATTAATATTAAGTAAGGGTTTCAAATTAAAGCAAAATAAAATTTCATATTTTATATTAAAAATAATTATATTTACATACACTAAAAAATAAGTTGATGTCACCGTACATGGAAAATAAATAAATTAACATAACATCATAATTCCTGTGAATTTCAATTTTATCTATATTTCGTATTATTTATTTATACAGATATTTGCAAAAAAAATTGGACACAGTTGTCACTAAACCAAAGCACTCTTACTTAAAAGAAAAATTATTTAAACATTTTGTTCATAGAAGAGGTACAAAAGTTTATGAAAGTCTAGGATCTTTTTATTTTAATTTGGTCTGAAATCATTCTCTCAAAACCTAAAAATTTCGACAAAAGATGTATAACAGATTTGCTGTATTACTGTGCTGATAATTCAGAATAAAGTTAGTTTTTAAAAAAACATTTTTGAAAATCTATTTTATATCTTACATACAGTTCATATTTTGTCAGATTTGTGGAGGAAAAAATTAGCACCAATGAAGTCAAGACCGCAATTGCAATTTGAAGACAAAAATTCCAGGTTACTTTAGAGATGGAAGTAAATTTTGAATAGAGCAAATAATTAAAAGGAAAATACATTTCACTTATGATAGGTTGGTATTACTCGACGTGCACTGCGGACAGGGTAAGGGATGTGTATAAATCTATAGTTACATCCATTAGGACCACTAATGTAATATTTCAATAAGATCCAGAAGTTCCAACAATTAACATATTTTTAGGAGTACAGCTTAGAGGTTTGAGTCGAGTTAATTGTACGCTATAACCATTGTTCATCGCGTGTCTCGCTCTATCAGAGTCGATAATAGTCATACATTTAGTTCCACGTTCTTCCATTGGGTGATCTACATGAGTCTGATCTGCAGCGTGTCCGATACACATATATTTTTCAAGCGGTATATTACAGAAATCTTTACTTCTGGGATAATGTAATCTCTCCGTCACATGCAAAGATCCGTAGCAACACGGACATACCACAAACGAAGCATTTTTATTAATGCAGTTTTCCAGCACCAAATCCGTTGCAATTCCGCATGCGTGTAATGCTACACCTATGTCAAAATTACCCACAAAATAATCCAAGTTACACTGGAAAAAAAAAATGTTCTTCAATTCCAAGTTCTTCACTCTCACTTTAGCGCGGTTCAGCGATTCTTCTTTGTTTTCCAATAACACAATTGTACACTTAGGGAGCAGGTAAGCTAACAGTATCCCAAGATGTCCACTGCCGCAGCAGAAATCGATGATTCTGTTACCATCTCGTGCTAATTTCATCACGGCGAGAGCTACATTTTCTAATTGTTGAGTTTTTCGTTCCATTCTTTTATCTGGAAGATGACCTCCATGAGGGTTTGCATCAGAGGGGATTGATAACCAATCTATTGTATTATTTGTATTTTCAGGATTGCTCAAATTTAAGATTAATTTCATATCACTTGCAATGAGATCCAATGCCGATTCTACATCGCATTCTTTTGTGAAAAGCCTTTTTTTTGGATTACTTCGTTTGGGATCACATTTGTAAAGGCTGACATCCTTAACTTCTGGCATTGTATATGTTATATTAAATGTATTGAAACCACAGTTAGTAAATACTTTTGATAAAAAACTGTTAATTAATTTAAATGCATCGAGAGATTTTATATTGTTAAACCATTGACTTGTTTTCGGTAAATATTTGTTTAATGTGTCTTGCCCTAAAATTGGAAATGTTAATGTATAACATGGATACAAAATTAAGTCAGCCAATGTAAGAAATGGACCTTCGGCAAATAAATGTTCTAGCTCTAAATCATCGATCGGTGTGGAGCTGTCTATATATTTTGGCCTATTTTTTGACTTCCAGTTTCTGTATTTAACGTTTGTTCTCAATGTAGACTGTTTGATTTTTTCGGAATCGCTCGGTAATAATTCAGGTTCGTTGTTTACAAAAATACTTTTTTTGACTTCGTATGATTTATTAGCAGCTTCACGTGCCACCTTGTAAACATTGTGGACCCTTAATGGTTGTTTCAAATGTTTTTCAAATCTGGCCACATTATTAGGAATCTCGTAAGTGGCTTCACTTTGGAGGGGAAGATGACCAAATCTTGTCTCGAGAATATTTCTGGTAGTGTCCAATAGTTCTATTTCACAAAATTTTGTCCAAACAGAAACTTCATTAGGGGCTTGCAAACAGCCAGTTCTGAAACCCAAAATACCTTTCGGATGTTCTACTTCTAGAGGTGGAGACTTTCTACATTTACAAAGATAGCGGGAGACTGCACACAGACCAGTTATAATAGTAGAGTCAGTAAATACGGCAGGCAGTTTGCATGAACTAACTTGCCATGGTAAATCGCTTCTTTGAACAACAGTATGATGAATATCTTCAAGGTTTAATTTGATATAGTTTTCTCTACATTTAACTTTTGTTTTTACAAACTGTATCGGAACTTCTATTTTACAAAATTTATATACGCAAAGTACAATTAGTGTTTCCAAGGAGCATTCTTTAACATGTATATTACTTTCTTGTTGAGTTGAATCATATACTTCTAGAACCAACACGTTATTCATTTTTTATCTTAACCGAAAAACATTAACTTAAGAGCAAAGAATTAGGAAGATCTGTCAGGTACAAAACCTAACCTAAAAAACTAAACCAAAGATAAAGATGATAAACCCACGATGCAGTAAAAACAAAAACTACCATAATTTGTTTAACTTGAATATGCTTAGTCTATGGTTGTCATCTATCAGGTGATTCGACCAATAATTGTTTCATTTCGAGCTCTCAACGTATATCTCTTATCTATGCTCTTAACGCTGGACAAGAACCGTAAAAAAAACATGTCAAATTTTCTACAGCATCCACGGCAAATGTGAAATATAAATTTCACAATTGTGTTGAAAATAATTATTACTTCGAGATTATCTAGTTTGATATGAGGACTAATTGATGTCAAAATGGTTCCTTGTATGAAGTAACTCCAAGCTCAAAATTATAAAAAGTTTAATACAGTCCTAGTATTTTTTCACATGAAGTCTCGAGGCTTCAACACTCTCCCCGGCCATGATTTTGTTATAATATCAATGGTTACCCTAATTTTATAATAATGCTTATAAAATTAAATTGACTAAGTTGGTCAGTGAAAATAAAGTACGTTTAGCATAGAGCTGCAAATATCATGCACAACATGAACGTATTATCTGTCTGAATGCTTTGCCTGTAATTTTGCAAGTTTTTTATTTACTCACGAATAATCTCAAGAGTTTACATATACTGAAAATATAAATGCAATACAAGAAAATATTATGTACTTCAAAAATCAACCAGCAAAATAAACTTTAGGGTTTCGAATTTCACAAGCTCTGTGGCAATATGATGTCACCAGCAGAAGAAATGAAAACAAACTTGAGCACTTTTAACACCCCTATCACCAATTTGTACATCTGAGTGATATTGATATACTATGGGGGTTCGGAATAGTTTTGTCTTGTTTTAGGAAATTAAATATGTTTTGTTAATTATTATTTGTCAATGTAGAATTGGAAATGTATGTGCAGTATTTTTTACATCACTAAATATCAATCAAATAATAAAATATATTTTCGTAGAAAGCAATTACTTTGTGGTTTGACATATTAGATTTAATAAAACACAATCACTTTGTATAAAACTACAAATTTTATTACACGCCACCGGTTTTGCTTAGCTCAAGCTCCTATATACACGCGCACTCTTTTTGTATTTATTGTTAGTTTTAAATATGCCCTGACGCAGCTTGAGCTAAGCGAAACCGGTTGGTGTGTTTTTGTGGTTTTACAAAGTGATTGTATTTTATTTAATCTAATAATAAAATATTTTTTTTAATTATTGATTGTTTTTATCAACATGCATGATGCACATTTTTAAGAGATCCATCTTGGGAAAAATTTGAGTCAATTTTATGAAAATAAACCATCAGTCCAGTAAAGGTTCATCTTGAATATTCATTTTTGAATTATCTGTTATTTCCACAATATAATAATCTCCGCTGTCACTGTCCTCTCCATATTCAGAGTCCTCCTCGATAGATTCTGTCGCATGCTCTGCGCTCCGCCTGTTATTTATTTGTGTTATTACATCATTAGTACTATGAATGACTGGTTTCTCTGTCTCCTCCATGGTTACATTATCTACGGTAGATAATTTCATTTCTCTTTCTAATTGTTTCAGAATTTTGAAAAATTTCAAAGATTTTTCCTCGCTGTTCTCTAAATATGTATATCCTATCATATTTATTAATAACTCACGAGACTCTTCCAAAACTCTTTTCCTGGGGGTGTTTCTCTCTAAGGTAATTTTAGAAATTTTTTTTCCAGCATTTTGCAGTTTTCTATTAATTTCATTTTGTGAATTATTCTCTTCGTTAAGCTTAATATTTATTGATTTGTGTAAAACTTTCCTAAATCTATGTCTACGAATTCTAGAATTATTTGGCAATGCCTCCGGTTCATCTTTGCTCATTTTCAAACGAGCTTGATGTATATGGTATTGTATCACTTTATCTGTAGGATAGAAGGATCTATTTAAAATATCTGGTTTTGGATAATTTTGCCCTTCAAACATTTGAAAGACAACTTCTTGAAGATGGGACTTCACTCCTGTTAAGGAACAAATATTTTGATTAACCAAATTATAAATTTCCTGTTGTAATTTTGGATGAAGCGGATGATTAGAATGTGATGTTACAACCGGATGGATGTGGTCCGATTCCCGCGATATTAACAAGATGTATCGATATATTCCAACAGGCGGAGACGATGATAGCAAATCCTTGTTCAGCTTCTCCAAAACCTAAAAATGTTGATGTATTAGAAATAAACCCAAATTATTTTAAGTAGAAATGATAATTTTTTGTACTAAAAATAATATTTTACATAGATGTTTTATGAATAATGTGGTCATGAAATCTATCTTTGCCGCTGATATTGCCATTTTCTGATTATCAGAATTGTTAACCTCCACAAGACCTCCACATAAGGAGACTGGTACATCACACCAGTCATTGTACTTGATAGTGGCTATTGTTATGTTGACAATTTATAAATATAAGATGATTATTTAAAAAATTCTTCATCTCATGTATATGGTAGTATTAATAGAATGTTGATATCTGCAATGTTCTGATAATAAAAAAATGCACGACACATCAGTGTCACATAGGCATACACATAAAATGTTATTATTATTATTGGATTACCTGGATTATTAGCATGCAATTAAATAATGTTTTGGATGTTATGATTACCTTTAATTTTTTTGCAGCTCGAGGTTTGCACGGAAGATCCACTTTATACTTGTCATCTTCGAATACGATTATAGACTTAACAATCATGTAGGCAGGACAGCCAATCTTTTTTGTTGGATTAACTGAAACTCGACGTTTCTTTGCAGAATCCAACTGTAAGAATATTCAAAATAAGCTACAAATGCAATTTTTATTTTTCATAACCACTATATTATTACAATTTATATTGCAGAAATCTCTAAGCTATACAAGCTAATAAAATAAAATAATACCAATAACCCTGAGCAAGCTCAAGTATTGCTTTAAAAATATCTACATCTCGATAATTTATTCACTTTCCTATTCTCTGTTAGATACTGAAATGAAAAAAGATTCATATTCAATTCTATTTTATGGAAATATCGTGACCCAACAAACCGATTTAATATTGTCTAATAAAAGTTATATAAATAATCTTGGTGTTCTTAATAGCAGTTTTTTAATTAAATTATTATTACAATAAAATATGTTTAAAAAGTTTCAGTCATTTAAAAAAACTAAGCCAAAGTATTTATATATGCTATGAAAAATAATTAACTCAACTACATATTATATAAAGATAGCCACTCTCGGGATCGATCTCCTATCCACTGAGATTCTTTAATGGTAGAAGCAATCGGTTTTCTTCATTCGAAGAGTGTAGTTGCCACAAGGAAAATAGAATTCAAACTTTTTTAGTTTAAAGAAAATACTCACCAAATAAAGTTCATCAGAAGATTTTGGGTTGTAATTACCATCCTGGCAACACATCATGTACATTGTTTTAAGAACTTTGAACGGTGATCCCATAAAAGGAATATTAATGTCCGAATCCTTTCTATCAGAAACAAATAATGGTATGGCTGCAAGAATATTAAACAATGATTAGTTTAAACACTGAAAAATACCAGAGTGAATTTAATCATATCCCCCACGTGGACGGATCCGGTGAATGCTTCCACTAAAAATTCACCATCAGAATATACTAGAATTGTGATGGATCAAGTCAAACGATGCCAAATAATTTCCACTAAATGGTTAGCGTCGCACCTGCAGAGTGACTTCCTGCCAAAAAACTTATTTAATAGTACTAGTACATTCATCAAATTCTCATTGCTCGGCTGTCATTAAGCATTTAATTGGAAATATTTGGAGTTGTTCTTGCATTATTTAACATCATATATTACGATTGAAAATGATTTTAAATATGTACTAACTTTCGGAATAAATCAAACTTCTTTGTAAGCAATAGATTTTTTAAAAAAATGCACAAATGAAACACATTGTAGGGCAATAAATGAAATGAAATACAGAACTTACATGATTGGCATTTTCGACTCCTTCGAGTATAAAAGCAGATGCCTAAAGCATTCAGATTATTCAAAAAAGTAGAAAAGTTCTCTTCTCCATCAATATGTCCAGCATACACTTCCAATCCATCCTTGGACTTGACCAATGCTACATTATGGGCTGAGTGATTTAGCAAGGATTCCAAGGAGTCTATTTTTGATATACTTCCTGAAATAATAATACTAATATGTATACTAATTTCATTTTTTTGAAAAATATAATTATTGTAATTTTAATTGGTTTTTAAAGAATTTATTTTTATTTTACATTACAATACCTACTACAATATATAAAATGTATATATATGTTGCATTGATGGTCGACTGATACCTTTTTGCCGTTCTAGGATTGATTTTTGACTTATGCGATATTACTGGAAAACGTAAATTAAATTTTTGATGAAAACGTATTTTTGTTGTGAAGTTGCAATTTCAGAACATAGATCTGTGATATTTTTTAAAACAAATTAAATTAATCAAATAGAAAGTCCATTCTCAAAGTGATGTGGCCTGTCCATCGCCAATTAATTTTCTTGACATATTCTATTATATCAACTACTCTTATCCGCAAGTTTTTTGTGATTTCCAACATATATCTTTCCATCCGAAGATCTCTCTATTATTGAGAGTCTATGTGAGCACTATAAGTATGCATTGATTGAACATTTTTAATTTTAGATATAGTGGATTGTTACGGAACACATCTGCTCTTGCTACGTGTCCCGCCCACTGCAGTTTCCTTGCTTTCACTTTCTTCAGGATACCTGGGGCGGTATATCGTATCCAAAGTTTCAGGTTCCTTAATCTCCTAGATTCTCCAGTTAGGTTTTTTCTTTATCCTGCAATCTATTTTCTTGCGCTAAAGCGAGAGACCACCCAAATTAGACACCCACATAGAACAATCGATTGTATACAGTTTAATCTTTAAATAGTGCGGCAACAACTTCGATGACAGTGATTTCCGTAAAGCAAAGTAAGAAGCATTTCTTGATTTAATCCTGCTATTTATATTTCATTGGATATCATAATTCTTTGTCAAATTTGTTCTCAGATATTTAAACTGTTCAACCGATTCAAAAGCTTGGTCTCTTACGATGAATGACGATTTTTCAAGCATTTTTGTCCTTCCATTGATTCTCTATGGTGCAGATAAGATTGTAAGTTTCTAGAGAATTAAAAATAGATATGCATTGCAAGATTTTTAAATAATCTTTTTTTTTTTATTAAATTACTAATTTCAATAATATAATAAATAACTTAATACAAATTTATTGATTAAAGTTTAATTTAAATTATAGGGATATTAAATCCTCACTGCTCTTTATAAAACCTCGTATCTGTAGTTATAAATTCTGAATATTCAACTGATCAGTTGAGCTAATTTTATTTAACTTAAACATCCTTGCCAATCATTGTCTTAAGAAGAGGTTTAGTATCTTAATTTGTCCAGGGGCACTTGTCAGAATGTCTTCTGGGAGAGTTACTTCATCATTAATTATTTGCATTGATACCTTCTATTTGTCGGTGTAATAAGTTATATTTGTCATTAGATAAAACTTATCATTTAAAGATTGCATACTATAGTAAATAATTAAATAAAACCTTCTTATTGTATAAGTTGTACCGTTTTCAGAGAGGTATCCAGAGTCAACCAAACATCGAGCAACAGGTTGAAAACTTATTTTTATGTATTACTTACTGTTTGGGACATATATTTATGCTTGAACGAAACTAGTGTACTGTGCCTTCTCTCCCCGCACGACACCGGGTCAGTCGATCGGCGACCCTGAACTGGTACGGTAACGAGTGAAATCGCATATATATATATTATTAAAGTGAGACGTCGCGTTTAATCCAGTGCAATCTGAAGGACTAGGACTCCTGAACGGAGATTGTGATACAATCTAAATTTACAGTCCACCTTGGAGGTGCCAGAAGAACTGGATTGTAATAATTGCAAACTTCCTTCCGAATATCCTGTTTCTTCCGGCATCTATGCTTTTACGCAACACTTACTGTATCATGTATTATAAAGGATAACCTCATAACTAAATAATAAGTTCTAAACTTTTCATTTAACAATATGGTGGATGTTCTTAATTACATACCTGATAAATGTTTCAACATAAAATACTTTTTCTCCATTTGCATTGATTTCTTTTAATTTTCACCGTGACTGGACTAATGAAAATAATAGATTGAGGTTAAGTGCCCGCGAAAATATTAAATACAAATGAATTTTGTTCATCAATTGGCATTTTAAGAAGCAGTAATGAAAGAAAACAAATATTCAATATAACATTATTTTACAGGTTCTCATGTTAGTAAACAAAAGTGACTAATTTTTTGATTTCAACTTCAAACCAGATTTGACAGAAGAAACGTCTATTGATATCTTTTATCTATGGTCAATTGTCAGCTGCAGCCATAGAACATTGAAACAGACATGTAGCTGTGGCATTTATTTATTTACTGTTCTATGGACCATAGACAATACAATACCTATTGGACCGTGTTATGCATCAGCGCGGGATGACGCGACGCTATCGTAATAATAAGATAAAAAACAAAATAATAATACGGGTCCATATGGCCATATAGCGACGGGTCCATATGGAGTAGACCGAAGTTTTAACAAAAGACCGAGGCAAGTCGTTTAAAATGGATAACGACCGTAATAACTTCCAGCCCAAGGGTTACGCAATATTCATTAAAAAGTAGGAACAATGTCGACGGGAATATGACGGGGCGTTTCTCGGGAAACAATTGTAAAATAAGCGCTCCAACGTGAACCGAAAAGCTTTCTATTCCTTTGTAAAAAAAAGTACCAAAGGAATAACGGCAATTAACAGGGCGAGGAACCCATTTAGGTTTACGCAGAAGGATACAATAATAATTTATGATGCTGGACATATTGTCTTACGGCAGAAAAAAACATAAATCAAATTCTAAAAAGCAAGTATAGCCAGTGCAGGTCTCCATAAAAATTTTTAAACCGAAGGTTAGTTAGGCAACAACCATTAAACGAGACAAAAAAAATGAGTAAGAATAATGAATAAATCATTAAGAAGAGACATTACAAAAGGATAATTCGCTCAAAGATGAAATGCGAAAAACAATGGAATCGACTTTTTTTATTAAGAGTCGAGCTTAGGTACGTACGATCCTGTTTTTTAGAAAGTTGAGTCTCATAAGTAGATATACCCGCGCGCAAATAATCCAATATAGAATAAAAATACGAATAAATTATATATGAGTTATAGGTTGACGGAAAGAAAGCTATTGATAATGATATGTTATAATAAAAGGTGGGCCGATTCTTTTTAAACATAAATAATGTCATAGCAATAAGCATGTATAGAAAATCAGTGCGAATTTTATTGTAATATGAATAAATAAAGATCAACAAGATAAAGCTATCTCAAACTGAAAATAATATTTACACCTTGAAATATTTTTGTTTAGTGTTAAGGTGTTTTATAACAAAGGAAAAATATGCCGTGTAAAAATAATTGATTACAAATCTATCTAAACAAAGATATAAATAAGTAAACCAATAAAATGACTCACCCGCATAAAAGAAAAGCTCGTGTGACGAAATAATTTGTGACTAGATATAAGATTCTGTTAAGTAGTGTAAGAAATATAAGTGTAAATAATTAGAGATAGGATTAATTATAATTAGCTATAAGGTAGAGGAGGTGTCAGGTTAGATCCGGGTTGGGCGTGGTCTCCTAACGGAGCGAATGGACCAGTGGAATGATAGTCCGTCTCATGAAGGGGAGGGGGCAGGTCGATAAATGGGAGACACCACATTTTTAAGGGATAAAAAGAGTCTACACAGGTCTACCATCGGAAGTCAGGAGGTCGGAAGTGAAATCTCAACCGTCAGAGGAACAAGGAGTTGAAAAATAAGAGTTGGGAGTGAATAGTTGAAAGTCGACCTCCGAAGTTAGGAGAGGAGGAAGATTAAAAATCGATCTCCGTAGTCGGAGAAGAAGAGAGTTGAAGCTCAAACCTCAGAAGTCAAGAAACGGAACGACAAGCGAATACCGAAAGTCGAGAAGCAACAACTGGCACAGTTAATCAGTAACAGAAGCCCAGACGCCGAGCTAGCTCGGAAGCAGCCGCCCATCAAAAAGTCAAGCCAGTTGTTGAAAGCAGCCGCCCAGCCAACTGTCGGAGTGGCCCCGAGTGCCAGTCAGCAGTCAACCGCCTTAACCGTTGCAGCATCAGTCTGGGCAAGGCAGTCTGACGTCACAGAAGGAGACCTCGAATACCGCCGAGAATTAATATAAGGTAGAATAAATTTTAATCTAATCTTGTTGATCTTATTAAGGGGAACACATTCTTATTGTGAAGTTGTAATTATTCAGAACAGACGGTCTGTGATATTTTAAATATCACCATGAACAATTACAACTTCACAATAAGAATGTGTTCTCACGTGCTGCTTATAATTGTAACGTGCGTTATTACAAAGGGTGTGGATTATCCTTTCATTTGCAAATGATATTAAATAATATAAATTGTTCATTATTGGGATATTTACCCATCACATTATTAAGAGTGAAGGAATGAGATAGCATAGCGACCATCTGCTATTCTTGAGGTTATGTGTGATGGTTATATTTGAAATTTCGGTTGATGGACGCTTATGATGAAATAGTACTTACGTTATTTTTTTTAGTTATACCAACGTTTTCATAGTTTTTTCATAAAAATAAAAATCGAATTTGGTGCCAATATGGTGGTATGATGCTATTTCACCTAGGATTTTTTTGGGCAGCTAACAGGTTAAATAAAAATAAAAAGTTTTATAGCTGATGATGGAAATGACGCTGCGAGGTGAAAATAGTCGCGTTCATCTAGAAATTCTAAACAGAATAGTTAGACAAACGACAGTTGGCCAAGGTTATGTACATAAGACGACATAGCGCACCGATCTAAAGTTTTTATTGCTTCGTAATACAGATTTTTCACCTTATAAATAAGATTATGTTATATCTAGTCTCTTACTGACGAGCACGCGTCCTACGTGGACTGGACACGTGTCACACGTACGCGGTCGCTTCACCACAGGAAGTTAAGGAACTCGCGGGAAGTGGGAACTATTTCAATACATTAATTAAGTTACATTAACACGTGGCTGACGGTGAACATTGATTTCTAATTAGAATTGATCAATTAAACTTTAACACTAGTATTATCTACATTACGCAGCGTGGAATTAAAACTAAATTTATGGACTACACCATCACAGTCTTATTGTCTTTCTTTTCGTCCTGTTGGTATCCTTAGTTACTAGTCACTGGTGATGAGCCTCTTTCGATCGATGATGCGAGGGTACAGTGGATGACGTGCAGACTCTCGTCGAACTCTTGTGACTGTTTCGGAAGACTGGGCGAACTCAGTTGAAATGGAAGCGAAATGAGAAAGGGCTTTTCAAAGCGCGCTCCAGAATTTATAAACCTGCGCGGGGGGAGGGGTGTTTCCATTAGGTTGGCTCAGTCACACTATAGATAAGAGAGAAACAGAATCACACACAGGGCACGGTTATATCATGACCATGAGGATAATAAGGAAGACAGGAAGTTTAATTTACTATGGTCTCGTATGAAATTGGCAAAATGATAGCCATTATCAAAGGACAAAACTTAATTTCATAATGAACGCTTCACGAAATGCACGTTCACCAACTTGAAGCATTCAAAATGAACGCTACATCTGAATTATGTTGGTACCACTACTTGGCCCACTCCCGATCAGTCGAAATCGCTTCGCATTTCATATAGTACAATGAAGTATGGTTAAGTCTGATATGCCTCGACGTAGAATGACGCGAAGCTATCACGTTAGTTAGCCGTATAATCAAAAATAAAATAAATATAGGAAATTGCATCTAGCCAGTACAAACAAATCGCTGACAACGGGCCCACATGGAGACAAAAGAAAAAGCCGGCGGGTCGTTCAAAAACTAATAACGGTCGTAATGACCTCCAGCCCAAGTGTTGCACAAAATACATTAAGACGGGATAACAAAGGCGACGGGAATATGGCGAAGGTTTCTCGAGAAGCAATCATAAAATGTAAATGCGCGTATTGTTTCAAAAGGATGTACCCTGTCGACAGATAAACCGAGGTTAGCTAAACTATTAAAGCAGGACCAGTTGTATCGGCGAGACAAACGATTTCCGAGAAAGTATGTAGGAAAACAATCGTTACGTAAGGGTACCTGACAGTTAGCTAGTGTCCAGGGTCGCGAAAAACAATGCCAGAAGCAATCGACTTTCGGACAAAAACGTCCATACGTGAGAAAAATAAAAATAGCAGTTCCTTTGTTTGTTTTTAGCACGATATTGAACGGACCACATGGCTCAGATCACATTTTAAATTATTGAACTCCTAGAACCTTTAATATTCCGAAAAATAACATGTCCATTGAAATTATCTTTAATACAATCGATTTGAATATGAAACAAACCTGCAAATCTAATAATGTAGTAATATGGTATAGTGGGCATTGGCAGATTATTCTTAGATTCTGTAATAAATATAAGAATTTTGTAATTATAATAATAATATTTTATTTTTTTGATTCATAGTACAGTATAGTGTGTTATTATATTGTTATAATCAGATAACATTGCAATAAAGTAAGACATATTTCGGTACCCTGCCTGCTACACTAGTATTTTACTGTATTATAGCAGACAGTGCTTTTCCGGTATAGTAATAAACAAAGTGTAGTGTTCAATGTTATAAATATATATAGAGAGTAAATCATGATGCGATTTAGATAGCATGTAAATACATTGTTTTATTGTAAATAAGTAATTTGGTAGTGTGTGAGAATTTGGTGTGAAGTATTGAACTATTGAAGCGTCAGCACGATTTAAAACGTGCGAACTGTGAAGCATGATTATAAAGAACTAGTTCATTGAACTTCCTATAGTGTGGACCGATCGCTAATAGTCATAAATATATCTCTTATCTATGGCCATAGAAAAATAAATATATAGCGAAAACTATATCTCTTATCTATGGCGAGAACCTCTTATCTATGGCGAGAACATCGCTGAAAATGTCTGTTTACTGATTTTATTTTTCTTTCTTATCTATGATTTTAATCATACAGAAAAATGTTTGCCAATTTTGATATGTTTTTACTTATATTCTTGACTTTTTTGAGTTTTATTAGCTCTATAATACCAATTATTTTAAAACCTGTAAGTAAATTTTTATTTTACAACAACTTCTCAAACCATTTGTGTGATAAAAGAATTTTTAAGTTGAAACTAGTGTCTTCCTTTTAAATTCACGAATTTTGTTAAATGCGTACGTTTTTAATATTATAAATATGTTCCTAGTTTCTTTCACCATGCTCGAATATTTAGACAATTATATGATTTCGAACGATTTGTTCATATTTTCTTAATAACTCCAGGGTTTGGTTTTGAAGTAAGTATTCTTTAGTATTTTTCTATGATAGGTATATATATATTATAAAATAGATCAAAGATGCAGGATTCCACCACCATACTGCGATTCCACCACCCTTCGCTTTACAGATGCTCTTATAACGGAATTGAAAAAGCAATCAATAAATTCACTTTACGGAAAGAAAGTTCAATATATTGAAAATATCTGAAATATTTTAAAATAGGCGGCTGAGAAAATTTCAAAGAAGAAAGGGAGGTAAATGCATGGGCTGTGTCATGTGTACAAGATGCTCGATAGACGTATACTTGTGGGTCAAAATATATTTCTACAGACATCTTTTGGAACGTGTAATGTCGCCTCCCCCTTGGCATGTGCCTAATATAATTCAACACTGCTGCTGTTGCCTTTTACAAATCACACAAGTGTATGTCTTGATCAATACATTAATACTAAATATAATAATATGGACGCATTCTCAGAATTATCATTAATGAAGATAAAAATATTTTAAATTACGGAATTATCTAAAAATATAGTGATTACTAGAGTATAAAAGGATAGGTTACCTTTTTTTATTATCTTCAAAATGAGAAAAAAAATTGTATACAAAATGTGCATTGATTGTGCGGCCGGGGGTTCTATAGAATCTATATTTCAATGTAGAAATCTCTTATATTGCTTTAACAATTGTGCATCCTTATTATATTGCTTTGGATGAAATATAGATTCTACGGAAGCCCTGACCACTCACCAGGGTCCGCGTAGCTATTGGCCGCATAACTATTGGCCGCGATAACCGATTGCTTTTCTTCTAGTACATTCTATATTGCCCTCCCTAGAATTGTACAAACGGTGTTCTTATGTATCAACTTTGAAATATATATATATCCACTTAAAGACATTCTTTAAAAAACTGAGATCATGCCTACGTAAATGATTATTGAACTAATTACGACCAAAGGCAAACATTCATCTGTCATTCGCGTCTCGTTGTTTGACAATGTTCAACATATTTGTCAGTCGTTAAAATTATTTGCCCTGCTCGTGCCTCACTGCCCTGGCCGTTTAACCGAGCACTTAACAGCCACAATGACACTGTCACTATAGTCCAAATCCAATACATAGTCATAGATAAAAAATGGGGAAGCGCAATATTATTATTTCTTCTATAATGATTTGAATTGTCTGAAAAAAAAAAATATATAAATATAGAAATATGATAAGTATGAAGTGTGATAAGTTCCGTATATATAAAGACAGAATCGCATGACAACTCCGAAGCATTGTTTGGACATGTTTAAGCGCAATCCAAAAAGAGTTTCTGCGGCATTTTGTGACTTGCCGAAACATGGATCCATCACTATACTCCAGAAATAAAAGAACAGTGAACTTCAGCTGGCAAACCTGCTTCAAAGAAGGCGAAACCGGTTCCTTTCATGAGCACCATTTTTTGTGATTTGTGAGGCATCATCTTTACTTATTATTTAGAGAAGGGAAGGACAATCACGGATACAGTACTATGCTGATTTATTGGGCTGATTTGATGCTTAATTTATGAAAAAGGCTCCATTTAACGAAGAAGAAAGTGCTCTTTCACCATGACTCACTCGTCCACAATTGCCACGGTAAAACTGGTAGAATTACACTATGAATTGTTGCCTCATCCACTCTGTTCTCCAGATTTCACTCCATGTAATTTCTTTTTGTTTCCAAATATGAAAAAGTGGGTTGGCGAAAAGCAGTTCACATCAAATGAGGAAGTCATCGCCGAAACAGAGGTTTATTTTGCTGAGTTTAACAAATCATATTTTTTGTATGGCTTAAAAAAGTTGGAATATCGTTGGACCAAGTGTATCAAGCTGAAAGGAGAAATTTGTAAAGATAGTTACAAGAACATCAATATTATTATCATATATATATATTAGGGTATTAAAAAAATGCAATTTTTAACAAATTAATTTTAACAATATTATTCTACAAAATAGTATCTACCAATACAACCTTCTTTCATCATTCAGGCATGTTTTTAATCCCTTGTTTGCATAAACTGATAGGCTTTGATTTAAAATATTCGGAAAGAGGTGTTTTCACTTCACTGGCACTATTAAATTTTTTCCCATCTGAATTATGTTGTAAAGATCTAAACAAATAGTAATCCTGTGGTGCTAAATCAGGAGAATATAGAGGATGAGCAACAGTTTCCATCTGAGAGTGTTAATTTTGTTATCGCGTTATTCTCGCAGTGTGAAGTCGCACATTGTCGTGTTGCAGGAACAGTGTATGTCAATTCATTAGAGCAGGTTTCTTTTTTGAATTCTTAATGCATTTTATCCAGCTGGTTGCAATATTTGTCTGCTGTAATTGTTTCTCCGGATTTGAGTAATTTAAAATAAATTACACTGTGAATGTCCCACCATACAGACAATAGGACCTTTTAGGAATAGCCAGGTCTTGGGGTAGTTGTTGCTACCTGTTACATCGATAGCTATTGCCTTTTGGGTTATTATTGTCATACAACATCTGTTTCTCGTCCTCAATCACCATATGATCACCTTGTTCTCGTTGCTTAGTGTGTGCGGTACCCACACCCCTTGTTTCCACACCTTTCTGATTTTTTTTCAAACTTTGAATGCTGAATCATGAAAATCTTGTCTTATTTGTTAATTTTCACGATACACTCTCCAGATGTTGATCAAACACTACCAAAAGAAAGACGTGCAATCTGACCGACGTTCAAAGTTATTCAGGTTAAAATGCGGCCTATTTTTGGGTACCCCTAATATATATTCCATGTAATCTGTTGCTTACATAAGTATGACATCATGTAAAAACGTTAAATTAAACATAAAATAATTCAAATAAAGTTAAAACATGTATTTTGTAGTGTAATGATGTCATTTGTCAGGTCATTCATATTTATCGAAACACGCATTAAGTTCATAAGTTTCAAGTTTAATATTAAATTTTTAAAAAAAACTGCAATGTTATTCTCATATTTTATTTATACAAAATGGAGTTTAGCGTTGTGGATTTTACGTTTTATAAACAATACCGTGTAAATGCCGTCCATTTCTCTCGAGACACTCTTACAATCGGACTCTTAAATATGCGAAGACGTGAGAGCAAAGCGTTGGTTCAATGGCAGCAACTTCACAGCGGATATTTTCTTGTAGGGTTTGAATCGTTTGAGGATTGTTGCTGTAAACTCTCGTATCTGCACAAAAAAAAGTGCACACCACATTGTTGTTTTTAGACAATGCAAACATTTTTGATGGCGTTCCCTTGGGTTGTCGGGGCACCAGTATCTCATGTTCTGTTTATTAACATAGCCATCGATATGAAAATATGCTTTGTTAGTAAACAATGTTTCAAAGCGTTCGTACTGTTTCAAAACGTTCCAGCATCGTTCTCGCTAAGGTTTCACGTAAAGAATAATCATTTTTGTTGAGAAACTGCACGATTTGCAATTTGTATTTGTGAAACTGTAGATTCTTTTTCAAAATAACGTGCACTGTTCATTTTTTTATTCCAGTAAAGGCTGCAATCCTCCTTATCGATTTACGCGGATTCCATATAATTTCACATCGAACTTGAGCCACATGTTTTAGCGTCGCTGCTTACATTGATGGTCCTGGAGGAGTTTGGTTTACCATTGTTCCTTCTTGTCTGAACCTTTGAACACAACACCAGATAAGTTGCGTGCTCGACCCATCACTTACTCGTTGAATATTGAAGTGAGTACAAAAAATGCGACATGCACGAACCAATAAATCACCGCACTTTAAATATTGCTCAACCGCGAACGCACAGTGTGCTCCCGACCAATGACTCATTGTGACTGTCAAATCAACAAATCACGCGCGTCGAACAAACCCCTTCCACTTGCCTCACCCTGATGGTTTACGAGTAATTACAATTTTTTCTTGAAATTTTTCCACTGGACACTCTTTATATTGCTGAATAAACCTTCAAATTATGAAATAATAATGATACAAAATTAAACAAACAAAAACATAGAGTGAAATGTTTTTAAATATGCACAAGATGCCATTGGTAAATATGCTGAGTTTTTATTTCTTGATATTTCATACCCAAAATTTTTTAAAGAAAACATAATTTTACAACTTTTAGTGCAATATTAATAGACATAAATGACTTGTAGAGTTCATTTTAAATTAAATACATTGCAAGTGGAACTACTCTATCTAAGAATTGAAAATAATCTGAAGAATTAAATTAAATTGAGAAATTATGTCTAAATTTGGACAAAATATTAAGAAAATTATTAAGAATTCAATTGTAAAGCTGTGAAAACCAATTCGTTACCGACTCTTGTAAATTATCTGTGGCTCAGTCTGCTTGAATCATAAAATATTTTTACATTTTACAGCTCTGGATGTGCTTTTTTAGACACTCGCCTGATGAAAAGAGAATGTATGAAGAGATTTTTCACCTAAAAGCTGAGCAGCAAAGGATATCGATGAAAGATAATTTTGCAGCTCATGCGAAGCTACAGAGGAGGATCAACAAACTAGAAGATTCTCACAAGGAATGTTCACAGTCGAGAAGAAATAACAATATAAAGACTAAGCTTTTCGTAACTTATGGATTTCAATTTATTTTTGGATTTACGATGTTGGTAACATCCTTTTGGTACAGAAATACTCCCCTTATGGTATTTGATCAAAGTTTGTTTCCCTTTCAAAGGATTTTTAGCTATCCTAATGATATTTACAATTCTCTTTCACCACATGCTTGGGTCATTATATCAAGAATTTCCTTTTCTTCATTATTACAAAATGTATCATAATTGTGACATTTATTATTATTTATTTAAGAAGAGAGATGAATTCAAAATAATGATGCAAGCAGATTTTCATGTATATGTGTAATAAACGAGATTCATTATTATTAACCTTTTAACTGCCAACTCTATTTGAAATGTTAGACACCACTAGGCTTTAAGGGTCTTGACTTATCTATCAAAAGCTGGGACCTGTCCACAGATGGCAAAATGATTTAAAATATGACTTTAATCCCTGCAAGTTTGCAAGCTCCAAAAGTGCGTGCTAGCACGTAGCTTGACGTGACATACGAAGTTTGGCATGTTAACGCGCTCATGGTATTTAAAAGGTTAAGGCCATCGTTCCCAGTGCCCCATGTGCTATGTTGAGCTGTGTTGGAACCACCATTTCTCAACCTTTTATGTAACCTAACATCAGTTTTATAGTTTATTTTTCTTTGTTAATAGTATCAAACAAACAAAACAGATGCGTATTAACAATTTCACTTATTTTAACACAAATACATGCTGACTAGAGTTGACTATATTTTTAACAAACTGCTAACTGCTTGTATAACTTAACTTTACCATTAAATGTTGAAGGGAGACTATGTTATGTGGAAAGAAAATAAAACATTTTTGCTGAAACATTCTTTATTTATTGTAAACATAATAAAAAGGCTTAAATTCAAATAACAACACATCCTAACTAAATATATTCAATGCTTAAATAAATAAATTTACATTTACTATTTTTATAGCAATAAATATCTTTATATGTAACAGCCAACTAAGACACTTATTGCCTTCCGACTTAATCCACGGATCTACCAAATAATACACAAAGCCAAAAAATTTGGAGAATGACTACATGTTGTAAACATAACAATTTTCTTTGGCTTCTGGATTTTTAAGGCAACTCCTTAATATTTACACTGAAGTCAGAAAGAACACAAAAAATCATTTTGGTATTACGATTTTTCCAATATATATATACATTATTATATATATTAAAATAATACATTAAACTCGCGAGGTACCTAACATATTTATATTTCATTGGCAAATTGTGAAATTAAATCATTTTACTCTACCTTGTGCCTTTTATAAGACACATGATATAGATTGAAATTTCAAATACCTAAATAAAGTAGGTTCAGAGCGTGTCAAAAAAGTATCAAACCAGTCGATAAAATTACCGGCCTCGTTGATATATTTTGGGATATTATTTGTATTCAGAAATTTAAACATTTGTAACAATTAGAAATATAATTGTAATATATAAAACAAAAGTGTATCATTTATGTTCTACTTGTTTGTAATTCTTAAAACTGAGTTACAAAGTAATATTTTGAACACAAAAAAGTTGACTTCTTGTTAGAAGTCAATTTTTCAGGACTTATATTTATACTGCATAGAAAAATACAAAGAACACTTCTGCCTTTTTCAATGATAAGAGATATTTTATTTATTTAGATAGCAAAGATTTTTCGTAATAATTTTTTGAGATACAACATTAAGTCATTGTCATATGTAGTTGGATTTAGAGAATGAAGATTGACTTATTTAATCTAGAATATTTCAAATATAGATAGAATCCATTTTTGCACTACAAAACAACCTATTTTAAAAATTTGTGCATTTCTTGACTGGGAGTCTATTCTAGTGTCTGTATTAGATAGGCTGGTAAGTAACACTATTCCAAGTGTACCATCTTATTTTGTTACCAAAGCATCTGCTGTCTTATTCCGGATTCAGCTTTAGCAGCGCTGACCGCAATCGGTCACGGTTCTGACATTGCATACTCATTATGACATAAAATAGCACATTTAGGATAGTCACGTTACTTACTACCCTAGGTAAAGCGGAGACCTCACATCTACTTGGGTATGTGCTCGACATTTATTACTGATATATAATATTTAAAAAATGTAATGTACATCATCTATTAAACTTAGGTCACCAGGTAAAGCATGTCTCTATTGCAGATAATACCTTTTTATTTTAAAACTAAAATAAAAAAACTTTTTTCAAAAAATGATGAAATTAACAAGTTTACTGCTGAGTAAAATTTATGCGATAAATAATCCAAAAGTCATAATATCTCTGTACTGAGGCTTGAAAGGATCCATCGTCATGGCCCTACACTATGTTGTAAATAAATAGGACCATAAAATGCGCCAGGTGCCTTTTTATTTGGAGGATGCGCCTTGCGCATTGTCAGACACGTAACATGATAAGGATGTCTTAAATTGGAATCCTTATTTACACCAGTAACAAGTCTGTGTAAATATCTGAAGCTACATTTTTTACACAAGTAATTTTTTGCATATGGATTTAAATTGAATAAAATGGCTGTATATATTTTGGTTTAAAGTTAATTTAGATTCTTTAGATTTATGCACTATTTATTTAATTTTAAAACCATATAATATTTGGTACAGTGCCGCCGTCAAATAGTGTTTTCAATTTAATTTAGATTATATTGAAATATATAATACCTTCAAATATCATAACAATACTACTGATGGCAGATTAATAGTAATAAATCGGTTTTACTATCTGCTACATTATAATATTGAAGTAATTTTGTCATAATGAAAAAATTTAGACACAGTTACATACAGAAATAAATACCGCACATGCAAAATATTATTGTCACATCCATGTAAGTAGTTTTTTTTTTTACTAAATAATAATTCAATTCATGTATAATAGTATTATGCCGATAGATTATTTTTTCGCCATTAGTTTTGGCCT
Source organism: Eubasilissa splendida (assembly GCA_031772225.1). NCBI lineage: Eukaryota > Metazoa > Arthropoda > Insecta > Trichoptera > Phryganeidae > Eubasilissa > Eubasilissa splendida. Next base: position 19,846,650 of record CM062845.1, on the reverse strand, counting down.
TGGGTTGAATTAAAAAAAAAAATTGTATACTTTCTCACCAAAATATGAAGTTGTGAATTTTTCCTTAACGGCAACAATTTTGCTATACTGAATGCAGCATTTTAAATGAAAATTATTTTAACATAGAAAAAAAAGGAGACCTAATTACATAATTAATTTTGAGAATATATTTAGTAAAAATGTGTGCTTTTGGATACAGTAGTATCGGGAGATAAATTTGTGTTGGAAATATGAATGTAGAATTGTTAATTGTACATTACAGGATACCTCCTTAGCAAGACGTGGTGTAGCAGAATCTAAATGAAACCTATCAGTTCATATATCAATAGTAAACTTTATTTATACATCACATTCATAATCTTAATGGAAGTATCTAAATTGGCTTTAAATATTAAATACTCGGTGACACAAAAGTCAAAAGAAGTATTATATTCGGTGTTAAACAATGTATATTAGGTACATTTCTAGAATACAAATATGCGAACACATGTATGCCTTTAAAATTATGTAAATGTAACAATGTGTGCGTTGGTGTTATATATTGTAGAAGAGTGCAGTAGGAATACTACGTTGTGCCTTTTTACACATAAGTCGTTTAATGTTATAACCAGGTTTGCGGTGAAATTCGCTCTTAAGATGGTCACTGACAGTACCCAGCAAACCAAAAATGTGTTCACTACTTAAGTATAGCGGACGGTGTGGTAGGATCCAAATTGTCTTGACTAAGTTTGAATGTGATGGAAGGATTGAAAAATCAGTTTTCCACACAAAATCAGGAATTAAAGGCTGCAGAATATTATTTATATATTTTATGAGTAAAATGACCATGCAGATATGACGAGTTTGGATAAGAAATCACTTTTCTTTTTTTGACATCTTATATATCTTGATGATCTACAGGTCTAACAACATAGGGATCTCTCGAGACTCCACTTTTCATCTGAATGAGGATTTTAAACTTTATGGACCGAGCGTTATCTAGGTGGAGGGGCAACCTTACAGCTCAGCAGATATAAATTTTATTTTCATTGAGTGCTAAAGTCATTTGAATACATGGTAAGGGTAGTACGTATTATTTTCAATTATTTAATAATCACTATATAAATAAGGAATTAGTTTTCAATGCAAAGTGAGGTTATGTGGGAATGTAGTGTGTTGGAAGAGGACTGACCATATTGTTATTAGTTTATATATTTTCAATCAATATACAAAGAAATGAATTTTCAAGGTTTTAACAATACATTCAAATCTTTACTAGGTACCTTTTATCACTATAACTTCAGTCAAAAATATTTGATAAATTTTTTGTTTATTGTTGATTTAATCAAGGAACTAGGTAATACATTGCTCGAGGTGTACATATCAATTTCAGTGAGCTGGAGGCAGTTACTGGTGACCTGTCTGGTCAAAATATTTTCATATTATGGTATATATTAAATCATATTTATTATAACTGCGACAAAACAAAATTAATTTTCTTCAAGAATGTCCCGATCAGCTCACCAAAGTTATGTAATGATGGAAACAAATCGTGTTGTACTTCGAGTGATAATTCTGACAAAATGTACAGATGTCATCTAAAATTTGAAAATAAATGAGGAGATTGTAACTATTTATTAAAAATAAAACAAGAATTAAATTGTTAACTTTTAGATGCTTTTTAAATTTAAAATATGATAGACTACTGCTGTTAGCACCACGTAGTCACAGATAATTCAGGAAGATATCAATTTAATCTTATACATTAAATGTGTCAATTTCAATTGTCACATTCTTTACTCATCAGTTTATTTACAATTTGTATGACGTCGCAAAAACTCCTCTAAAAATTAATTCAATAAAGAAATACAAAATCCCTGTTTTAACAAAGACTCAAAACATTTTTCTTATAAATACATCTCGCGTGATCTTCCTACAACTATATTTAGCATATAATGATGGCATCACTACGCTCAAAGAGCAAATCACTGAATTGTTGAAACATACGCAGAAGCGTTTCCTACGATAAAAGCAGTAACTGCTTCAGAACTGTTAATACTAGGTATTATCATAGAACGACGTATTAAAATACGCCGTGAGGATGTACACCACGGCTTCGTAGGTAGCCATCATAATGGCTGTATTAGGAATCTGACGGACGAGCTGTGTTGCTAAACCCCTGAGAAAGTTAAAATATTTGATCATAAACATATATGGAACCTAATAAAAGAATGCAGATTATATTAGATACAAAGATTTAATCATCGTTTAAGTGAAAACATACATTTTGGGATCATTCACAACTAATTATGTACTTGATTTACTTTTTATTCCCAAGATGATGTGTACAGTTCCAAATAATTCCCATTAATAAAATAATATTCAAAATTACAATTTGAAATGAGATTTATATATCAAAGACAAAGCGAAAAATAAAGGTCTTAATTTATCAAATTTACCTATAAACGCCTCTGTGACCTTCTTCTACCCAAACAGTGTGAAGTGTTTGCCAAAAGGAGCGATATTTGTTCCCTTCTTCTCGTAATCTAGTGCGTGCCACTTCTGAAAATACAAAGTATTTTGTTCAATCTATACACATAAAGTTAACATTCTCTGGTTATCAAAGTATTAAAAAATATTATTTTTCACTTTTACCTACATACTTAATAGCACAGTAGACATTCTCGCATTCGTCGTATCTGTCAAAAAGCACTAATATCTAGCATTTTATCCATGTTTGTCATATTAATGGACGAAGGATGCTTTTGATTAAATAGTATCTATGTTTTTATTTTCAAGTTATACCCACGTTTTCATAGTTTTAACGTAAAAATAAAAATCAGGCATTTTACTACTTTCGAAGGGTCGGTTGTGTGATCATTAGTAACTTTTTACTAACGCCTGTGATTAAAATCGTTTGCGGGTTGTTCGAATGTCAAATTTTTTATTGTCAAAGCATAGATGGAGATATCTATAGGTGTGACAAATAATCACGTAATATGCTTTATTTTATGCATTATCTATGGATTTTTTCGCCTAGGTGTTCGATATGTCACTTTGGTGATGAAATTTTTTCGTATTATGTGTAATAACGTATATTAAACAACGAGATCATCATCAGACAAATTCTTATCACTAAAATAGCGGGATATTGATTGATTAATTGTCGTATACTGCAACTTTCAAAGTATCAAACGTGTTAGATGATTTTTGGAACAGCTGTGAAAAGTCCGCTATATTTAACTATCGATTCTCATTTTTACTATCGGATATCGGGTGTACTTTCGAGAAGTAAATATTTTTTACTAACGATCAAACAACCTGTATTTGCTATTTTTTTACTATAGTAAAAAGTTACTACTGATCACACAACCGGCCCTAAGAATTTTGGTAGCAATATGATGGCAAGATAACTTTCCCTCTAGGAATTTTATGGGCAGGGAAAATAATATTATTTAGTTATTTTCACTTAGTCACAAGCAATGTTTTTACTTACTCCATGCCAAAATAAAACATAAAATAGTCCTTTCACGATTACTACACAAATTTAAATAAAGAACATATTTAAAAAGACCGAGTTTTACTGTATCTTATTGGCATGTTTTACAAAAAATTGGAGAGTGAATTTGACATACTTGAACTGTTTGCTTTTTATGGTGGCACAAAATAATTTCTAACCTACACTGAGCAGGCGTGGTTGTACATATTAACAGTAGTGTCATAAATATGTGTTGTTTTCACACTATTGTTTAAAAATGCATAGAAAAAAAAAATGTGCGCAAGTTTTGTCAAATTCTTTGTCTACATCTACTGATCAGTTTGTTCAGCAATTTGGTGTTAGTACACAAAAAATTTGGAAAAGAATTGCCCTCAGAATGGAAGTAAATATTCGGTACATATCGTTGTTTGTAGATGACTGTGTTGCCATCGAATATGCAGAAAATGGTTTTTCAGATTTCGATCTGGCAATTTTTCATTGGTGGATGAACTGATTCAAGGGAGGCCTGAAACGCTAGAAAATGACGTTCTACGAGATTCGGTGGAGATCTGTGAGGTTCTGTAATCTCACACTATGGTAATACGATTTACATTTGTTTCCCATTCTACAGCATTTTTTAATGCACGTACGAGATTAAAAGTATGTAAAAAAACACCTGTTTTTTCCTAAAACTATTATTTTATCATAATAATGGAATTCAAAAATTGTTGAAAAGCGATAAATTCAAGTTGGAGAATAAATTTAAAAAAAATAACAAATTCATTAAATTTTCCTGCAAAACATATTTATGGCGCGATCGATATATAATAAAAAAATAGAAATGTTATGGAAAGCTCAAATTTTCTAATTAAACTTGCAATCCTCAATATGGGATCAGACCAACTGAAACTAAATATTCTTGCAGTAGTTATATGGAATATTGAAGCGTATTGTTGAATATTTGCAATTTTTCAAATCGACAAAAACTTAAAAAAATCACACTACAGTAATCTGCGTATCTGCATTGCCAGCACGAAGAAATTATTGTGCTTTGTTATTGTAAATGCATACTTGCTTACTATCATCTGTCCAATTGGAACAACTTGTGTGCAGCAAAGATGATGCTGAAATTACGATGTGACTCCGGATAGAACACATTGCGGGATGAATTCCCTTGAATTGCCTGTGTGCTTTAGCTCCGTAGTTTTGCCTTTTTCCCCCAGTTTTTCTGGTAGCACAATGGAATGTAATGCGTTTTAGTTCCTGATCATTACACCTTAAGGATTACCTTTACAGTAGGTTGTGAATAATAGTGAGGGAAAAAGGATTTTTGAGTTTTGCACAAACCGTGAGGATACGCAATGCACGAGGCAACAGTCTTGGAGAAGGCCCCAGCAGCCATGAACTCTAGGAAGTCCTTGGGCTGGCGCCGGTCCTGGTCCACTCCCTCCTCCAACCCCATCCTCCTCCTGCGCGCTTCCACCAGGCGAGCTTTTACTCCTTCATACAGGACAAAGTGGACCACTGTCTCGCTGATGCCCATATAGGACGCACTGATGCCCTTGTAAAATCCTAATATTCCCTGGAATAAAGATATAACTTCTGCATATATAACAATTATTCTGTAATCCATAGCTAGAGCATGTCTATGAAATCTGCTTGAAGGAATAAAGGCCAGGGTTTTCACATATCTCAATTTAAATTTTAAAATTAATCAATTATAATAATCAACATTAAAGAAAATTAAATTTACAGTGATAATTCCTAACCATTATTTAGGTCAGTTAAAGAAAGTAAAAGTGTTTTATTATTTATTTTATGTGCTATAATAGAATTCAATGATAATTTTTATTTTTCTGTTCTTTATAATGAATGATGAGTTATTTTCCCATACATTTTCTATATAAAGTTAGTTTCGCATAGTGCTGTTTCACTTAACAACAACTTTATAAACTAAATAATAGCGTTAAGTGAGAATACAAACGGACACGTTGTGAATGAATAAATAAAAAGTAAGTGTACTAACTGATTGTGCATATATTCGTTTTATACATTGCCCAGCTGTAGTGAACTGCCCATCAAGTTGAAGTCTCGTTTTGACAAACCATATTGGGTTAGTCGTTGTGCAGGCCACAAAACCTAAATAAGAAATAACACTACTTCAATAATAATAATGATTTATTATTATTGTTTTTTTTTATATAAAACAAATATTTCATGCTAAATGCAAAAGAAATCAGTTGGAACTACTTACATTTATATTAAAAAAATGTATTTCTACATAAAAATTTATATATCGCATTCATTATTTTTAATTTCTGTTATAATTGTGCGAGCTTCGGTTTGTTCGGTGCCACATGACGACTTTCATAATACAATTTATTTTTCTATTCGCTAGTTTCTTAGCTATCAACGGAACTATTAGTATTATTTTAATTGAATGATTACAAGTTTTCCTAAATTTGAACTTTTGTTTTTCAGGTCCATAAAAAATTAATTAACGTTGTTATACAGTTTCTCTTCTTTCCACTTCTCTCTCACACATCAATATTTATGAGTTGTTGATATGAAAGGAAAACAAAGTAATTATTAGGATTAATAGATATTAAAATAATCCATTTTTATTTGATTAATGATCATTACACGTCTGACTTTTATCTAATTTAAAGTAATTTCAGAATAAAAATAGAACTAGGGATTTTAAAATTGTTTTGTTATCTGCTTAATAATATTGTAGAAAAAACTACATAATCATTATAAAAACTTTAAAAGCCCGTATCATAAAAGTACAAGGTACTTGTGGGCTATTATATGTCATCATTTTTTTTTTTGTTTCAGCGTGAGTTTGAGAGCCAGTTCCCCTTACGGAGACCAATTCACCGCTTACAGTTTCTATTGTTACATTCCAAAAGATCCTGGAATAAAAAACTAAACAAACTAAAATAAAAAAAAATATATAATAAAAAAGTGGCGAGTACCAAGTACAATTTTGTGACTTGTCTGATTTTTGTTTTCACTGCTTCAATTAATGTTACATAATTATATAAGGTATGATCTTGATTCCTCATTGGATTGAATGGAATTGCTGCATTCTTATTTCATATTTTATAATATATTTATTCTTAACCTTTTAAAGTTTTTAAAGTAAATTCTTCAAGTTTTGTTGAATGAGTTTTTGTTAGCAAAATGAGTATAGAGAGTGAATTAGGCTATTTTAGTTGTGACTATTTTATTTCAAAAAATTATCTAATATGTCATTCAAATGTCAGTGTAATGTATACACTCTAGTGGACTTAAGTGTAGACACTTTTCTAAATTTCTTGTAACTTGTCATTTGACTTATAAAAAAATTACTTTTTTGTTAAACAACTCTTCTAAGTTTTTTTTCATGTTCCTCGTGCTATATTTTATTAATAAACATACTATACGATGATTATAAATTCTAAATACTATTTTTAAGAGAAATTAAAGCAAATGCCTTGAAAATAACAAAATTTTGAGAATAATGTTTTTGAGATGTGGCAACACTACAATGTCACGTGTTAAGTCTAAACCAATCACAGACCACGGAGGATCGTTACATGCTCCAATTAGGACACTTTAAGATGAAACATGATTAGTTTGGCAATTGTAGTGAGGCACAGCCATTGCTTAATGTGATGTTATTTTTTGCACATGTTGAAGTGCAGTGTTTTTTTAATTCTTATATTATTGAAAATGGATCATACAATGTCAAAACGTGCCGATTGGCAAACCGGAAAGAGAACCAGAGCTGTTACGCTTCGTGAAGAAGGCCACACATACAAAGAAATCGCACAAAGATTGGGCGGCATGCTACCAAGTCTGAAGTAAGAAAGGTTTGCCAACACTACAAGGAGGCCAAAACTACAAAAAAATTCCCCAAAATTCGGTCGAAAGCCGAAGGTTACTCCACAAGATGAAAGGAGAATTTATTGACTTGCCCTGCAGGACCGCTGTCAAACATCCAAAGATATTAACAAGGATCCTTAAAGCTGCTGGACTTGATATTACTGATAGAACAGTTAGGAAGAAATTATGCAAGAATGGATTACGAGCAAGAATACCTCGAAAAAAGCCTTATCTTAACATGAAACAGAGGCAGCTAAAGAGTGGACCTCAGAAGACTGGGCAAAAGTGATGAGACCACAATTTCCATTTTTTGGAGTGATGGAATCAGATTTGTTTGTTGTCGTCAAGGCGAAGACATGCTACCAGAATGCACCACTGCGATAATGAAACATTCTGTGAGTGCAATGGTGTGGGCTTGCATGACAAGAGATAGTGTTGGACGACTGGGAGTGGTAGAAGGCACAATTATGGCTAAAAGGTACCAAGATCTGATTCAGGAGCCAAAATTATTGGCCAGCATCAATGATTTGCTCGAGGGTCTGTGATAAATGCATCTTCCAGCAGGATGGAACCCTATGCCACAGCCAAAATGTGCATGAAATAATTACAGGAACACCACATTGATGTTCTATCTTTGAAAGGGAACAGTCCGGAATTGAATCCTATCGAAAATCTCTGGTCAATGATGAAAATATTGGTTCTATCTCTTCGCAACCCCAGCAATAAAAGAGAATTAATTGAAACGATTATTCAAGCATGGTTCCATGTCATCACACCTGAAGATTTACAACGTTTGGTGGACTCCATGCTTCGAAGGATTGAGGAAGTTATTAAACTAAAAGGATTTTTGACTAAATATTAACGTTAAATGTTAATTTTAAATACTTTGCAATATATTTGTAATTAATAAATAATATGTGATTTGCCATGTCGTTGTTTTGTTCAGCATTTATGTTATTTTTTTATAAAAATATGTTAATAAATACAAAATATAAGTTTTAAAATTAATTAGCTAATATAATTACAGTTAAACACTAACATGATTTTAAAATGGATGAATGAATATCGCATCGCATACAAGCAATTTATAAAAAGTGTCCACACTTAAGTCCACTAGAATTTAATTCTTCAAGTTGGTATCCTTTTTAAATAATCCACCGCGTTTATATAGCAGGCAACATTTGCTCCACGCGTGAGTAGATCTATAATTCGTACCTAGAGACGAACTGAGCAGATGCGCATGGGTCGGCATTCGGCCGACTGCGACGGAGAATCTATTACGTACTTGATCGGGAGAAACATCACCTCTGTATAATATTGTAGTATCTAATTTGCATTGTACTCTCTTCCTATGCAGAAATTACAATTTCCTTTTTCGAGCCCCCCGGACACCTAGTTCTAATCTAAAGTTAGCGTCATGGGTTGCTGGGATGGGCGATAAAAGGTAGTCTTCATTTGGGATGGAGAAATCATTGGCACATCCAGCGTGACAGCCACAATCTCATACGATTGAAGATCGAGTGTGTGCGTTAGTCACGGCGCACGGATTTCGAGGTTACATGACCATCATTTTGACTTAATTGTTATGCCAAGTAGAAACAACCGTTCACCACCATGGAGGTGGGATTAATCTTACAGTGATGATTTGCCTTGCTTCACATCAGAGAGGCTTACTACAGGAATCAAATCAACGCTGCTTCGAGATTATTATTGTTCCACATCTACTATATTTGCCTCTTTCATTAATTAAGTTAGGTTCCCAGTCCCAATTACACAATACATTATAAATTTACCACAGGTGAAAGAAAGGTCGTCACCTGAAGGTAAGTGCGCAGGACTCAATTCCAGCTGAATCCACATTTTCATGTCAACCACTGTTTAGCCGGTGGCGTTGCCCTGGCGTTCTATCCGCCGGAGCCAGAATGCAACGTAACATGGCACCCAACATGGGGTAAACGACGTAACGTAACAGCCAATGTAACATGGGACTGATGCAATGGCATACGACGTAACATGGCATCTGCACGCGGGCCACTTCGGCCCGGAATAATTAAGTCTGGAATTTAGAGTCACTCACAAGGTGACGATTTTTCTCTCACTTGCGGTTGGCGCCCTGAGCATTGTGTGTAATGTCGATTTGAAAGGAATTGTACTAATCTATTTTTGATATCTATTATAGCGAGTATAACGGGAAGCTGGATATGGAAAATGACTGTGAAAGGTAGTGAGATTCTTTAAATTTTTTGCTTGTAAATTTCAGTGTTACGAAATTGTGTATAGAAATTTTGTTAAATGATTGATTTGAAATACCATTCCTTTTTCCTTCTTGTAGAGTAAATTATTTAAGTCATTTGTAAAATGTCACATGTAAATATAATCTTTTTTGTTATATATACATATTATGCTATTTTACTTTATGAAATTTTATTAATATATATATATTTTGCTGATTTAATATCAATGTGAGACACTGAAAGTAGTGGTAAAGATTAATACACCATTTGATTAAATCATCATATAAAAGGCAATATATTAATGAATGACTTAGTTAAGACACCCCAACTACCGCCGTGTACTGTGTCTTATAAACTGTTGATATATATCCTTACTTAGAGTATGAATACATTCATTGAACATTACGAAATGACGAGTGAAAACATACCAGCAGCACTTGCAGCGGTGAGGTGAACGATTGGCGTGTCCGGCTGAAGGTGTTGGTTGGCAAGCGCTTTAGCCCTGGAATAAGTGCAGAAGTAGATAGCTCGGGAGGGGGCCACACCCACAATGTTGGGGCCCAGACCCTTGAACAGAGCCCTGGGTCCCTCTGTTTCCACTATGTGCCTGCAATGGTGACGACAGTACTAGCGGACACTTTACAATAAAATGCAATGTATATTATGTACACCATCTTGAATTATGTATTAGCTATGATATACTTAAATTATTATCTAAATACTCAAATCAGGATCACTGAAGTCATAAGTAAAGTTAGAAAAATGCAAGATTCCAGCACAACATTGGGAACATTTTATATTTGGTTAATATACAAACTGATTTATGTAATTAATAAATAAAATCAATTTAAAAAAACGAAAATACATTTTGTCAAGTCAAAATGGCTAATTCAAAAATGATTGAATCTAATTCATTGTGTTTGACATGTGATTTAAATATTGGGTAGTTAATTTCATATTAAGTGTTTCTTTTATAAACACTGCTATATTTACACTGAAAATGCATTTTGTCCAATAATATTTTATAAATATTCACAGAAGCAGAAGAATTTTAAAATTATTTAGTATTCTGGAGAATACTCCACAACACATAATGTCAAAATGCAAAAAAATAAAAAGCTTTAAATCTATGATTGAAGACCAGACTAAGAATAAAGCACCTTTAATTTAGATGTTAATTAATGAAAAAAAATCTGAGAAAAATCTATATTAATATTTTACAGAATTGGGTGGAAGTAGCACAGTAAGATTTGGTTCGCAAATTAAAAAAAACCTTTCAATAATAATAACAATGTTAGGAGGTGAATCAGTTTTTTTATACTTCTGGGTTGAAAAGGATAATATAAGAAAATGGCCATCATGGAATGGTTTAATGAACTTTGTGATTGTTATTTTAATTTTCTAAAAAACCAAACTCTGTACTACATTTTTGTCACGACTATAGTATCAAAATATGCACTTGTCATTTACACTTGTTAACTGACAACTAATCCTAGGTAAGGGGGTAAATACATTCATTTTTCCACTTTTAAATTCTACATGAATTACATACTCTTTCAAGATGAGTCTAATAGTTAAACTACTTATAATATCACCTACATACTAAAGGACTTTATTTGATAGGTAAATCTTGCCAGAGAGGAAGGTTTTGATAGGAAGAGATGACAATAAAATGTCACAATGTCATTTCATATTTCATGAAATATTATGTGTGTTGTCATTTGAATTAATCGATCGAAAGTAAATAAATTATTGAAGTACCTACATATACCATCAACAATGTTCCGCATTCAAAATTATCGTGACAGTTTCAATTTAATATTTTGTTCATAGAGATCGATTTAAATGTACCATATTGCCGTTTGTTTCATAATTATGTAGTATTTTGTTATATTTAAAAGACAACGGTGTTAAATATATACAGAATATTCAATTGCGACTTACATACAAAATAACGCAGATAAAATGTTGACTTTTTTCAACAAAATATTTTTTCTTCAAATCAGTGTAAAATCATCTAATATATGAAATATGATGACTTTAAGATTATAAAATATATTTCATATATGCAAGAATTTTCCATATTAAGGCAATTTTGTGACACAGAAAATTAATTTAATGGTTGCAGACTTTCTTATAATGCCTGTATTGTCATAATTCTGAAAAATAATATTCACTTTATTAATTTTACATTAGTATAAAGGTTCTATCTAAATCATACTTTAAAAAAAAGTATAATCTAGTGTATAAATTCTGATAAAAATGAATAATAAAAAAACCTGTTTTCGTAAAAAAAAAAAAATATATGAATTAATATCAAAAATCCCCCCTCAATGGCAAAATTTTATTTCATTTGGATGGGCTAAATACTCGATATTGGTGAAAGATATTATATATAAATATCCAGTGAATTGACATACAAGTTATAGTAATAATAGCAAAACCGTGGATAACTGTAGTGTGCTTGCATATTGAAAAACCATGGGCCGCTAACAGTGCCGCTCTGAAGTGCCCACTTGCCGTCAAAAACTTTCACCTTCCGGTCGTCATGCTGCATGCAATATGTCAAGTGCGCTTCTGTAAACTGAGTCTCGGGTCCAGATGTGATTAGATTTTGCCAACAATAGAACTCTTCTTTTTAGAATAACTTTTTCTAAATTAAATACAAACCTTATACACTGAATAAGGTTTACACGGGATGGTGACTTCATCCCATTTTTGGACAGGTGGGCTATTACCTGAAATTAAAATATTTGTCTTATTTACATATACAATGTCAAAATTGTTTGTAATGAGAATAGAGGAGTTAACATTTTGTAAATTATCTTAAAAAAATAATTGTACAAGGTCTGTCTGTTGATTAATAACCTTCTATAATGATTTTAATTTTGCATATTTAAACACATCAAAATATTTTATTAATTCAAAATACGTATATTCATAAATCTAAAACAAAAATAGTTTTAATAATAAATTATCGTGTTAAAACTCTAGAGTTTTTGTGGTTCTCAAACTTTTACATCAATATCAGTCAACAACATTCCATATTCAAAATTATTCAGATTAGTTTTGTTTTTATACAAAATGATTGATTCAAATATACTACTACAGTTTTCTGACAAACATACACTTTGTTTCATTCAAACACTTTCAAGAGTCAGTGAGAGATGTCAAAGAATAAAATGCCCTGCGATACTAAAACTAATTTCTGAAATTTGATAATTTGGGTGGAATTTCCCCAAGATAATTTAGGTGTATATATAATTGGGTGTGTATAAATCAGCCAAAAACAGTCCCGAGATAACTCAGGTAGTAATTGAATCGGAGTACCACTCAAAACTTTCTGTCTACTTTTATACTGGAGGCACAATGTTTTTTGTATTTGTACAGAAAAAATCGATTTATCGAAAAAAAAAAAAACTCTTTTGTATTATCTTTCAAGTTGATTAATTTAATTTGTATTAAAAAATACCTCAGAACTATGTTCTGAAAAACTGCAACTTCACAATAATAATGTGTTCTCTGTAAAAACATATATATATGTATATACATATAACTAATAGATGTATACAAGGATACTAATTGCATTCATTTCAACTTTTAATACAGCTGTCTTCTCATATAGCTTTTATATATTGTGTTAATTTATTAACAATCAAACTTAGTTCTTTTTAATGTAAATTAGTCATTCTTTGTTGCTTTTGCCTGCAACCATTTATATGGATTCAATAAATAGCAGTCTTCGCTACTTTGAAATATAAATAGCCACCAGGATGGGAACTAGCTTGTTTTTAAAAGGTGTTGCATTTATTTTATATTTGAAACTAGATTATAGGTAGATACTATCATTCTTAATAAGGCCATTAATAAATATATCGTTCGTTTTAAGTTTCCATCAGTTTTCACATTTTTCTCCAAATAAAAAAAATCTGGAGGTTGCTGATATTGCAACTAGTACTCTCATATATAATAATATTTGAAATAGAGATCAATGAATGTGCATTCATTTAGATATCTGCCGGGTCTTTCCTGGCATTCACAATCAAAAATCAAATAAAAAACTTTTTAAGGCGACAAATGTTTCAAAACAGTTTTAAAGACTAGAATATAGTTTGCATGACAGTTTGCAATTTATTAGACGGTCTGCGCTAACAGAAATGTATGAATATGCCGGAAGGTGAATGCTATTATATTCAAATTATCATCAATTACTCTGTTCAGCATCATGCATATTTAGAGACATCCAACGTTTCATAGCCAGATGATAATAATAATAATTTAGTAGTTCATATTCTTTTTACAAATAGCATTTACTTATACACAATATGAATTTTAACTGCAGTTTTTGTTGAAATAACAGCATTATTCATTGCTGTGTTTGTTATACTAGTTTCCTAACTAACTAACTTACCATCACACCGTTTCTCCACAGGGGTAGGCAGAGGATAGAGCGCCACACTCTTCTGTCCTGACTCACAATTTTCGCCTCATCCATTATTCATACATCTTCTCATACAAGTTCGCCGATTATTGAGGCTTCTAACAGGATCATCCTCCAGTATCTGGTTTACCTGGTCGTGCCAAGTCTTCCGCGGAAGTCCTCTATTTCTGGTGCCATCAACACTTGAGTCATATATCTTTCTTACCATTCTCTCCTCAATCATACATATGACCAAACCACCTAACTTCTTTCTTAATCTTACTCACTACGAATGTCAACTTTACTAGTTTTCCATTCTGATGTAAAATGTGAAAAATGTTTCTTTTGAATGGTACAGATATACAGTGAAACCCTCTTAATAAGTTCCCCTTTAATAGATTTTCCCGCCTAATAAGATCACATCACTCGGTCTCAAAAAAGTCCCATATAAATGATGTATTTTTTTTATGCTTAATACATTTTCCAAATAATAAGTTTCCCGCCTAAGAAATTAAAATATTTATGAAAGAACTCAATTTATCCATACAAAAATACCTTTGTAATACGTTTTCGGCACAAGAAATTTTGTTTGACATTTTCAAAAATGAAAGTGGTGCAATGAAATTAGGGTTTTAGGTTTTGCCACCTGCCATTTGTAGATAATCTTCACAATATAAGAGCCGAATTGGTGATACTAATATCATGTTATATTTATTAATTTTTAACTTTAATTACGCAAACATTCCTGGTCGAAAAACCCAATTCTTAAAATAGCTTAGATTAACGGTTGTTTTATGGCAAGCTTATCTTTTCAGAGAACAAAATAATGCATTGACTTCCATGTATTACTCTAATTGTACACTGAACCTTCAAATACGTTTCAGGAATTTAAAATATTGCATTGTTCCATCAATGTTTTTTAATTGTATAATATTATGTATGTATAAATAATACGCAACTAATCAACAATTTTTATGCACATTACTTTTTTTCGTATTGTTATTAGTACACAAAATTGTTAAAAAAAAAAATTATGATCGAAATCCGACAATGTTCCGTTTTTGGAGATACCATGCCCCGTTTCATTAGGAGCTTCAATTAGCATTTCTGGTGTATATTGAGAATACATATCTCGGATCTTTACAAAAAAACATGTTTTCCGGCAGAAGTAAATTCGCAATAGCGAATACGGTTGCTTTTCGAACAGTACAGTGGCAAATAAGGCAATTAGAATCTAGAAGTTTTGAATTCAGGACACACGACAGTTACTGTCTTAAAAAATAAAATTACTAAGGCGTTTTGCGACCGATGGTTACCGCTTTTCTTTCAATTGCCTTAATTGGTATAACAAAATATGTATTTGAAAATTTATCGACAAAATCAAAAAATATATACTGAAAACATGCATTTTTTTTAACTTTGAAAAAAATTATCTGGTTGATTTTTTGCTTGCTTGAATCTTTATGTTTTTTACATCGGCACAAAATAAATAAATAAACAAAAAATAATATCAATCATATTTGTGAATAAAAATTAAAATCGTAAAAGAAAAAAATGTTAACGTATTTTCGCACAGTTCGGCCCTGCCGATGTTCAATGTCATCTAAATAATCTGAAAATGCACTGCAAAGGAGATTTCCGGTTTCGCTTAACTCAAGCTACATCAGGACTAATCATAGATACTTGGACTTGGATTAAATATTATGCAGATTACCGAACTCATAAAGTTCCTTGCTCTTCCATCTGGAGTGCATTGAGTAATAATGCTTAATAATTGAAAAATCTATTGTTGTTGCCTGTTATACAAGGGGGCAGGGAGGGTTCGGAGCGCGATTATGCTACCGTTTGTCTATTTTGGAGTTTGAAGTTCCTGATTCTGATTAGAATCGAGGAGGCTTCTTGCATGAATCTGTAAGTCGTTTGCTAAAACGTTAAGGTTTTCGATTGATACCGACGTGGGAGATCTATTGTTGTTTGTAGGAGCGCGGTCCTGGGAGGGAAAGTGATTTCAGTCATTATCTTGGGTCGGTAGTAGAGTCGTGAGTATGAGTGGGTGGATTTGGGGGGGCCGATCTAGACGCCATTGCTGGGAATGCTGTGGGTGGTGTGCCGGGGAGGCGGTCGGATTTCTCCAATTGGAAGAGTGGAAGGCTTGTTCGGGTCTATTATATCTAGCGGCTTCGCTGTAAGAGCGATTCTCACTCCTTTGGCGGCTGCAATAGCGGTGATTTACCAGGTGTTCAGGGCAGCCCTTGTAATTAGCCGGATGTGGACCTCCGCAGAGGGCGCAGGTGGTCGCTGGCGTGTCTTTAGATTTTGTTCAATCTGACATGGCGTGTTCGCCTGCACATTTAACGCACTTGGGGCATCCAAAACAGCATGCGGCCGAGTGCCCATAGTTTTGGCGTTTGAAACATTGGCCGTGACGAGCTCGGGTTCGCGGGCGTTCTACCCTGATCTTAAAGTTCATTACTGTCCTTAATTCAGAGTATATTTTCTTTGCCGCGTCGGTTTTGTCGAGTGACACTAGCAAAAGTGGTAGGGCGGTCCTTCCGGGACCCTTTTTCATCCTGTACACGTTTTGTACAGGATAATCTATGGCCAGCACATCGGCCACTTTTTGGGCTTCGACTGGCTCGGGTATTCCCCTGATAACCACTTTTAAAGGCTTGTTGGAGGGGAGATTGATTGAATGATGGCGGATGTTATTTTCTATTAACCACTTTGTTAATCTGTTGTGGTTCGCCGGCGAACCAACCTGATAATAAATTAATTGGCCTTTGTTCTCGGCCGTGTATTGGGTACCTCTGTTTCCGAAGTGTTGCATGTCTCTATTGTAGTCAGATATCATGTGAAGGACTACTGGCGGCACCT
The DNA here is from genome assembly GCA_031772225.1 of Eubasilissa splendida. Taxonomy (NCBI): domain Eukaryota; kingdom Metazoa; phylum Arthropoda; class Insecta; order Trichoptera; family Phryganeidae; genus Eubasilissa; species Eubasilissa splendida. Next base: position 19,829,795 of record CM062845.1, on the reverse strand, counting down.
TCTCGGGATTATTCCCTGGGGCGTTATCCGGATTTGATTGAGAAATCGGGTACGTGAAGCTCGCGTTCTAATTGTGCTTGAAGATCGTCTGTTGTTTCAGAGCAATCAGAGATCATCGGGTTTGACCTTGAGGAGGTCTTAGAATCTCGTGATTCATTTCGAGCCCCTTTGCGATTGTTGGAAGAACCTGCTTCGGAGAAATGGTTTTCGAAGGTGAAAATACCCGCCGTAAATAGGGCGATAGCACCTTTTCCTAGTCTTTGAAGTAGTATCATAGATACAGAAAGAGTGCACTTATATATACGTGAAGAAGGAGATAGAATATAAAAATACATGTGAAAGAGAGAGACAGAATACGTATATAATTAAATAGAACATCAAGGGAGACAAATTATATGTGAAAGAAAGAGAAGAATACATATAGAGATAAAAGGGAGATAGGAGTGGGACAGTAGTGTTGATTAAGTTGATTTGAATGGAAACATACCTAATATGGGGCTAATTGATAAATTGATTTGATTGGTAAGAATCGGCGTACCAATATTAATTGCCTTTTTATTTCAAGGGGTTCTAGATTGTCCAACCGGAGGCCAAACTCGTTTTTATGGAGGATATTGACACCTGTCAAAAGAATGGTCTTTTTCAATAATGTGGTTGGAAAATTCTGAGAAACCATTGCTGTTTAAACATTTAAGATGTTCTTTGACTCGAATATTGACATTACGGGCAGTTTTACCTATATAGAATGAGGGACAATTATTGCAAGTTATTGCAATAAATTTTGTGGTTTCACACAAAGTGATTGTTATTTTACTTAAAATAATATTGTTCCTTACACTTTATACAATGTTTGAACTTTTAATTAGGTATCTTTGCAAATTTCATAATATTTCAAGAGAACACTAACAGTTGAGCTTTAATCAATATCAATTAAATTTGAGCTGCATTATTTTTTATAAAAGTTTAGAAAGAGGCGAGAATATAATTGTTGGTTTTCTTACATTCGAGAAAAGCTGTCAAAATAAACTTGTTTCTCCAGTTTTATCATTTATATTACAGTATAAAATGGTTGAAAACATAGACTCACAGTCAAGCGATTTCTACATTACAACTTGTGACTCAATTCAATATAAAAATATTTATATTTCCAGTTGATTCATATAAAAATCTCTAATATGACTATTTTTGAGTTGTGACAGTCTACTTCCAAACCAATAATATACCTACCTACAGCTAATGCAGTGTTTTAATTTTAATGTTGACCAACAAGGTTCCACATTCAAAATTATTGTGACAGATTTGTATTCTGCTTTTGTTTAAAATGATCAATTCAAATATATTGTCATTTTTTGATATGTCTGCTTCATAATATAGACTCTGTTTAAGAGACATTGATGTCAAATGTACATGGGATGTTGAACTAAGATCAAATAAAGGACATACGTAAAATAATTTTAAAAATCAAAATACTTTTTACCATTGCTAAGCGAAGGAGTGAGAAAGAATTTCCAAAATTCCCAATTATTTAATTGTTGATGAATTGATTTCAAAAAACTTTAATATAGAGAAAAATTATATTATTTTATTCATCGTAATATTCTAGTTTTATCTAGACATTACACCGAATATATTATTTTTTTGGCAAGGCAACTGTACGTGCTGGACCTCATATATCACCAATCGAGATAAGAGAAATTTGATAAATCATATTATGAATATTTTATTTCCCCAGCATGTACCATTTTTTAATTAAAAAACATTCTTTATAGATAATAATTCAACATTAATTTCATAATTTTTTATCTTTAAATAAATAAGCATGTACAAATTTCTTAAACAAGTAATATCTGAATTATGTCACATTAAGATTTAAAAATGAATATCAATATTTAGGTGATTTAGATACCTCATAAATATTGGCAAAATAAATCTAACAAATCTTTAGATATTGCATAATATAAACCACATAGTTTCCACAATTGTTAAAAATACTTATTTCTAAAAAATAACAATCGTGATAAGTGATAAGCATAAGATAAGCCCAGATAAATAGCTTGATTTGTATAGTGAATGGATTGTGGGGTCAATACAGTAAATATAAGATAAGTAATTAATTTAAATGCTATGATAATGTTTAGGTGAAGGCAGCCACTACAACATTGTATGTGCTTGCACTATGAAACCTTGACTTCTAGTGGAACTTGAATCACCAGCTTTTGTTGAAAAAGATGGTGGTCCTGACCACTCAATTGTGACTTAAAATTCGTAATTAAAAGCTGGGTACTGTCATCCACAAATGGCAAAATAATTTCAAATATTCATATACGAGGTTTGATTAAGGATATGTGGAATTTATGAATTTCGCAGGCTGTACAAGTTCAATCGTTACATACTTTTTTGATGTTGTGTTGGTACACTTGTTCCTAATGTATCTTGACATTGGTAGCCATATTAGTTGCTTACTTTATCGTTGGCTGTTGAAAAGGTTACATGTGTTTTAGTGCTCTGCTATTTTTTATTTATGGGAAAAATGGAACAAAAAATTTGCCTTAATTTTGCTTTAGGAATGGAAGCACCGGTGCAGCACCGTATTACAAATGTTGCTTTTTGGAAGTCTTCTATGAATAAAACAAGCGTTTACAAGTAGTACAAACGTTTCCAAGCGGATCATGAAGACGTTGAATATGACGAGCGTCCTGGATGCACCAGCACATCAATAACCAATGACAACTTTCAAAAAGTGAAGTTATTATAGACAATCGCTGAACCACTATAAAAGAGGTTACTGATGATGTTGGCGTACCATTTGGCTCATGCCAGGCAAGAAATGTGGCAGTGAAATTTGTGCCGAATGGATATTGATCAGAAATTGTTGAATGAAGTCGTCCAGAATGTCTGGAACGATCCAGAACTGCTCAAACAGGTCATAACTGGTGATGAAACATGAGTGTACTGTTATGATGTCGAAACTAAGGCCCAACCGTCTCAATATAAGCTCTCTGAAGAGCCAAGACCGAAAAAAGCTCATCAAATTCAATGGAATGTGAAGGTGCTACTCACTGTTTTCTTTGATTTCAACAACATAGTGTACCATGAGTTCTTGCCACCAGGTCGTACAGTCAATAATGAGTACTACCTGGAGGTTTTACGCCGTTTGCATGAAGCAATCTAAAGAAAACGTGGCAAAACAACTAATGGCACCTGCTCACACTTCATTGCTTGTTTATGAATTTTGACCAAAAACAAGTGTGACTTATTTCAATTCCCGAAGATGAAAAAAACCATGAAAAGATAACATTATGCCAATATTGGTGTGTCAAAGACAGAATCGCTGAAGGAGTTAAATGCCATACCGAAAATTTTCGGTATGGCATTTATGGCTCTGAAGATTGGAAAAAGCACTGGCACAAGTGAATTATATCTGACGGGGACTACTTTGAAGGAGACAAAATTATGTAAAATCGCATTTCTGTAAGATCAAAAAGTAGATGCAATCACGCTTATGGTTTGGCATGATATATAAAGTTTGGTGTGTTCGCTAGCTCTTTCTAGGTATTTAAAAAGTCTCTGAAGCGGAATCTGAATAAAATATAAAGGTGTCGTATTCATTTCAGCTTAGTGTTATTACTAAAGATCTATGTATTAAATTAAAATAAATCACAACTGGACATGGCGAGATAAGATAAGAGACACAGACCACTTTTGAAAGACCCTAAAGATAAAATGTTCTAATGAAACATATGATAGCTTAATTAAAATGGTAATAAACACATTAAATAATAATAATAAAAATGGCTGAGGGCCATGTAGTATCACTAATAATAGTAAGATTGATAAGAAATTTAAAAATATTGAGAATTATGATGAAACAGATTCAAACAAAGAACTTGCTCAACCTAAGGGTGTACTTTCATTTTTCCAGTTTGAAATTTGAGAAATTCTATGCGTATTACATACTCTTTCAAGCCGGGACTAATAGTTAAACTTCTTATAAGTGTCACCTAAATACTAAAGGTGTTTTTTGTTACATAAATCTTGCTAGAGGAAAGTAATGATAGAAAGAAATTGTCTTGTTTGTAATCGTCTCAAAATGCCTTGACACTAAACTCAAATAGAAAGAAATGACTACTAAAATTAATACAAATTAAATCATTTATAAAACACTGAAAAGTCTGAGGAGCAAAATATACAAACGCTACGTGAACAAAAATAATGATGGTAATAATACGGAACAGAAGATTGACAAACACCGACATTCGCAGCCAGCAACTGGGGAATCACATTACCTATAAGGGCACAAAAATAATATTTGCTGTCTTTTTCTAATGTAAAGAAAATGAGCGAGAGAAAATAGCATGCGAGCTGAGCTGAGGAAGATAAAGAATTAAAAATCAAAGATGCACAAGACATATTTGTCATCTTTTTTTAGCATACTGAAAATGAGTGAGAAAACAATGTGAATTTACTTTATGTGTCGTGAATTGGTACAGGGGCGGATACCACCCATTGGATGGACTTTGATATTTGACAAGCACATTGCGTAGCGCACGTGTATTTTCCAGAAATCGAATTATGCAAAAAATAGATCGACATATTAATCTGATAAGGTTAAAAAATGGCTTTGAATAACGATATTCGATTTTTAAGTACAATTTAGTATGAAAACTTTCCAGAGGAACCACACTCTGCTCCAAAACTTCGACTTGCGGCAAATTTCGAATAAACGGGATTTTACTGTATTTTCTTAATTATGGCCAATAACATTCAGTTTATTAGTTTTACATTAGTGTAAAGGTCCTATCTAAGCAGTAGTTTAACAAAAGTCTAATCTGATTATTATTGAAAGGGGGCGCCTTAAGAATAATGGGGAGAGGTATGATTCCAAATACTAATTATCGGACTAGCATACTAAAAATATTTTAGAAATCATGTTATGTTCAAATTATGAATCCTAATAATTTTGATACCATTTTTATAACTCTACTATGCTTATTATGTTTGATTGCGTTAAGTATTGTATTCAGCGGGTTCAAGACGATGATGGCACAATAGTTTTGATGGATTTAAATCTGAATATTAACCACCCTCTCCATCAGTCATCTATTTTGTTTGTCCATGAGCTCCTCTGAGAAATTCATTTCTTGACAAAAATAATTATTAATACCCAAATCTGTGACCGTTCTTATTTATCATATTTTCCATTCAATTTTCGTAATTAGTCATCAGATCAAATGTAACCAAATTTGTAAATCTGAACAATGATTGTTGTTTTATTGGAAAATTATACAGGCTTGATCCACAATGAATGGCTGAATTCCGAGTCAAAAATATTCAGGCTATGTGTAAAAATTCTGTACCATTATGGAGATAATCAAAATAAAATGTTCAGTTTTATCAGAATATTGATTATATCTTTAAAATTGATCAGTGATATAATTCCGTCAGACCATGATTAAATAATTGAATTTATAAATCAAACAAAATTTACAAACAATTGAATTTATAAACCAAAGAATAAAATAATTTATGACAGTTAACATTTGACAAGTTAAAATCTCTTTACTTGCCATTACTTTTTGTATTTAATAGTGATGAGCACAAAGTCACCAACAGTAAGTCAATCACTGATATCTTTGAGTCACACTCACTATCGGTGATTGAGTATTTGAAAACATCATGATTCGTGAATTAATTAGAAAGATAAACATATAAAATCAATTTATTGAAAAAATATTATTGTAACTACCGATTTTTTATCATTATTATTTATTGATTTAACTTGCTGACAGATCAATGACCAAATTTTTCACGAATTTATGAAATGTATGTGCAAAATTTATACAGGAATGACATCATGATCATGACCAGTGCCAAAAATTCCCAGCATTTGCTATTTTACGCATAAATATACACTTTTATTTTATAAAAAGATTTCATTCTCTTCGTAATGTAATTTAAATTAGATAATTAATTATGCTAGAATATATTATTAATGCAATTGTAGTTTTAATATTACATTTGGTTTTTTTTGTTTCTTTATTTATTTCTTGTATGATATCGTGCGGCGCATAGATATTAGTAATGAAATAGTGGTCACAGTTTTTAATCACTGATATTATCGAATACCAATCACAATCACACCTGTGAGTCAAGAGTAGCATTCTTTCTCATCACTAGTATTTAATGCATTGTTTGAAACCAATTAAAAATCTTGAATGTTCATGATGTCGAGAAACAGTAGAATTTTTTTACTTAAGCATTTTCAAGCAAAATGTTTAAATGATTCATCCATCTCTTAAATATGAATTTTGAACTTTTGTCGGCTTTTCATCATCCTTTGTAACATGGTACAATAGCCCATTACATGAGGGTAGATTCCACGCCACTATAAGAGACTGTCTGACCTGCGAGTGTGTGGGGCGGGGGGCAGTTCCCTCCACACCCCGGGAAGACTGCAGCCGAGTCTTCACCACCTCCAGAGGACATGTCACTACCGCACCTGCTGTGCCCGCCACTCTGTATAAAATGCATCAGTGTATCAATAACTTACTATTGCAACATTACAATATAAATATATTCATATTGCATCTGTAAAATTTGATATATCAAGGTGTGTATTGATTTTAATATAAAAAAATAAGATGTTATCTAAAATAAAGTGTAATAAAAAGAATTTACAACAGATTGTAAGAAGAATATGTATTTTCTTCATAAATGTACAAAATGCCACCGACCAGTATAGACATGAAATAAAGTGCACATATAGGAGAGGGGTTTGGAACATTAGTTGCGGGACGAGGGGCATTCTATCAGCGTTTAAATTTTCATTCCAATCGAGTTATATATTTAAAAAAAGTCATGGAGCTATTAGATTGCGTAAGTGGTACCAAAGTGATCACGTGGTTGACACCAAAATCAAAATATTGAAACAAGGAATTTGCGTAAGTTCATGTCTATATATTTTGTAGTCTGTGACAAAATGCATATTCTGTAATGTTCTACTTGACAGTGGACAGTTTAAAGAAATGAAAATATATTGAAATAGAAAAATCTGAAATGAATGGTGATATATCAGGTCAGATTAGCAGTCTCATGTCTAGCCATATTATAACAATTATTGTAAAAAAAAAAAAACAGCATTTGATGTACCTAAGAATATAAATATTATGAAAAAACATATCTAAATAACAAAACACCTTATATTTTTTCAATTATTAATCAGAAATCTACGTACATTGGCTAAATTGAAGATGTCGGTTAATTATGAAAAATATTATTAAAAAATTAATTAAAACCTGTTACAAAGTAAAATTTTAGAGGACATTTTGTGGTATGAAAATATTGTATATAATAACAGTACAAATTAAAAAAATTACAGCACTTCTGAGGAACTAGAAACCTATTGTCATATTTCCTATAGCAAACTTGGATATGGAAATGTGTTTTGGGCACTGAAATAGACCTAAACTAAATTATGTATTAAAAACTGAAAAATAATATCTTTCTGAACACATAATCAAAAAGATAATGTAATAATTATGAAATATTAAAGGAATAGTTTACTTCGACGTAAACTTAAAATTGAATAAATGATTTGAGAAAATGATGCATGTATTTTAATACAACCACACCTCATTGCCATCTCATTTAACAACCGCTCTTTATGACCGTTACTGTACGTCTACCACCATCTATATGAGAAAGATCAAATCTCTGCATTCCATCATCGTCAGCAGGGAAGAAATCTTATAAGATGTGTAGCGACATCCACTTCTTGCACTGAGTGAGCGGCTGTCGAACTATGATGATGTCAAGGAGCACTCCAGCACATTCCTTAATTTATAGTGCGTATATGGATCCAACTCTGGTATAAATTGAAGTTGTCTTAATTTTACAATTTTTTTATTAGTGACTTATTGGGTGAAGGCCTTATGTAACTTTATAATGAACAAGTACCAAAATAAACACCTATATTTATATGTAGATAATAATAAATATTATTAAAATACATATTATTATTAATAAATTACCCCTTTACTGAGGCGTGCAGAGTGTACATTCAAATAAGCCATGGACAACTATAATTTCTGGGAAATACATCAAAATTGTGTATTTACATATTGTGATATTATTATTTTCTCGGAGTAACTCCTAATAAACCAAAATAAAAAATACAATTGTCTCTAGCTATTGGATCAATTAAAAATTATTATTATTATATGTATCAACTATTGTATAGTTACAAATATCAAGGCTCAATTAAAGCAGATAGGGATTCAAAATGAGAAAAAAATACAATTTTTTTTTTTGCTCTTGTTTGTTAATCTTATCAAAAAGTTTTTTTTAAATACAAAAACTAACCTAACCCTAAACCAAAGATAACCAATCCCCCATACGCTTTACTCCACTACATTTTAACTTTTAAACTGAGGAATTGAATTAGTACACCTAATTTGTTCAGAACAAATATTATTAAAAACTTTATTGATCAATTTTAATACTGAATTATTCAATAATTTTCCATTAAATATAAAATAATCAAGAAAATGGTAAGTAAAGTCGGCAGCGTTATAAAATGTTTAGAAATTAATGAAGTTTTAGCGAAGGAAAATAAAAAAAACTAACAGGAAAACTATATTAGTTTATCAGCGAAATGAAAATATATTTCAACGCTATCTTGCCCCTGAAAGATGACACTTGGCATGACATACAACATCATCTAAATATCTAAATAATTCGGCGCAAATCAAGGAAGGTTATTTCTCGACTGACTGGCTGACTAGCGAAACTTCACAGATAACAATTTGACACGCAGGAGCGAATACAAAAGTCAATCTTACCCTCCAGCGAAAAGATGTATTGCGGTATCCCTCTGTGACATATTTTTTTAAATATATTTCAATTACATGATTGCAATAGCGGTCTATAAATAAACAACGTGCACGGTGTCGCAATAGGCGATTCGGCAATGCTTACGCATGAGTTGTAAACAAATCAAACAGAGATAAGAATCACTCTAACACGCCATTTTTTGTCACATCTCCGAATTTAAAATTACTGTTTATGATTAATTTAAGGTTTTTCTTATGACTATGTTCTTAACATTAAACTATTTTCACAAAATAGCACCTAATTCCAGCGCGCACTATCTCGCATTTATAGACATAATATTATAGGCCAAAGACTAGACATTTATAACCGGCTATACTTATCAGCTAGCCGTGACACAAGGTCACTCGAAAATCATCTTTATTTCAATGCACATAGTGGATATTTTTTTATTCGGTCAATTTTGCTATACGAAAATGGTCTTTATAATGGTTGCAACTTTTGAATAAATTTAGTAGTTTATAACACAAGATAGGTGAGAATAAATCAACTTAGATTAAAAAGCTTATTTTTAATAATGTATAAATTAGTTACGCATTAAATAATAGGTTTCGCGGCTGATATCTTGGATGAAAAGTGATTGGAAACTTTGACATCTGAGTGTCATAACATTTTTTTGAACGGTGATTGGCTACTAGAAATTGCTGGTATTGCTGCCTAATGTCACGTGCTATTATTTTAGTTTCTCTAGCCACTCGTCACTAAGTTTGCCAGAACGAAAAAATGAAATATTTTGTGATCTTTTAAAAAAAATACTAAGTGTATAAGTACTAAGTTATAAAACTTTAAACTTGGTGTATTGTTTAACCATTGCCTTCCGTGCTAAATTTTATAAAGTAGTCATTAAAAAAAAATATTTTATACATATTTAAAATTCGTCAACTTTTAATGTATATCTTCCAACTTCTATATTTATTTAGTAAAAACAATTAAAATATCTTTGTATTTTTCTTGTTCCGTGGCGATACATCTCAGAATGGGATTTGACATCCACAACTGCCCTCCGATGACTCCTATCCCTGGCCATTCTTCTCCAGTTCTTGGACCTTCCTATCCTGCTCCAGTCCCCTTCCATTATCGATCCACTTTTTGTTGGTTTTCATCTTGGTCATAATCTCTAATGTTTTATCATCTGTCATTCTATCAACATGGCCAATTCGTTGCAATTACAAATATTAGTCTAAAGAAATCCGTTTATTCTTCTAATAGAATTTTTTTCCGATTGGAAGTAATATTTTTAACAAAAATTATCCAAAGTATTTAAAAAAATTGTAAAATAAAATTATAATAAAACTGATAAAGGGCTTTACAAATAAATGATTTTCAAAAGAACCTACATATGTAAAAAAGTTTATTGAAGTGCAGCATAAATATGATTTTTTTTTAAATATTTGGGGAGATTTGTTTGTTTCACATTTTTCTTAATTTTTTATAGTAATTTAGTCTAAAGTAGTGAATAGAATTTGTTATTTCTCTGCACATTGGTTTATTACAAGGTTATCTTGTAAATAAAATAAACAGAATTAGCAACAAACTGATTTGCATGCTTTACAGGTAGTGATACTAATTAAATATATATATGTGTGTACACAGTGATGTCCCCTCAATAATTCACACCGGTTTGAACTAACTGGTTGTTAGAATTGGAAACCTCTCACCGAACTGTTTATTGCTGAATATTTATAATAAAAGCCAAGTAATAATACCAGATATATTTAATTATATTAAGAATTGCTGTTTATTCTGGTGTGTTTAGCACTGTCAATCTACCGCATTGCACATCAATAAAATTGTTGTCAAAAATATTTGAGACAATTACTTCTGAAAAAGTTAGTAGTGCAACTTATAGTGTAATTGCAACTAATGTTGTTTTTGTGAAATCCGTATTTTGACCTGCAAAACAAAATAAATGATTTACTTAATATGATTAGAAAAATAATAACTAAAAAATATTTAGTATATATATGTAGTAAGCAATACTTTGAAATCTGCAAATTTGGAATCTGGATATTTGTGAATTCAACATACACACACACACAGTAGTATAACGCTGTCCGCACCGTATGCCTGCACCCTCAGCTTCATATAGTATATAAAGAAAAAAGGTGACCATCAATTAAAACAACAGTTTAACTTCTTTGAAAAAATGTCATACAATACAAAGTCGAAAACTAAACTCCCTGCCGAAGAAAATGATATTATGTAACACATCTCCACTGAACTAGAAATTTTTTAAAAAGAAATCTTAAAAAAATGGACCAAGACCTATCGTATATAAAAAAAAACAGTAGAATTTCTGAGAGATAAGTATGATGACGTAATAAAAAAACTAGATTCTATGTCAGAAATAAAGACTGATGTGGACAAATTAAAGAAAAACATCTCGCTTAAAGACACCCAAATAATAAACTAAGAAACAAGACTCGCTTTGTCTGAGCAAGCAGCACTTGAAGACTCGATAGAGGTAATCGGAGTTGAAGAATTTCACAATGAGCAACCTGAAACAACAGAGAAATTTAAAAGTCAAATTTAATAACCAAACTAAAAGAGTTGAAATTCTAGCTACCAAGAACAAACAAACAGAACAAAAAAGAAATGGAGAACGAGTTATACACGTGAGTGAGGCAATTACAGCACACAACAAACAACTTCTGTAGGAAACAAAAGTGAGAGCGAAAGATCTAAATTTCTAATATGCATGGTTTAAAAATGAGAAGATCTTAATCAAAAAGGACACAAACTCCAAAACGACACATCAAAACAGATGTAGATCTATTAAGACTATAAAAGCTCTCAAAATGACCTAAAAAACCTAAATCATGATTTCCAAACTCATTAATGAAATAGGCAAATCATGTAACATCTACTGTCTTACCATCACAGATGCGAAAACATGCAACCAACTCAACATTAACTTCTCAGTCATTGTGCTAATTGAATGCTGGCTAAAACAAGATGGCACAATTGAGCTGATCAAATAATACATACACTACTCCACAAAAAATATAATAAGAAACAGAATGATGGTATGGTTGTATATATCAAAAACAGCCTAAATTGCAATATTACCAAAATTAACATAGAAGGTACGAACGCTCTTAAAATTGATATAGACAAAAATTGCACAATTATAGTAATATAAAGATCACCATCAGTACAAAATATAATACCATTTTTAAATTCCCTAAATGATGCATTAACACAAATGAAGAAATATCTCAGAATATGGCCATTCTCAAGCAAATGATTATGAAAATCTATTACTATATCATAGATTTGAAAGTGGCATCAAAGGTATAACAAGAAACTGCAACGATACATCATGCATAGACCACATCATGATTAAAACAAAGAGCATATATAAAACAATAATATATTAATCAACTATAACCGATCACAACACCACAATCGTACAGATTAATAATAAACAAACCAACAACAAATCGGATAAAAAAGAATTGATTTTTAAAAAACTTCAAAATGAAGAACTAAAACAACTCCTTGCAAAAAAAAATTGGCAAGATTTCTTCATAAACAAAGACATTGATGAAGCATTGAATACTTTTATGGAATACACACATAAACAAATACAGAACTTCACAGACGTAAGAATTACAATCATTTCCCACAAGAAACAACACATTAAACCCAGGAACTTATAACCTCCATTAAAAAGAGAGACAAACTCCATAAGCAAACAAAAAACAATTGAGAGAATTTTAAATTACAAACACACTATAAAAACTATAGAAACCAATGAACACCATTGATAAGGAAAACAAAAGAATTATATTATAAAAAAACCATGCAAACGACTCAAAAAAGATATGGAGTACTATTAAAGTAATAACAAACATATCCAAAACTTTAATTGTTAAATAGCTTATCAAAATAGAAGAGGGAAAAGAACTTACAATAACAAATGCAAAAAACATATCAAATTACATAAACCACTACTTTGCTCACGGAGATCAAGAGATCTAAAGAAATCAAACACACAAAACACAATGAACTAACAACAAAACATAAATCAATTTATACTTAAACCTGTAAAAAAGGATGAAATAAAAACAATCATAGCCAATCTTAAACCAAACACTGCACAAACACAATAAAACAATTACAAAATTAACTCATCAACCCATTAGAATATCTAATAAATAAAAGTTTTAGTGAGGGTTCCTATCCATCACATCTCAAACATGGAGTCAAACATATCGTCAAGTTCACAAGAAAGATAATAAAAAAGAAGTCAGTAACTATATGCCAATATAATTGAAAAAATCTTCAAAGAACAACTAACAGAATTTCTAGAATCAAACAAATTCTTCTCAAAGACGCAATTCGGCTTCCGGAAAGCTAAAAGCACATCCGATGCGATAGCATCAGTTATGGAATATATAAAAAAACATGTTGACAAAGCCTTTGACACTAAATCTGATGACTTATTATTTAAAAAACCGAAAGCTATAGGTGTCAATAACAAACCACTAAACAGAATCAAGAGCTATATGAGCCAGAGAACTCAATGTATTAGAATAAATTATACAACAAGTGATACCCTTCCTATCAAATTCGGAATACCTCAAGGCAGCATTTTGGGTCCAATTATGTTTATAAAATATGTGATCTAATCAAGAAAAGCTATACTGTCAGTTTAGCCAATGACACTGTTCTAATAATTAAATCAAATACATGGGAAAATGCCTACATAAAATCTGAAATTACTATGAGGAAAATCAAAATGTGGTTAGATGTGGAAAAATGTGGAAATAACGGGACACATAGCCTTCAGCAGCATGCATCGAGGATAGTCACCAAGCAATTTTATTCTCAAACTATACAACTGTGAAGAAAACTGTCCAAACCTAGCATATCCATGAAATAAAATACCTGAGAGTGATTATTGACCACATCCTAAAATGGAACTGACATAGAAATGACGAGCAAAAGGATCAAAAAACTGATATGGATGGAACATCATGAGCAATCAACTTCTAATGACGGTATACTACGCCCTAGCCCAATCTATCATTGAATATGGAGTAGTAGGATGGGGATGCACTACAAAAACTGCCCTAAAACCCCTGGTTTCAGCACAAAAAATATTACTTAAGGTTATATTCAAATCACAAATGAAAACAAGCTCGAATATACTTTTCACCAGCCTGGGGATACTGGACATTGTACAGATCTACGCTAAAAACATTCTTAATTACATATTAATTAATAAAGATATCTACCAGAATCTCAGAGGAGAATAATTTAGCAATTCCTAGGATGTGCACCACATACGGGCAAAAAAGCTATGTTTTTGTAGCACCCAAGTTGTATAAATCTATACCTAAATACATAAAAAACATTGAACAACACAGACAGTTTAAAGGCGCAATAAAATTCTGGCTAAAAAAACTCAGATAGAACGTATGTTCATAGCATGGTCACTCCTTTAATATGAACACATACATAGTCAAGACTTCAGACCCAATACCAATGAGTGAGCAGCCTGTGCATATGTGTGTAGTGTGTGTGTGTTAAATTAAATTATACTTACTTACATATTTAAACTTGTTAAAATGTGTATTAATTTCAAGTAGGTAATAAATTTTCATCATATTTTTTTCAAAATCATATTTTGTTACTTACACTTTTTATTTTTTCCTTCTTTTTTCTTCTTACTTATTCCTAATTTATAGTTGATAAACTAATTATGTATAATATGGTTGTTGATTTAAAATGTAAAATGTTTGCTTCAGCATGGGCGAAGCCCATTGAGGTAGATATTAAAATACAATATGTACTTACAACATATGATAAATAAAAGTAATAAACTTATTAAATTGTTTTCTCACATTAATATACCAAACTCTTGAAATTCTGCAATACCAATAGGTTATAAATATGAATTGGTTACTCTCCTATGCAAAGATTGAACATATTAAAATTCAAAGTTTAGATTATTATTAACTTTCTTTAAATTTAATAATATTTAGTAAAAATAATATTAAGGAGAACACATTCATATTGTGAAGTTGTAATTATTCAAAACATAGGTTTGTGATGTTTTAAATACTAATTTAATGTATTAATTATAAATAAATACATATAAAATCAATTTTGTCGAAAAATATTGTTTTTGCGCTACCGGGATTCGAACTTGGATCTCTATTTCCAATCCGGGGAAGTACACTACTAAGTATTTTTCGACAAAATTGATTTTATATGTATATATTTATAATTAATACATTTAATTAGTATTTAAAAATAATAATTTACTGTACTAAGGTCCCCCAAATTACAAGGTACATAGGATATATAATTTTAAACATGTTAATATTAAAATATATAAATATTCATAGTATTATATTAAAATATTTGTTTTCATAACATAAAATTTCGAGAATCTCAAGTCTCCATCATTCATCAACCTGTTTGACCAATATCATCTTGCATACACTCAATATTTTCTATGTAAGATCGTTTCCAAAATGTTGTCTTTATCACATATTCTTGAACATTTGAGAATTTTAACCTTCTTTTATCTTAGATTTGTGAACTGAATTTATAGGTAGTTGGGTATTACTCAACTGCAACAGTACTCTAAAATCTCACAACTTTGTTCCAAGTTTTGAATAAAATGTTATATCTTTCTTCCCATTTAATTGAGAAAGACAAATTCTAGTAACTTAATAGTGACTAATTATGCATCCTGAAGCAAGCTTTGAAATGTTTAAATAGTCAGAAAGATAATCCAATTAATGGATGAAAATAGTATCAGTATAAATTGTGCTCTAACTTGTAACTAACTAATTTACCATCATGCTGTTTTTGCGGGGGGTAGGCAGAGAGAATAGGGCATAACACTCTTCTGTCTTGACACAGTTCTCACCACATCCACATTCATACTCTTTTCTCATACAAGCTCGCCGTTTGTGTGGTATCCAGTATCTGGTTTACCTGGTCGTGCCAAGTCTTCCGCGGACGTCCTCAATTTCTAATGCCATCAACACATGCATCATATATCTTCTTTACCATTCTCTCCTCATTCATCCGTTCCACGTGATCAAACCACCTTAGTGATCCTTTCTTAATCTTACTCACTATACTAAGATCAGCTTAAATTGTGGTCTGAGATGCTTAAAATTGTTCCAAAAATTAATTTGGTTTATTTCTCAAAAAAAAAAAGTTTTAAATAATGTTGGAACAGTTTTCACCTCATTCCTTATTAAAAAATACTTACATTTTCAGTTGTTCAGAATTCTTTCCAAAGTGTGTGTAATATGATGATACAAAATGTAAATTTTTGACATTAAATCATATGACAAAGTATAATCTGATTTTATTATAATGGTTCCAGTTTTATAAATGATGATTAGAGAGCATAGTAAATTTATTTATTAATTTACAAATCAAAGCAGATTTAAATAAAATTTGAAAAAAAGTTGAGCAATTTTACAGTCTTCTGTTTTTAATTTTAGTTTTTACTGTTTGTATGTACTCCATGCTTTTAGGTTATTTTACCATTGCTCAACTTTTGTTGTGGCTGATGTTTCATAATCTATGACATCATATGTATAACATAAAGTAATGAAAAGTCAAAAAATCTATGTAAATAATTTATTTATACAATCTACTTGTATCTTTCCCTTAAACATTAGTTATAATATTATAGAAGAATTACAATATATTGGTAGTACATATATTTCCTTAAAATGATGTTTTCTCATAAATTTTCTAAACAACAGTATATAAATTATTTTTACAAAACACTAGAATTGACTTTTTAATGAATTTAAACACCTTTAATAAATCTTAAAAATAACAACAAGGAACAATAACAATCTGACAAGTAGTTTCACAAATCTACGTCCACCAAATCACAAAGCAAACACAACTATTAATACTTTTGCACTCTGGTCGTCTATACAGCATTATTACACTATATACAATCTGACAAAACCATTTCAACCCTAATTCTGCGCAACAATGAGATCTCTTTATAGTTTTATAGTGCAATATTTTTCAGAAAAAATATGCAGTCACTGTATTATTACACAAAACAGAATTGTTCCTTATAAGTAAAGACTTGATACTTCTGCAAATGGTTACGACGTGAGCATCATGAAAAGTTGTATGAATATATGTATTTCGAGACTACATATTTATACTACATATTTGAGTGGAAGCGCAGCAGTGACACACATTAGGTAACCTTAGGGCTGTCTGCACTGGCAATATGGAACTATACTCTCGTCCGGAACGAGGACGGGATGTGCTCCGACTGCACACTTCACTGGAGCTTATGGAAGACACGGATAACGTATCCTGATAATCTGACACTTCTGAACTGCAGCTACTTGGGCTTCGTAGATTCTGCGCATCATTGTTGGAAAATCCTGCAGAAGAAAATTAGAAGTATGCATTAAAAATATTATTATTACATAGAAGTGATTTAAGAATTTGTCATAAAATCAGTTTGACAAAATAAATATAAAAAGAATTTAAGAAAAATGTTTTACCTCTTGTGTCTCTCCTTACGCATTGAATTGATTCAGAATCGCAGGAATGTGATTGTCGCAGCTGAAAAGCCTTATCAAATTGAAATGATATTTGCTGCATAGTGTCTGATGCAGTGGAAGATGGAGAAATGTCAATAGTTTTTCTATTGATTCGATAGGAATACATATGTCTTGCACATAAGTTTCTGTTGGTAAGTTCAAAATCGCTGAAGTCGCACTTGTGATGTTTCAGTGATCCCGTTGAAACGCCCGAATCATTGGAACTAGAAGAATCTCTGTTTTTAATAGTTTTACTTGGAACGCTGCAAGACCTACGAATTTTTACAGACTCTTTAAATTTGCTAAGGGGTGTATTTTCAGGTTTCACGTTGTTCTCAGGGAGATTTTGATGCATACAAGATTTTGTATCGGGAGGTACTTTTGTGCAACGAAGGCAATTATTGTTAATGCATTCATAAATGATGTTCTTCCTCAGAGGGTTAAGATCCACAGACACATCTTTATGACTGTTGCTTTTGGATATATCAAAAAACTCTTCAGCTTTTTTAAGAAAATCCGCTGAACTTGATTTTCTTCTGGATAATCCAAGATTTTCGTTAAATTTAGTTGTTCCAAAACCATCAATACTGCAGTCTAAAGCGTTGCTAGTTTGAGTTACACCATCAACTGGCTGCATTAATAAATAGCCTGCATGTCTTTCTTTTGTATTTTCAATATTTGGTATATTTATATCACTATCTTTATTGCAAGAATTCAATGAAATTCCTTTTTCTGACGTATTTTCTAATTCGTCAATTTCATCTTGACTAAATCCAGCATTCCTTAATATTTCAGCAGAGCTTTCAAATTTCTCTAAAGTGACTGATAAATCTGAAAGGTTTATACTGTACTTATCGTTACGCTGCTTGGTCTTTTGATCTACGGGTTCTATATTCACATAGTTGGATTGACTCCCCAGCATTGCAGAATTTGGAAATGAATTACAATTATCATTGTTTGTCACTTTATCAATATCACTATCATTTATAGATTCAGTTAAACCATCCACTTTTTTTGAAATGACCATTTCAGAATGTTTTAAAGCTTTTGAACAGTTACAGCTGTTACTCGACAGACATTTTGTTATGTTCTTTGGTATATCGTAAATGGGTTCAGTGTTTAACACTTCAGCCCTTTTTGGATATTCCTGAAACATAGAGAAAAAGATTATTATTACACAATATTATTTATGATTTCATCGTCCATTTTAAAAATAATAAGAGAAAAACAAATTGAATGAATCGATCAGAAAGATATATAAAATAAATCTGTCTATTGAAAAAATATTTGGTTGCTAAAGGGTCATCTTGTAATTTGTTTAAATATCACAGAATTACGAGGGCTGTATGATAAGAACTCGTGTTAGAAAAGAAAACACATTTTTTATTATATATTTCGTAACATAGTCTCTTTTCAGCTCGATACACTTAGTCCAGCGATATTCCAACTTTTTTAAACCGCCATCAAAAAAATATGATTTGTCGAACTCAGCCTCTGTTTTGGCGATGATTTCCTCATTTGACATGAACTTCTTTCTACCAGGCAATTTTTTCATGTTTGGAAAAAATTAAATTGCATGGGGGCCAATAGCGTAATTCAATCAGTTTTGCTGTGGCGATTGCAGACGAGTGTCATAGCGAAAGAGCACTTTTTTCATTAATTCAGAATCGAAGCGGCCCAATAAATCAGTATAGTAATGCCCCATGATTGTCCTTCTCTTCTCCAAAGAGTCAAGAAGGATGACGCTTTGCGAATCCTAAATAACGGTGGCCATGACCTTTGCAGTTGATGGAACCGTTTTTGACTTCTTTGGAGCAGGTTCGCCAGGTGAAGTCCACTGTTTTGACTATTTGTTTATTTCTGGCATGTAGTGATGGATCCATGTTTCAACAGTCACAAAACGCTGCAGAAACTCTTTCAGATTGCAATTATACAAAACCAAACAGTGCTCTAAAGTTGTCATGCAATTCTGTTTTTATTCACCCGGCAGTCTGCTAACACAATATCATGGATTTTGTTGACCATATTCTCCGTAGTCACCGCAGTCGGACAGCCTGGGCGCTCTTCATCAAAAACAGATGTTCGGCCATGCTTGAATTCATTAAACCAATATCTGATGGTGCATGGTCCTTATAAATGGCATGCAACTTCACTTTGATATCTTCACACTTCTTCCCATCCAAAAAAGAAATTGAATCACTAACCGATATTGCTCTTTTTCCATGCTTGCAAACAAACATAAATTTGCCCACTTTCAACAACTATCAAAACAAAACTAATCGATAAATCTGTCTGAAATTTTAACAGGCTTCGTTTGAAAGACGGCATTAAACAGTGGTATGCAGATTTTGCATCAGTGGCGCCATCAGTCGTTAAATACGGTTACTTATCATACAGCCCTCGTATGTTCACAATAAAACTTTGTTTTCGTTAAAAATAATAAGTGTCTGGAAATTATGGCAAAATGCCTTACAAATAAAAAATTATCTCCTTTGATTACAAAATTAGATTAAAATGAATAGATAATAATTGTTTTCTTTATTGGTTTCACTCATCACTCTCAAGATTAGAGTTGGACGAGAATTGTACATCACAAATATGAACCTGATAAGAATTTAAATAAAAAACTCAACTTTATTTATATAGTTGTCTATTTTGAATTATTACAACTTTTTCCAATGACAAGAGCATGTGTTGTTTTGAGGGAAAGCGATTATTTCAAATTTCGAGTACATTCATATGAATATTGTTGTATTAATGAGAATGTAACAGAAGTTGGATTCGAGGAGCACAATTAAGGTCAATCTAGGCAGGAGAGTGATTTCGAGAGGATCATTCTTTAGAACAGGCGAGCCTAGCGGAGGACTCACATTGTTTAAAAAAATTACATAGTTAAATTACACATTTATAAAGGGTGTGCAGTGGAAAATTTTCAAGTTTAATATATAACGAAGGGGATTTAACGTTTTATAAACAATATTGTCTAAATGCCGTCTATTTCTCTCAAGACACTCTTGCAATCGGAATCTTAAATTTGCGAACACGCGATAGCAAATGGTTGGTTTAATAGCAGCAACTTCGCGGCGGATAATTTCTTGTAGGGCCTGAATTGTTCGAGGATTGTTAAGGTATCCCCACAAAAAAAAGTCGCACGCTGTAAGGTCCGGTGACCGAGGTGCCCAGGGTATGTCTCCGTACTTGCTGATTAATTTATTGGGAAAAATTCCCCTCAACTTCTCCATTGAAACTCTAGCTGTGTGTGGAGTGGCCCTGTCTTGCTGAAATTGTGCTCTGTTGTTGAACCCGGGAAACAACTGCAGTTGCGGTACTAAAAACTCGTTAATCATTCGGCAATACATGTCAGCAGTGACTGTCTCTCGCTAGTTAGAAAAATAAGGGCCAATTATCCCTCGGGCAGAAATTGCACCCCACACTGTCGTTTTTGGATAATTCAAACGTTTTTGATGTCGTTCCCTTGGGTTGTCAGGTCACCAGTATTTCATGTTCTATTTATTAACAATGCCATCAATATGAAAATGTGCTTCATCAGTAAATAATATGTTTCCTAGCGTTCGTGCCGTTCCAAAACGTTCCAGCATCGTTCTTGCTAAGGTTTCATGTAAAGAATAGTCATTTTCGTTAAGAAACTGCACGATTTGCAGTTTGTATGGGTGAAACTAGTTTATTTTTCAAAATAACGTGCACTGTTGATTTTTTATTTCCTTATCGATTTATGCGGATTGCGCATAATTTCACGTCAAACTTGAGCCACATATTCTGGCGTCGCTGCTGACGTTGATGGTCCCGGAGGAGTTTGGTTAACCATTGTCCCTTTTTGTCTGAACTTTTGAACCCAACACCAGATAAGTTGCGTGTTCGACCCATCACTTATTCGTTGAATATTAAAGTGAGTACAAAAATTGTGATGCGCACGAACCAACAAATCACTGTATTTTATCACTGCGGTGCGCTACCGACCAGTGACTCATTGCGACTGGCAAATCTGAAAATCATGCACGTCAAACAATACGTCTCCCACTTACATCACCCTGATGGTTTACGAACAATTACAATTTAATCTTGAAATTTTTCCGCTGAATACCCTATATTTAGGTAGTGCAGAATTGAAATGTAAATATTTGGGAAGCACATTAAAATAAGTTTCAGATGAGTAATTGAGATTCAGACTAGTGTGTGCTTGGGAAAAGAGAGAAAATTTGAAGAAATCCCCCAATATTGACCATGGAGACCACAGATGCAGAAGACTAACACTCCTTTCCTGTAGGGGTTGCAAGTGCTGTAGAAGAGCAGTAATAACTAATCAAATATTGTTTTCTGTTTTCATACATATACAGTAGAAGCTGGTTATAACGCGCATTTGGATATATCGCGGGTATTTTTGATGCCATTTTTGTTTCAGCATAAAAAACACATACAAGCACTGTAAGGTAAATTAAAATAAATCTTAAAAGACATAAACAATGTAACTGTTACTAAAATAATTTATTATCGTGGAGGGTCACTTGTAAACAGCAAAAAATTACTGATTATTTAAAAAGTGATTGTGTTATATGTTAAAATTCTTAAGAGTCATTAAATTTTCGTTCCTAAATGTACATCTTAACAGGGATTATTCCTAATTTAAGTGTTTAATATATAATGTTCATTAAATTTTAAAATTTATTTTGAAAGTATTGTTAAAATTTATGAATTATGTGAACAGAATTGATTTATATTTTATAAAAATAAAGAAAATTTAAAAATGTATTGTTTTTCATAGAAAAAAATCATAATTCTCGACAATTTGTTAATACTGCAGTTATCATATAACGCCGGTCAGATACGCCCCCTGCAAATCCGTATTATAACTGACTTCCATTGTACATATAAAGTAAATTACAGTACTTACATGTATAAGAGGCATGGGTGGTCTTGGTATATCATAATTCTCATAAGGGCCGATCAAAAATTTTTGAGAATGACGGCATGCACCTAAGCTTTTAGGCCGCAGGCTAGGTGGCAATCCGCATCCACCGGAAGGTTTAGTAAAAAGTGACCCTTCAGCAACACATATTCCTCTGGGAATGGAGTAATCGGATGTTCCTCCACTAGACTGGGAGTACAGTGAAGCTCGGTCAGATTCAGATCGCCTCTCGAGCACAGAATCGGTGGTCCACGCACCAAATAAAGAGTTATTTCCTACAGGAGATGTAGGTGAACCCAACCGACTCATGCAGCTGACGCATTTTCCAAGATACATTTGTCTATTAATTGCTCGTGGTTCTGTTTCGGAAGAATTGACTTCAGAGACAGAAGCGGAATCATTATAACCAACACTACTGGCAGTTTCTGACTGCTGATGGCCACTGTATAGATTCCATCCGGGTGTGAAGCCAATATTTGATATACTTTTGGTAGATTCACTTATTTCAGAAAATCGTTTGTTTAGTTGATTTTGTGACTCTTCATTGCCTGTAAAATGTAAAATTGTATTAATTTAAGAAATTAAATCAAAATCATTGTATTTTTATACAGCAAGATGATAAGATGAGATAGATCTCAAAGCACTTGATCCATTTTAGTACTAATTTTTATAGGCCTGTAAGTACAGCAATACCCCAAAGTTACATTTATGCGGTTCCACAGTCAGTAACTTAAGTCGAAACGACATCCAGGAAGTTGAAGTAGATGCATTCTTACAATTTTATATAAAAGTGACATAATTGGTTCTTAATAATCACGTCGATCAATAAAAATGTAACAATTGTGGGTGAATTCAATTATTTTACTTAACAGTCCAATAGTAAAGTCTGGGGGGATAAGAGAATTATTTTTGTACCAAGCGATTGCTTTCTTTACGCCTCATTTAGCAGTCGCTGCTCAATCTTCAATCACTGCGCGCACCAAATGCACCATTTTTAATACAAATTGTGCCCTTTTATTATTTAAATTGCATACATAACGTAAATACAAATCGACATAAGTCAAGGCTACATACTTTGGAGTATCACTGTATAACAATTGATGTGCAATAAACAACTTAAAAAATTTACATAATTATTGTTGGAATATTTTTGATTGATTCGATAGATACTTCTTCTTCTTCCTTTAAACAGGCAATCCACCCTTCAAGAGTGATTTGTGCTATTAAACAAGTTAAAAAATTATTTCATAGAAAGCAGTACAACAATATTATAGAATAGGGAATTTTGCACTACAAGTTAATACCATTGATGTTCAAGAAATTTGCTATTATATAGCTTAAATGTGGCGAGTTAAGGAAAAGAAGATGACACAAGTTAACCGGGAGTTGAAAATTACCATTGACAAGATTATTGTAAAAAAAACCTGTGATCCGCAATGGACAGGCGAAAAAGACATGGTCAAGGGTTTCCTCCTCGGCACCACACTCACACATTGGGGAGTCTATTATGTTCGATAGATACAATTCTTATTAAAATTAATATAATTAGTAATCTATAACAATTCTAGTTTTATTTTTTGGTGCCGACTGCCGACTGATTTCAAAGTGGTCACGCCTGTCTTTGTTTATATTTACTATAATAAACTGTAAGATAAAATTATTTTTTTAACTAACGTCGTGAACCCTGCCATATCTACACTGTTCACCTTGAGACTTGGTGATTATTCTTGAGATTTTTAAAATTTATTTTACGTCGCTATACAATATTTTTTAATTACCCTTATTTGGCACAGGTGCAGCAGCATCTAATGCAGCAACTAGTAAGTGGGGACGATCAGTCCTTATCAGCCAGACTCCCCCTAGCTTTCCGCAGCGAGAACCGGCCTCGAAACATATACCACCATCCACCATACCATATCGCCTAGAAAGAAAGAAAAGGTATTATTAAAAAATGTATTATAAGCACAGATTGCTTTTAATTTAAATTTAAATAAATGTGTAAGAATTAATAATAATACAGGCTTCAATGTTTAGTCTTATCAACAGATTTGAGGCCTTATACAATCGTGATAATTACAATATCGTAGTCAGGTAGTTCAAAAATATAATTACATCAAAAAGTAAGAAATACATTTTTGTTAATTTATCAAAATATGTGCCCGTAGAAATACATTTACTGAATTTATGAAATTTAGCTACATTTACCGGTAAACGTGCCTTATTCGTATACATTCTCCAATTTATGATCTGTAAAAACAATAAAACAATATATTTTTAAGTTTAGTAGTATTTATTTTAGTTTAAATATATAAGGATTATGCTAGAATAAGGCGGCACTGTACATAAAGTGTCGCGCCTAATTAATTTGAAATACTTAACTTCCAGTAAATTGTTTAGAGGTTTTTTTATCAGTAATTTTTTACCCTTCCAATTCATGTATTAATATAAAACACATATGATGTTTATTATAATAAGGTAGTTAGAAAAAGTGTCAAAGTGATTAGCGCTGATGCACTTGTAGTAGATTAGGCGGTCTAGCCGCATGTAGAGTACTCAGAGTATCGCAGACTCTAAGGAATTGGAAAAAAAATAAAAATTATTCGTATACACGTTATAAATCAATGTGAAATAACAAACGATTTTTCGAATCTCGAATCATATACACACGTGTGTGTGTGTAAGTGTATTTGTGCAATTATTTTTGTGGTTTCGCAGACACCTATCAAGATGGAACAATAGACCGCAAGGATGTTTCATTCTCAGAATGAAACGCGCATCGCGCGCCCGAGACAGCTGGATAGTCGTACTAAAAAATGAAATACCATTAAATTAGTTCGATGACGGTCTGTAGTAATTGCAACAATAAAAATTACGCACGTTTACACTGCGAATGTCGAGCGACTGCTGACCGCGACAATGGACGGAAGATGGAACTTTACAGGTTTATTTACGTGGGAAAATTTACAGCGAGCAAGGCCGGGGGTCAGCTCAATGATATTTGACACTTTCCCGAAGAAATTTTTGCGTCAATCGACCCAAATCAAAATTGCAAGTTGACCGTTTAATATTATATAGTTTTTTTGTTGTTGTTGTTGATAAAACAGGCAGAAGTATGCTAGAAGTGTATTGTTATAATTTTATTTTGTATTTTATGAGAAATGATTTATGAAATCGTAAATAAACAGCGAGAGCAGGATGTACGAAATATATATCCGGAATGTTGTCAAGTAAAAAGAAACAGAACTATTGCCGACCGGTAAATAATAAATCGACGAATTGTTTACGGCCCATCACCGGTTGGCTGGGATTTTTCCCGGCCCGATTCGCCTCTGTCCGATCCGCCTTTGAAGAACGAGGAAATTTTGACTTTAAAAAATTCAAAAATTCAGTTCCCATACAAACTGCAAATATTTGTTTTTTATTATTCTTTAACTTCTTCACTAAAAGCACATTTATTAAATTTTTGCAGTCAATAACTGTAGTACTTGTCCAGATACAACAACTATTAAATCTACCACGTCAGTCGCAGCGGTTGGTAACTAATATTTTGTCGTTTTAGGATATATTTATTTCACAGAATAACACACACGAACACAGCTATAGAAAAACCAATACAAAGGTATCTGTTATGGCTTATTGCTAGGCTCCGTGGACAGCTATAGTGTTCAAAAGATAATTTGATACCAACAAAAGGTATGCGGTCTAGCAGATAACAAATACCCAATGAGATTATTTAAATACATAATGTACGATTTGGAATATTAATGATCTCTGACAGACCCTTCCAACGTGCTGAATTCTTCACGTGATCATCTATCACGTCATACTAGTTAACAATGTTTCAAAACATGTTTCGAATAAAAATATAATCATGTTTTGGTTTGAGGTTGTTAAATCATATTTAAGACAAGAACGAAGTGAATAAAGTCTAGATTTATTGACGGACTTTTTCAATAGTCTGATTTTTTTCACGGGATCGCATCGTCTGTGACGCCATCTAAAGAAAATTCACGTTTGAAATAACCGACAGTTGCGTTTGAAGGAATGGAAAACAGAATCGGTAATTTTAGTGTTTACTAAAACAGAATGCACTCGTAAACAAATGCCAGTTGCACAGGCAGCTTTGAAATTATACTGGGTAATAATTATTATTGCTGGATCGCGCCCTGCTGACAGGAGGAGCGATGAGCTTTCATTTCACTTTGAAAGCAAACTGAAAGCTTCCTCAACATGGTCAATTTACAGGTCATTCAATTGCAGTCAATTTAGTACAAGTCCCTGGTTATTGCAGACCCCGTAATCGAAAAAATAATGCGCCAACATCTTTCAACTTAAAATTATATTGATGTTGGAATGACATTCAAAACTGTGTTATCAAAACGTATATTATAGACTATTTATACGAACGTAAGGAATAATTCAGAATGTTTAGATACAGAGAGAGCTGATTGACAAAAACACTCAAACCTAAGAATTAAAAAAATATATATAATACATGCCATAACCGAATGAAGTAAAAAAGTAGATGTACGAGATAAAGTAAGATGAGACCTACACGCAAATATGTAATTATAAGTCCACGACAAAAGATCCGGCCGATTAAAGCTCCAGTCGATCATTAATCCATGCGACAATAGATCTAACGATATAACGGCCACAAACAAAATTTAAAAATGATTTTTTTACGAAAGAGCTATCAAGAAATCGATGGGTGACTGAAATATGCACATAACCTTTCGCAGATTACTCAAAATAAGTAACCAATCAAAACAAATTCGATGTGAAATAGGAAGTTTACAGTGAGAAAGTGAAATTATTTAATTAAATTCAGTCACCTCCCGATTCAACAATTTCTTGAAAGCCTTTCTTAAAAAAAACAATTTTGAAATTTTGTTCGTGGCCGTTATGTAGTAGGATCTAACGTCGCATAGCTCAATAGTCGGCTAGAGCTTTAGTCGGCTGAATCTTTTATGGTGGACGTATTGTCGTTAGGCCAAATGCCCGCGGAGCTTTTGTCGTGATACGGTAATTATAAGACTTTTATATTATTGGATGCAATAGTGCTGTTTGCGCCATTTGTATATATTCTTAACAAATCATTTAAGTTCTGTAATAAATAAATATCTATACCTCGGCTTTTAAGAGAGGAAAAACAAAAGAAGGCTATTGTTATTCCGAGATCTTGGGCCACGTTTTTTGTATGCAAAATGAATGTTAATGATATTACTAAAAAATATTATTTCAGTACCTACACCAAAAAGGGATTTTTGGCGATAATTATGGATTATTAATTATACATATGGTCCAAAAGTAACTTTACCATTTAAAAATGAAATAACTATTTGTATTTTTATTTCTTTGTTACATAATATGTTACACGGCATTATTTTTTACCTATAAATGAAGCTCGCATTTGCGAAGATGAAAGTGTAAGTCATTTAAAAGATATTATTTTACTTTACATGTGCAGGTAAAAAAAATCTCCGTGCTATGCAGAATATCACGCAAAAGATAAATAAATAAATAAATTCCGTATTATTAACAGTAAACTAATACGCGAATGAGACTTTCTGGAACTTTGGACAGGCATTTCAAGAATTATCTTCACATCGCCCGCCTAAAGTAGAAAGTTGGCAAAATGAAAGCATGCATCGTGCATCATGACCGAGCAAACTCCCTCGAGGATGTGTGTCGATGGCCCGATGTGTGTGTCTAATTTGATTTATAGCCGCCAACGAAACGAGACACGATGAGATAGATCTCAGTACCGTGTACACACGTTGTGAACTTGATCTGGAGTTAAACTCAGAAATCAGCTTGAGATTGGTGGAAAGAGACAAAAATTTGACAGCGAGAGTCAATACGTGGAGCAGAAACATTACCTAAAACCATAGACACCAATTCCACTTCAGCTGCTGCTGGGGAAGTTCAAATTCATTTAACTGACAAACGAAACGACGGTCAATGTCTAACATTTGACGTATAACATGCGTAAAGTGAGGTGCGAGACGGCGAATCTCTGAGATTCGGTGTGTAGTGATGGACTACGAAAACCGAGAGTTGTCTCCAAAGAATTTCCCGTTTCAGAGATAGTCTCGAGTTGAAAATCTCATCCGTGGACCATAATAATAAATAATAATATTAATAATGGATAATTTATATAGCGCCATTTTCGTAAAAAAAACTTTCATCTCAAGAGCGCTTTACACAAATTGTTTACAGTCTTTGTTTTTAAAATTAAAAATTGTTATTTTCACTTATGGAAGTGACTCTTTGAAAAGGTGTTTTTTTTAGTTTCTTCTTAAATAAAGTCTCTGATGCACTGTTCCTTATGACGGAGGGCAAAGAGTTCCACGCCACAAATGACCATTCACTAAAATTTAGACATCTGACAACGACGACAGCTTGGCTATTGTTACTTATGTAGGAAACTAATCGCCTGGAAGATCTAGTTTTGTCTACTTAAATTATCTACTTTGTCGCAGGCTGTACTGCAGTCCGTGTAAATAATGTCAGCTTGTCATGCGCGCGTTGATCCATTTTCAGCACGCAGTGTGTGAAGAAGAGAGATTAATAACTGTAAAACGCCACGCAAAGAATGTTGTTGAAGATTTGTATGAGATTTAATACCGTTAAAAAACTCAGCGAAGAATAGAATGTAATAGTTGAAGTTAATAGCACAGAAGCACAAAAAGATTAGACCCCAATGAAAGGGTCACCTGCATATATACACATTTGTATTTTAAGAATATTAGGTTACTGTGCGATATTATCCATTAAACAGTATAAGAATTAAGTGTGTTTTTAGTACTGATGAGCTCAAAATCACGAACCGTGAGTCAGTCACTGATATCTTTGAGTCACGCTCACTATCAGTGATTGAATATCGTGATTCATTTTTTTATTTTACTTACATTTGGTTGTGAGACGAAATATAATTCGTGATCAGTGCCATCTAGTATATTCTGCCAAAACGTTTCACGCATTTGACCCGAAACGGTGAAAATCTGACACCGAAAAATAAATTCATTTCATTCTCTTTGTGATGATATTAAATTAGGTAATATATTAATTATTTATTTTGGATTGTTTTTTTACAGAAATGAAGTTTTAAAAATATAAATAAATATGCTCAAAATTATGTTTTTTAAATTTATTTATTTCGTGTATTGTGATATCGTGCGGCGCGTGGATATTAGTAATGAAATACTGATCACAGTTTTCAATCACTGATATTATCGAATATCAATCACAATCACGCCAGTGAGTTAAGAATAGCAGTTTTCCTCATCACTAGTTTTTTGGCATTCAAATGCAGTCGCAATTAAAAAAAAACCTTGCTTCTCTTTACAGCGATTTTTGTGACGATGTATTTAGTGGGGTACTACTTCATACATGTGTTATGTAACATACGAGAGCTGTATGATAAGTACCTGTGTTAGGGAAGAAAACGAAATGATTTTTGTCATTTCTCAACATAGTCTCCTTTCAGCTCGATACATACACTTAGTTCAGAGACATTCTAAGATTTTAAAGTCATCCAAAAAATATAATTTGTCGAACTCAGCAAAACGGGCTAAAATTTCATGGAGCAGGAATTTAGCATGTCTTCCTCGTTTGACGTGAACGTATTTCCGTACTTTTGGGGTCTTATACACCGCGCAGATACGCCACTGCTTGAAGATGAATATGTATGTACACGTAGACTTACGTAGATTTTTTTTAGGTGACGCAATACCGTCTACTAATTTTAGTTGGGTCAGGCCGGCAATGGTGAGCCTATGACACACGGAGCATTGTTGGTGACACGCCGGCAAGGTTCAAATTTCGTTTCTAAAATTAGAAAATAAATTAGTTGAGTTCCAAAAATAGTTTCGTATCACATGGTCTGTGTTTCGCGTGGAAAAATTAATTTTTAAACTCTTTTTTCATCACGTTGAAGAGGGCGGTGAGTATACTTTTGGATGAATGGAAGATGATAGCTTCAGGGGTACGTGTTACCATTTTAGGGCTTTGGATACGATGCTTGTGAGTGTATTATGTCAAAATGTGGCCTCAATATAATTTACCCATTCTCACACATGTTCGTTTGACTAATAACGCGGATTGTGTGGGTGTGTGTGCGCGTGTGGCCAAAGCAGGTGGAACAAATTACACATAGAAGTGTATACAGTAAGAGATCTACAACGACAAGCTTTGCTAGTGAACTTGTCAGGGAGACGGCTTCAGACGACTGCCGGCGCATATTATTGTTATTAAGGAGAACACATTCTTATTGTGAAGTTGTAATTATTCAAAAAGGTCTGTGATATTTTAAATACTAATAATGCACCTTCCCCGGATTGGAAAAGAGATCCGGGTTCGAATCCCGGTAGCGCAACAACAATATTTTTCGATAAAATTGATTTTATGTGTATATATTTATAATTAATACATTTAATTAGTATTTATTTCATATTATTGTTGACTGTTGGGGTTGGTACCAGGCGTGTTTTTGAGGCTGATGAGAGCCCCGTTTTACACACAGGTATTTTCAAGGTGCGCTCAGGGGCCGTCGGCGGTGTTGTTGATTATGGAGGCGGTAGACTTCCACACAGTGGCGTAACTCTAAAAATTGTGCCCCAATGTAGAATGGAAAAGGACACCATAAATAATTATTGTGATATACGAATATTAGTACTGTGTAGTTTATCCAATAAATAGTAAGAACAAAATTAGTCTACTGTCTCATGTAAAATTCACACTTTCGTTCTTAGGTATTTGCAATTTAAAAAAATATTTGTTTCACTATAAGGCGATTTTCACTTTACGTCAGACATATTTGAAAGGTTTTCTTAATACTCGTGAGAAATGTTTTTTAAAATTTTATAATTCAATTCATTGCTATGTATTACTATTATATTAACAAAAGGTATTGACGCTCACAAAAATATTAATGCCAAATGGTTTGCAGGGTACGAACTTTTTGTGCCCCTATCTAACGTGTTGGCTGCATTGGCGTTGTTACGCCACTGCCTCCACATACCCATTACATTTAATTTGACGAAAAAATTATTGTGTTAGTGTGAATATACAGTCGTATGACAATCTGTTGTGGGCACCCCCAAATATTATTAATTAAACCAGTACCAGATATCTCATAAAGACAAAGTTATTTTTTTATTATATTTAATGGAAAATATGTGGAATTATGGGGTAATTACATTATTATAGTGATGACATATATGCTGTTTAAAAAAAAAGAAAAAATGAATTATCAAATTTGGTCCATAGACGGTACTCGAAGCGAGTCCACACACTAGCATATATACAACTTTCAAAAAATTTATAAATGTGGAGATTGAGGGGTGAGAATTGGTAAACAATATATATATATATATAAAGTGATCACTTAAGCCAGCCGAAGACAGGTCGTAAGCCCTGCAATTACTCCAAACTTCCATATAGTTTCCATTAAACATAATAATAAATAGCTTTGTCTCTATGCGACATCTGATATTTATTTAAAAACAGTGCCTTTGTAGGTAAAAATCCAGTAATTGTGTGTTCTTGGACATATTCAAACATTGGTAATATTATTAATTCATTGTTATAGATATTTACCATACATACCATCACTGACTTTACTGATTCGATTTGTTTTTTAATTAAAATATAATCTTTACTCCTCACGTAACACTGAACTTACTTGCCCCCTTTTTGTTTCGGCACAATAGCATTTTTATCTAAACAGCTCACATTATATTTTCACAGAGCAAAATGGCTGTAGTATTTGGATACCAAAGTAAAGAACAAACAGTCGTGAAATGTGGACCGGTAAAGTCCTTTTTATGATATGACTGCTCCCTGCAGTTGGGAAAATGCGCAAGGCAGATAAGAAAATGTAATAAAAACACAATGGAGTAATGTGACAAAGTATAATTCGCATTGCAGTGTAAAAGTGCGAGGCTTAGTTATATTATATCAAAAACGCGTCTAATGACGATACAGTCTCTATTGCCAGTGAGAAAAAATACCAAAGTAGGCGTTACTATCGAATATAACCAAATTATAATATTATCTTATTAAGGTGAACACATTCTTATTGTGAAGTTGTAATTATTCAGAACACGTGTTATATTAATATAAGTTGTATCAATGTGTCCATCTGGCGTCTGCAGTCGGTTTACTCAAAAGGTATTTTTGAGATTCCGTAAAAACAATGTAGACGGCTTTCAAATAACGGAACGACAGATGTATTAATTTGAAAAATTGTAATATTTAGGTTCGAAAATTTGTCATGAAAAATACTGGCGCTATAACACAATTGGTAGTGTACTTCCCCGGATTGGAAATAGAGATCCAGGTTCGAATCCCGGTAGCGTAAAAACAAAATATTTTTCGACAAAATTGATTTTATATGTATATATTTATAATTAATACATTTAATTAGTATTTATAATATTATCTATTTATTAACGTTTATCCAATAGGTATTTCAAGAAGGGTTATTTAATGATAACATCTATAAATATTTTCAAATCTTTTTACCGGCAAGCGTTTCTGTTATCTGTCAGAAAAAACTAGATTAAGATTATGCAATATATATCCAAAATACAAATCGTTCGATTATTTTAAAGCAGGCTGATAATATCATAATAATCGCCGCTAGGGCGGCGAAACTCAAAGTTATAGTAGGTATGCCGTCGGGTGGCACGCGTGTCCCGGGAATGCTAAGTTACGTTATTTTTTGATGATGTCAAATCATTTTAACAATCGATGTCCGTCTAGATTCAGAATGACTGCTAATCTACTGTGAATGAAAAAATGAAAAAAATCGTACACAATGCGAATCACAAAATATATAATAAGATACAGTATGACTACAAAATGGACGATACCTTATTATAACACTGTCGTTTGACGTGTACGTCAGAATGAGCCAGCGGTATAACGAAAATGGTTCAGGTGTTAGGATTTGTTTTCAAGGTCTTCTATGAACCTTTCAAAAATGTAAACGCGTTAAATGTTCCGCATACTTCGTACGTCAGAGTACGCAAGTGAGGTGTGGAACCCCCGGTATAATGTTTACATAGATTAATTAGAAAGCATTCAGCGAGTCCGCCGGGTGTGTGATATGTATCGGGTCGGTCAATCAATACAAAAAATGATTTCGAAAAAAATACTACGGTCTCGAGAGGTTCGATCGTGGAGGCTTAGTGCGCTGCTCCTTACAAGAGTGCCAAAAACTATAGTCAGTTATTTAAGAACGTTGATATGTTTAGCCATAGTGAAGAAAGCTTTAAAAATTATTTTCTACATATTTTGTATACTAACACGAACGCCCCTTCCTTCCTCCGTATCGCAGACCCATTTTTAAAATTTAAATTTGACCTAATTTGGAATTCTTATATCGTTTTATCCCTGAAATATAATTGACTTGTTTTAATGAAAACATATTTTTGCTGTGAAGTTGCAATTTCAGAACTTAGTAGCTCTGTGGTATTTTTAATACGAATTAAATCAATCGACTAAAAAGAAATACAGAAAAAAATCTATTATATTTATCGAAAAAATATTTGGTTGGTACCGGGATACGAACCTGGACCTCCTGTCCAGGGAAACGTGTTAACGTTAAATTTATTTAATGTATAGCCATCAGGCGCGGTCGCTTCATACATGCTTTGGATGCTCCGCATCGCTTGTGTTCTAGAGTCAAAATAAATTCGTTCTTTAGAGACCAGTCATAACACACACTACGACATGATACGGAGCGAGTCGAAATATATATACATACATTCTCAACTTTCGAACATCTATGAATCGCGTAAACATACAGATACCAGCAACACTGGATTCTATAATTCGTTCCGTATCCACAAAGTTTGAAAGTATTCGATATTCAGTTTGCTTGTCAAGGTCTTCGAATACTGTATATACGCATTCGTTAACAGCATCCAATGTACAAAAAACGACTTTAATACTTATGGGTATAATGCACAAAATATTACGAAGCGAGCGGATTTTTTTGAGGAATTTGTTTGTGTGACTCATTTTTTACAGTTTGGCTTGAATATTATAGCCGAATTATGAAGTAATTTACCTTAAATCTGCGATATTCCATACGCCCAGCACTTTAGGCGGCACTCCTGAGATGATGCAGAAGCGCGAGGGGCGCACGTGCAGGGCCACCGGGCCGCCGCGCACTCCGCTGCCCGGGGGCGCGCTCAGCGAGCCGCTCCAGCGCGAGCAGCCGCCGGGGGCCAGCGCGCGCGCCGCCCGCGTGCGCCACAGCAACAGATTGTCGGGAGCGCCCAGCGCCAGTACGGCCCCGCCCCCGCCTCGGCACAGCAGCGCCAGCGTGTGCGCCTCGCGGTCCAGCGTGAAACCCGACTCGCAGCCCAGGTAGTGCCGCAGGGACACGGACGCCTTGGGGAGCGCGCCCTTCTGCCGGTCCTTGGCGTCACGGTACAGCACCAGGTGGATGCAGTCTGAAAATGTAATTCACTATTAATCGGGGGTTTGTAATTGAACGTAATAATAGTAGGAGGACTATCGCCTCCACTTTTGTCATCACCGCCCGGCGATGCTGAGCACACCCAGCAAGTACCTGTGTACAAAACGAAACTCCCATCAGCCGTTAAGTTTAGTTTAGCACCGACGTCATGCAACATACCAAAGAGGCCAGCAGGGATAAGGAATCGTGAGCTTCACTCTTCCTATCGCTATCTTCTAGTCAACAGCTGCAGAAACCGCCTCCGATAACAATTTAATTTGTAAAGTTTGACTACAATAAATTCAGTGGTTTCTTTCTCATATCCTGCAGTCTGGTAAAATAAAAAAATAATATGTAAATATTTTAAACTTTATTAAATTATTGAAAAAAATATTGAATTACTGAAAAATAATATATTATTATTAGGTATACATAAATAAATATAAAAAATTTAACAAACAATTATAATAACAGTAACATGAAAAAAATAGACATGAAAATAATGTACATAATACATTAACAACAATAAAAAAAATATTTCTGCAGGAATTCATCTTGTGTTTTTGTAGAATTGCAATTGTACCAAACCAGCGCAGGCGTTCAGTGCGGACGTTGGCCATCTATTAACATATATATTTTAATTTTTAATTTACTGTCCCAATTAAACGGAATAGTGTCCCAGATAACCGAAGTAAATTACTATTAGTTACTTTATTTGATTTCTGTTCCTTGGGATTTGGTCCAAATAACCGGCTGTCCCGATAAACCGGCGGTCCAATTAAGCAGAATCGACTGAATATCTTTCTAATTAATACATTTGACATATGTTCTAAATAATTACAAGTTCACAATAAGAATGTGTTTTCCGTAGGTATAATATTTATAATAATTCCTAATTTGATGTTTTTAACATTAAAGCAAATATATTGTGGTTCATTTTTAATAATTAATAGTTTATTAACTTTGTTGTATATTATAAACCGTTATTATTAATGGATGTTTAAAAAAACATCAAAAACACTATAATTTGTCATTTGTTACTTATTCAGTTTTGGCTGTACAGCAACGTAATACAGCCTTGTAAAGATATTTAACCTTAGTTACTTGTATGTTGTAAGGAATTCCAAAGAACAACAAATAATAATGCATGTTTGACATATCAATATCGACCATTATTACAATGCATATGTATAATATCTCCGAAGCGTAACATCGAGTGATTCATCATTTAGTCTTGATCTAATTTCGGTATCACAAAAGTTTATGGATTATACGTACTTTCATAACATTCATAAATTTTGTAAACTGGGTCGGGATCCCGGCATTGAGTGCACACGGCCAAACAAAAATTCTGACTGTAATTAAAACTAAATCCATTTCATGATTTTTTTTTGCTCGTAAGAAATAATTAACTTAATGAAAATTGAAGATGTATTCTTTGTTTTTTAGTTTATTGTGCCACCCTTTAAGTATATCTATGTTTTCTCAATAAGTGTATTTCAAACGATAAATCTCTAGAAGCCGTCGTTTCCTCTTTCCTCGGAAAGAAAAACTTATTGGCACCCCCCGGCGAGCCGGGTGCAAACTGCTTACAACCGGCAATATAATTTAGGGCTGTTTTCATAGCGCGGGACATTAAGAAGTTTAAAGTTAAACCTGCTTAAATTTCTACCACCGTTTTCAAAGAAACGGAGAGTATGATAGTAATAAATGCGAACAATAAATAATAAAAAATACCGTTTTGATGAAAAAGAAAATTTTATTAAAAAAATTATTACAAGCAATTAAAATCGTGCTTGTTGGTCTAGTGGTTAATAATAATAATTATAATATGATTGGTTTTTTTTTACATCATAAAGATGATACATATTATATAACACGTTAAATTTACGAAATATTATTTATGTTATGAAAATAAAACCAAGGAAAATATAAATAAATAAAAAGTTCACACATATATTTATATATATCATATATATAAATACTTCAGTCACGGCTATTATTGTATCTGTAACTATTCTACAGTCATTGCCATTTACTGGTCAGGGAACCAGCTTTCCATGAGAGCGCCGCTTGCACCAGAGAGTTGGTGCTGAGCTCCAGCCGCAGCTTTACGCCCGCAACTCGATGTCTCAGAAGCGAAACAAATCCATGTATACGGCCTAATAACGCGCCAATCCGAACAGTATTATGTATTAAGACACCCGCCTAATGATCCAGCGGTTGGGGGTTCGTCGGGGTCTCATTCCAAGAGACTAGTAAGTTAGTCCTATTTATGTGATACGTATTCCATGTACGGATCTCTATCTAAAAAAAAAAAATCAATTATGCAAGTATCATAATTAGTACTGATTGCTTTCATTTAGATGGAAATTTATTGATTATTAAGAACTTTGTACAATTTAATGCATTTTGTAGCGACCTGAACAGGTAGAATATTGTTGGGGCAAAGTCTGGAGAGTAAGGAGGGTGCGGTAAAACCAATTGAATTCGCACACTGCGAGGCGAAGATGAACTTTTAAATTGCCCATTTTGCAGTTTGTGTTAAATACGATGTTACTGACAAATGCCCAACCACCTGATGTAGGCAAAGTGAGTCACGAATCAATCCAATATAACGAATGTCCCATCGGATACCGAGATTATGTTACTAACGGGTATAAATGAAATGATTTACAATTGATAGAATTGATAGAGACGCCACGAGCCGCGCGCTTCCGCCAGATTAGTTTCCCGCCGTGATGAGCGGGTATTCTTTAGAGCCTTTGAACGTAGGTACTAAATAACCCGAGAACTCTGTTCTGAAGGTATCGTGAATTGCACCATTTGGCAAACCAATTCCAAACAGTTCCACATTGAAGTCGGAATTGGATCGTTAAATATGGGTTCGGCCCCATTCCCCGATTCATTTCCATTATTCCCTCTTTATCTTATCGATTTATTCCGACCCACGACCGCGGCCCTTAAGAGCTTCCGTTTAAAAATTGAGAAATTGAATTCCGGAATTCTGAGCAAGATTCATTGTTTTCCAGAAATAGAACTACCTTCGACATTTGAGTAGAGGGCGCGTCTCAACACTGGCAACTGAAGATATCAGAACATTTTTGTGATAAAACTATGTAGTGACCGCCCCGCAGGGATTCAATTAGTAATGACAGTATGTTCCAAAAACAGGTAATAGTGTCATGTACACGGTGACAGAAAACTCTTAGAAGGTAGAACTTTCGAATCAAATCATGTTTTTATGTTTTTAGACACCATGTAGGTATATGTTATAGATATAGATATATAATTAAATATGGTTTATCGGAACATGTATTCCTTCTATTTATTTTTTGTAGATGGTTTTTATACTGCATGAGGGTAGTTTTATATTTATACAATTGCATGCGATTAAGACAAATGTTGGTGATTAAAAATATACGTTTAACTAATACATTTAAAAAATCACAAACATAAACATAAATACATATAAATAACTTTTCTAAATTACAGACATTGCGTACATATATTTTGTGGACATTGTTTTTAACTTATTTCAAATGACTCCTCTGCCCATTAGGGCCGACTAACTAATTAAAATGCTTGCATACGAGTATTATGCATGGTACCACGAAGGGCCGGTTATGTAAGCAGTAGTAACTTTTTACTATGGTAACTTTTTACTAACGCCCGTAGTAAAAATCCTTTGCGGGTTGTTGATACATCAAATTTACTACTGTCAAAGCATAGATGGAGATGTCTATAGGTGTGACAAATAATCATGTAATACGCTTTATTCTACGCATCTATGGATTTTTTCGCCTACGCATTCGAAGTCTGTCACTTTGACGGTGAAATTTTTTCGTATTATATACAAAAAATAGCGGGATATTGAATGATTAATTGTCGCATACTGCAACTAGCAAAGTATCAATGTGTCAGATGACTTTTGGAACAGCTGTGAAAAGTCCGCCATGTTTAACAATGGATTCTCGTTTTAACTATCGGATATCGCAGAGTAAAATGAGTTTACTACGGGACGCGCTTTCGAGAAGTAAATATTTTTTTACTAACGATCAAACAAGCCGTTTTTTACGTTAGTAAAAAGTTACTAATGATCACACTAAGTCAATTGAATCGTGTTGTTGTTCATTTAATATTTATTAATAAATATATAACAGCAGAGTAATAAATTAAATTGAGTCTGCATTAAGGGAAGGTAGGGCGTTGTTTTTAGTGAAGCAGGGCAAAGAGGCGAAAGCATTGCGATATGTAAAGGGTGACATTGCTGTATATACATTAGTAGATACACAACGTGACAATGCTATGTCTGTGAGTACTTCTTTTGTACAAAAAGAACAAGCAGCTCTAGACTGTTTATTGTTCTGTGGTGTGTGCACCAACAAATCTGTCAACGTTTACACAAATATATAACAATTTGTATGCGTTGTTCGTCCAAAAAGACGGAATGATACTTATGTAGGCATGCGTATGTACGCACCTATGTACAAACATACATTAAATTATTTTTATGCGTTACTCGTCTTGAGGGACGAACGCCACCAATTTATATACCTACTAGAAATAATTCATCAATAATTGCCGGAAATCTTATTTAAATTATTTATATATTGTTATACAGAGTGGCCCATAAAAAGTGAGAGCATTTCGTAAAATTAGTTTAACTATATCAACAATGGCTTAAATAGTTTACTAATTTACATACTTACCTATATTACGTTTTAATTCGACAATTTCTGGTCGCCATCTTAGATTATTAATTTTCCCATTGTTTATATATGGTTTTTTCAAATTGTTGTCCAGAATGACAAAAAACACTACAGAAGACCGAATTCTGATCAAAAATTTGCGAATTGAAAAACGTTGGGATGCTAGGAAAATGATCAAAGAGTTTCAAAACAAAGTCTGGAGTATAGCTAGGTATTACAGCAAGACGGAGCTCCATCTCACACAGCCAGAAATACAATCAACTTTCTTCGTCGTGAGAATATTAATTTCACCGAACAGCCCAGATTTAAACTCAGCAGATTATACAATATGGGATGTTTTGATGATTTCTGATTAACTAAATATTGTGCAAAAAAAAGACATTAAGAATTATAATTAATTATATTATGTTTTGAAATAACTCGTGTGTTACGAGATGTTCTCACTTTTTTTGGGACCTTCAGTATATAAAATACGGGTTTTACTAAAAACAGCAGAATAATATAAATAATGGTGTGTATTATATATTTAACAGTATTAATAATATAATTATATCATAAGTTATATATTTTACTAATTAAGAAAAAAATCACTTCATCCAAACGTGATAATAATAATTTACTAATTAACAATTTAGAATGTTTGCTTTGCGTTACTATTAAATGATTAAAGCGGTCACATTCGGTCGATTAGACATTATTAAATTGAAAATAGTAATAGCAATCGGACAGACACGAGCCGGCACTGGTTGCGAGTCTACGCGTAACACGGCGGAAAGTTTCGTACTGCCCACTGCCCACGTGTGCCATGTGTTTATGAGATTTGCTTTTAGACCGCAATGCTTAACGTTGGACAAGGGGATAGTAAAACGAGCCCCTTAACCGAAATAAGTCGCTGCGCAGGTGTCGGTGTTTTTGAGCTACTTTTACATGTTTTTTTTTTTAGGAGCAACGCACACTTCTTCTTCTTTCAAACAGGCAATCCACCCTTCAAGAGTGATTTGTGCCATTAAACAAGTTCAAACATTATTTCATAGACAGCAGTAAAACAATATTATTGAATAGGGAATATTGCATTATTGACATTCAAGAAATTTGCTATTATATAGCTTAAATGTGGCGAGTTGAGGGAAAGAAGATGACACAAGTTA
Organism: Eubasilissa splendida; assembly: GCA_031772225.1. NCBI lineage: Eukaryota > Metazoa > Arthropoda > Insecta > Trichoptera > Phryganeidae > Eubasilissa > Eubasilissa splendida. The sequence goes on along the minus strand of CM062845.1, from coordinate 19,789,089 downwards.
ACCGGGAGTTGAAAATTACCATTGACAAGATTATTGTAAAAAAAACCTGCGATCCGCAATGGACAGGCAAAAAAGACATGGTCAAGGGTTTCCTCCTCGGCACCACACTCACACATTGGGGAGTCTATTATGTTCATTCTGAACAAATGAGAGGCCACCTGGCGAGCAACGCACACAAATAATAATAAAAATAATTTGTTGATATTCTTTATACGGGGTGTATCCGGGAGATATTAGGGGATATCACTAGCAACTAGCAACCCGTTGGGCGTCAAATAGGGTCATCCGAAATTCAACAGTAAATTTGCAATTTGTCATTATTAAAATGAGCGCTGTGCCGTAAATACGCAAGCTATCGTGATGAAATTTGGCATGATGTAACTATCACATATCTGTGTACAGATTTTAATTAGCCGTAATTAAAATCTCATCCGTGTAATCGCTCCCGAACTGTGCCATGAGAGTATGATCTCTCGTCTCGGAGTTTTAGCGAAAAAGGTTACTATGCGTCACCTGGTCTTCTACTCGGCGTACAATATACAATAGACGATGATGGACAGATCGCTCCGTGCTCGACTCTATTCTAACCTTTACGCGACTTTCGAGACGAGTCTCTAAGACTTTCGTGTATACAAGCCATATTTATTTATTTACACCCTATCCAGAATCGTTTTGAGAGTTGTTTACTCTTGTATCGATTCGTCAATATTACTTTTTTTTTATTACATTCGGTTATTAACATCTTAATACCATCATAGATTGGCTCCGGTATCATCGTATCAGAGCCATACCTGACTCGTTATCACATTAAATTCGGAGAGCAACCAGAGAGAAGGTATAGAAATCATGCACCCCCAAAAGAGGACGTCACATTTATGTGTTGCAGTCGCAGAACTCGGTCACAGTCTGGCAGAAATTCACCCTGTCCAGGTCGCAAGAGATGCGAGGAAGAGCCAGTAGAATGGTCCGTTAGGTCTCTCTAGCCACTGTTCTTCCCGGCATTGTCCATCTCAATAATCCCCAGTGGGAGACCCACACCCTAATAAATTCTCGGAAATGTTCGAGATTCCTTTCATTTCTTAATAGGTCATCGTTCCGCTCTGTTCCGTTCATATATGCCATAGTGTGTATACTATATACGTACTAGGGATTCGACTTTTTTCAATTCCCGGGACTCGAAGAGACAATATTTTCAAGTCCCGGGAATTCCCGGGAATAGAGACCATGATAATTAATAATTAAAAAGAAAATATATTGTTAAATATTCATATGTATGATGTACAGTAGCTTTAAAAACCTACTTTAATAAATTCAAAAAATAAAATAAATACATACAAAAAAAAAACAATAAATAAAGAAAGAAGATAATAATGTATTTGGTCAAGTCCCTTAATAAAGTTTTCCAAATAATTTTATGCCATACAAATTTTGTTTCAATTACATTAATTTATCACATGCATCGCTCGTCGCTGGGTCACTACCTGTTGTGTATCAACGGACAGTAGGATTATGTCAAATTGTTTAAAATAAGTAATATCAAGAAAAATTAAATCTCGAGCTATTTTTTTTCAAGTCTCGGGACTCAAGATAGCAAAAAATCATGGAATATATTTCCGGGTTGTCCCGACACAGAATCCCTAGTACGTACACACGTATATATATAATATGTATGTAATATACAACGTCTACATTACAGGCGCGTGCAGTCAGTACATTGAAATAAGTTGTACGTAACTATATATTTTGAGATATATTCAATTCTGAATAATACGATAATAACTTTCGTCCGAAGCCGAATGTTCAATCGTACTTAGAAATCTTAGAATACCGACTATAAAGTATATATAACAATGCATATTCTACATTTTTATTTTATTTCATTCGTAATAATAGTTCGTAGTAAGTAGTTCGGCGGCTAAATACAAAGCTTCGGCTTCGGCCATACCTTCGGCAGATTTTAGCCAAAGCCGAATGTGCAACCGAAGCTTCGATCGGACTACATAATAGTATGTGGAGAGATTTTTATGTTTTTCCTTTCTTCCGTTTACATTCATAAAACAAGCAGCGCTCCATTTCTGAATCTAGAGCTATCGCGAAAAAAGACATTAATAAGTTAGATAAAATCGTAAAGACGAAAAGTGCCGAGGAAAATAGCTGATAATAGTCTCCTCCGCGGCGACTAACATTGGAGACAAGTTGTAGGCCGGCCGCAGGAGGCGACATTATTTATGGACAACTTCGTACAACTTTCGCAGATAAAAAAGGAAAATAACACGCTCGACAGATCAGATTGTTTGCGCTGACGGTGGCGCCTTCAGCGGACAAACAAAAAACTAAGCATTTTGGCATTTTGTATTGAATACCTTCGTCGAAAACGTACCGTGAAAATCCAGAAATGGATTCAATAACGAGTAACATTTTAAAACCAGCCTCTGATCTCATCTCATCTCATGGTCATTGAAAGATCTAACGAAAGGAATTTCCGAGCGATTTCTTGGAAAAATCAAGCTTACGAGAACTAGTAAAGCATCTTCTATATATTTTAAGATTTACTTTTTCTATACAGGGTGTAGCAGACCTAGTCCGCAATACTTTATGGGTGGATACTTGACTAAATTACAAGGCGAAAATGTTAAAAAAAAAATTTCGAACCTATATGTTACACTTTTCAAATGAATACATTATTTGAAAGACATCCACTTTGCTTTTACTGAATCTCAAATACCTTTGAGTAAATCGATAGGAGACGCCAGCATTAACAATATTTTTCGAAAATAATTATTTTATATGTGTATCTTTCTAATTAATACATTTAATTAGTAATTAAAATTTCACAGACTGTATGTTCTGAATAATTACAACTTCACAATAAGAATGTGTTCTCCTTAATAATATATATTTTCATTGAAATTAATTAGGGGGAGATAGGAAGTATCCAGTTTCGAATCCAGGTAGCAACAATAATATATTTAATCTGTTTCACTAGGGTAAGAAACGAGTACATATGAAAGAAATAGCAAATTTAATAAGGAAAGTGAATTGAAACGATCGGAATTAGGATCGCGGATATTTGGATAAGAGAAGAGTGTGTGCGGTTGGAGGAGTGGAATCGCGCTCTAAAGTGGAGATGTTGGCCGGGAAAGCGAATTTAGGTGTGAGAAGGTGACTGGGCGGAAGGTTGGAATAATGAATTCGGATGGATCTCGCTTATCCCGGAATAATTCAAGTATATTCTACGAACATGAACGCCAGCCGCATAAAAACGAATCGCTAATGGGATAAAAACATTCTAACAAGGATTAATTCCAAACCCATCTTACAACATTAAATTTTATTCTATTAAAGTATCGGATTATCAGTGCAAACTACGTTGCACTGCATATAAAATATATTTCTTTATTAATGTCGTGAGAAGTCAAATAACGCGGTAAAGTATTCGTAATTGAGGTTAAATTAATTTTCCGCCTTCCGACAGTCTGTAGTTGTGAAGGTCCTTCGTTCCATCTCCCGGGGCGTCTCTTCGAATCCTGGTTTCGACGGTATTTCAGTTCAGAAGAGGAATGATATAAGGAACATGTCCGCGGAATATTAATAAGACTCTTTCATCAAGGAAGAAACAACGGTAAATTGATAAAGTAGTTTTTCCCGAATATAATTCGGATAGCTTTTATATTAGAATAATAAATAATAATGGAGCTCCACTACTTTATGTTTGCGTTTCAGCAATGTTCCATTTCCCAGGAAATTTCAATTAATTGATAAAGAAAGAAAATTTAATTTCCAGTCCAACATTATAACAGAAGCATACATGGAACACGCGTCACATTAATATTCTTTAAACCATGCTAAGCACTTGTATCATGTTTTATCAAGTTGGCATCATAGCGTACGCAAAAAAATATAGCGCGCACAAAATTTTTATTACAATTACATTTTTGAAATATGCGTTAACGTCTAAGAATGTGTTCTGTCCATTGGCCCCTTCGATTTTATGCCGAAATAAATGTATTTTACGAGAAATCTCAAAAGACAACAAAGTCTTATGTTTTACAATACATTTAAACTGCAGTGAAATTGCAGTGAGGTAATGATTTGATCTGAGAATATTGTATTTTCTTAATTTAACAAGGGGCTCGCGCGAGTCCCTCCGAGCTCCCTCCAGCCCACCCCTAGCTACAGATGTAGGTAAATCAAATAATGTTTAAGTGTAAGAATTTAAAAAAAAAATCTACAATTAACTGAATTTTTGCCGGCATTCAATAAATGAAATGGATAATAATTCATACAAAGACAAGGTTATACATTTTTACATTCGCTTGAACGGCGAATCAAACGCCATCGTATGAATTAAATAGTAATGGTGACTTAATCGGCATTCCTCGACCTAGCCGGCATTATTAGATGAGGAACCCTTTAGGAATTCCTCCGGACGGATTCCGAGAAGTGTCATGCAAACTGAACAGGTATAGCAATCACGGATTCGTAAAATATTTAATATTACAACCGGTTTCCGAATCCGAGAGACACTTAATAAAAAATGTTCCGCAGCGTTCGTAATTAATTAATGATTATTGTAATGGTTCATTCGCAATAAATCAGCATGTTAATTAATTATAATCAACCGGCCCAGCCGCTGAATCCGTGCATAAAATTAAACTTAAATAAATTTATTTGAACAACTGCAAAATAAAAAGTGCACACGGTGTGCATACACGTCACAAAGACTAAATGTTTAGATTGCCCACAAAGTACTTGAGTATATTTTCATAAATAATTACGATGTTTATACAGCGGGTACTCGAGTCAAATTATTCAGGAAAACTGCATTAGAAAATTTCGTATCATTTTTGTGTATCTCATGTGATCTATCGGGATCGTGCCAGGCACATCAAAAACATTTTTACGGCACCTCAATCTCAAATAAATCTTGCTATTATATATAATAACGAGGCGCGTTTTTAAAGGAAGTACCGTCGCCGGATATTCGCGATGGTCTCCTTTATCTGTTGACTCACCACATGCAACGTTAGAGACATAATGAGACTGTAATGAGTGATAAACTTTCAGCCCGCCAACTGTGAGATTACGGTCCATGATTCGTTTCTTGAATGCATGAAACATGAAACCAGCTGACGTTCATCGCGAGTGATTTCCATCTTTTCATTCATCTGAAGCGGTTCCCTGGTGGCGAGCGTTTTAATAACGATGATGAACTCAAAGACGGAGTACAGATATGGTTTTCATCCCAGGCGGCGTCATACTATGACGAAGGTATACAAAAATCGGTGCTCCGTTATGACTAGAGTCTTAATAATGATGGCAACTATGTTGAAAAGTAGTTTAAGGCGTGTAGCGTCCGAAGAAAGTGAAGTATTATAAAAATGATGTGTTTCTTTAAAAAAAAAATCCGGTACTTTTGGTATCATATTTTGTGAGTATCGATATTTTTCATAGCGTGTGGACTAACATAATTTTAAATGCTTTGCAGCAAGAAATGGAAAGATAAAATTTTAAAAATCGCTTCTCTCATGTATTGTAAAAACATTATCGATGTGTATACACTTAGTACAACATCTAGGGTTAGCGACAAGACCAACATCGCAAAGCGAGGGATTTCGTGATAAATACCTAAAAAAAACAATCTGTTTTTTCTTCGTAAAAGTGTGAACGGGGAGGCAAGAGACCAATTTTGTTTACGGAGATTGAATTTTTATGGAGAAACTTTAAAATTTTTTTTTTTTTTTTTCCAATACATATGCAAAATTAGTGATGGTAAACCATTATTGTGACTGTGATTTGTGTTCGGTTGTAACGACGATTTAACTGTGAGTGATTGAATTTCTAGTATAGCTATGTAATATCGATATTTTGCCACCGTTAGATTGCGCATGATGCATTATCATATTTATCAATATTTCTAGTAAAAGTATGATAACAAGTATTTTACCGTCATTGAAATTAGTAAAGGCATTTTTTTCTCACTCAGAATGCTAAAAATTACACATTCTCCACGGTAACACAAGTTGACAACATGGTATTTTCTATCGCAGTATGCTGAGGGTTAAAATCGAACACAGTCACAATAATGGTTTAATCATCATTATACAGGATGCTATTTCTGTTCCATTTTGCAGTGGGTCCAATATTGGGGCAGCTGGGGGCTGCATCTCGGCAATAACACCAGCAATATATTCACTTTATGTTATACAATTAGTGCATACAAGAACTAATGATGGTAGGAAGTAGTAACCATGTTAATATTGCATGGAAATTTATAAATAATAATTCTATAATAACCTATAAAAAAATCTGTCCAAATCCGATGGCATACTGAACCGGAGCCACTCGCGGTTTAATCCTCAAACTGACAGCGGTGGCGTTGGTCCTGCAGCCCGATAGTTGAGGCACTTAGGGCCAGTCGTGTGATTGGTAGTAAATATTTACTAAGGTAACTTTTTACTAACGCCCATAGTAAAACTGAATACATCAAATTGACCACTGTCAAAGCATAGATGGAGATGTCTATAAGCGCGACAAATAATCATGAAATATGCTTTGCTTTATGCGTTATCTGTGAATTTTTTCGCCTAGGTGTTCGAAATCTGTCACATTGGTGGTGAAATTTTTTCGTATTATGTGCTAACGTGTAATTAAACCACGAGACCGTCATAGCGGGACATTGAATGATTAAGTGTCGTGTGCCGCAACGTTCAAATCAAATCACACAACCGGCTTTTAGGGTGCTCACGCGAATGTATTACCTAAGCGTGAATTGATTAATAATTATTTCCCCCCAAGATAAGATATTGTCGGTCATTAATATTATATTGTAATTAGATGTGATTTTCTCAAACAAAGGATCAAACAAACCGAGTGTCGCACGTGATGGCGGCCTTAAACAATCCAGAGATTGTTTAATTCTTGTAACACGTCGCCGTTCATTGTGTGTGCGGGCAACAAAGCCGCCTGCCAGATCCCAATGTGTATTTGCATAATGGCAGGGTAAAGTACCAAGTTCAACCATCGCTTGGCCTGTTGTGCAGTCAGCAGTCAGCGCCAGCAGCCGGCAGCACAAATTGTAACAGCACCGATACGTTTACGAACACGATAAACACAACGCCCATCCGCTTTTGCTTTTACAGAAGATTATAAAATTGATTTAGAGATCACAAATACAGTTTTTTTTTTTTTTTTTCAATGACAGGAAACCTTTTCTAATATAGATGGGTTGTAAATATTACGTTTCTTGGTAGATGAATGAAAAACAATTTATATAATAATAATAACATTTCTTTTTGGCTTGTTTTGTCGTGTGTCAGTCAGTTTTCATCTGGGTTACTACAAATACGACCAAAACAGGAGAAACATCTCAGAATTTGTATTTGTTTTGTTAACGTTATCAAGTTATATATTCGAGTCCAGGTATGATAATTGATATTGGAATGGACAGACCTTGGCATAAAAACGCCATTATTTTTTAGCTTTTTAGTGATTTTGTTAATTTAAATATTCCGGTTACAACTCTGAGTAAAATACTAAATGTAATAAAACAATAATAATCTTATTAAGGAAACACATTCTTATTGCGAAGTTGTAATTATTCAGAACATAGCTCTGTGATATCTTTTAAAATACTAATTAAATGTATTAATTAGAAAGATATACATATATAATCAACTTTATCGAAAAATATATTGTTGTTGCTAGCGAGAATTGAACCTGCATATTTTTCCAATCCGGGGATGGTGCATTATCCAACTACGCTACAGCAGACAGCACCATTTTCGAACCCATATGTTACATTTTTCAAATTGCCTAAATTTTCTACCGTTCCATTATTTAAAAGCCATTTTGTTTTTACGGAATCTCAAATACCTTTGAGTAAACCGATAGCAGACGCCAGAATTAACAACACGGTAGATGTATTAATTTGAAAAATGTAGTAAAAAGGTAGTCTGCTGTAGCATAGTAAGTTATACCTACTTAGGTACTGGAGAATATATAAAAAAAAATTACGCGAGGCCCGTGAGGGCTTTACGTAAATTCCTTCCCCATTTCTCCCTCTCGAGACATTTTCTGCTTTGCTTTAATCACCTTTGTTAAACTACATTAATTTGTTTATTACATCGCTAACAGCGGTCCTCACACTCGGAGAGGACAATTAATTAGTGTCGCGTTGTAGGCAGGTGGGTGGCGGATGGTGGATGGTGGGTGGTGGGTGGTGGGTGGTGAGCGTACGAGAAGAGAAAACGAAAGGTGGTCGGTGAATTAGATCGAATATAGCCGAGATCGCGGTGTAATTAGAGCCGCAAACACCGCGGGCGGCCGTGCTTGTTCACGTTTCTCGGCGGAAAACTTCCTCGAAAACAGAAATGAAACGGGCGATGCGAGCCCGATATATCCACTTCCTGTATTTGTGAGAATTATTGCAATGGCGGCGCCCGAACGACGTTTCCTGAATCGGCTGGAAATAACATTTGTACACATATTGTGGTAAATGTCTAAAATACAACAGCCGATCATCGTTGGATTTACAATAATCACACACGATATTTGCATCGCGCAGAATTGCGAGGTCGCGGCAGAGGCGCCGGTCGATTGATATCATATGATAAGACGCGCGTCATTAATTTAAAAGTGTAATCATCGGCGTGGCGCCAAAAAACCCGTGGGATAGATTTCGGGAAAGCGAATACATTCGGCGGCCTGTCGCTGTGTGGGTATTTGCAAATATGACTGTATGTATTGTTATGTATCTGAATAAAAACAGGGTGTTCCGCAGGCGGGAAGCAATTCTCGATTGTGTCGCGTCGCCGTAGCGTACCGATATTGAACGTCTTTTGTGTTTCATTTCTTTCGACCTCATAATCATCATCATCATCTTCGCCGGTTGGGAGAAGATGAGATCGGCGAACCACCCTTGTTTAAACATACGTGCAATAATAATAATTAATGTTTATCATGTTTAATGGCCAGTACAGATGACCCGCGGGTCCATGCTGCGTTTTAAAATCTCATAGGCGACGCAGTACAACACAATATTGAGGGCTTCCACGGATTAATGACCGTATCGATACTTCTCCATGTATTACGCCCCGAGTGGTTTATATTCGAATCAATCTACGCAGACGGCATAACATTTCATTGCCAATATACGCCAAAAAGACCAAACTTGAGCAGTGATGGCTAAAGAGTTAAGAGTAAACAAAGGAAAGATTAGAAACAGCAAGGCCGAGACAATAATTTGGCAGAGTCTTTCTGTACGTACAATCGAAAATATAAAACAGTTAAATCATTGACGGTATTTGTGAAGAAGTATATTACCGTCAATTTTTTTTAATCTACATATATACATGTACTTCGTTTTTTATTATTTAAAAAAAAAATTACAAGCCATGAGAGCCTTGCTATCGAATTTCGTAGCCCGGCGCGGATCTTCGATTAACACGGATTGTTTTTAAACTAATTATAATATAAATACAAATTAAATGTATCAATTTGAAAGATGTACATATAAAATCAATTTGATTGAAAAATATTTGATCACTTCCAATACGGGGAACGTGCATTAGCCGATTATGCTACATCGCACAGTGCATTGTTGACAAATTTTCGAACCCACACGTTACACTTTTCAAATTGATACATCTATCGTTCCATTATTCGAAAGCCGTCTAGTTTATTTTAAATCTTTCTAATTAATACATTTAATTAGTATTTTAAAAATGTCACAGACCGTCTGTTCTGAATAATTACAACTTCGCAATGAGAACGTGTAATACCATTGATTTTGAATCAAAGGACGTGAAAATAGGACAAACTTGATAGCTGCTAAGGGGCTCTAATCCCCGACGCCCTGTCGGTAAATCCTACTCAATATTTATTTGTTTATAAATGTGTACATTTATTGACGTATTGTTTTGTTGGGTACAGAGACATGCCGCTAGCGTGGCCCTAGACGTGGACAACGGGTTTATAACGTCAGGAAACCCGAACCCGTTATGAACTTCCGACAATTTACTCGAGACACGAGTGGGAGGCGGGTCGTGTTTGGTTCATCTTTGCTTATTTACACATTGAAAGAAGATGGCAAATTGGTGATACAAAATAATCACTGGAAATAGGTTTAAAAATTCACCAAAGTCCAAAACGTGTGATATAAATAAAACAATATTATTACTCTATTTGAGTTTATTAGCACTACTCTAGTTTCGAGAGAAACGGTAACTCTCATCGACAGGTGAAGTATTAAACATATTAGTCAGTTTAATACTTTTCACCTGTCGATATCCATCCATTATGATGAAACTCTACAAAGTTAACGCCGATTCTGTTAATAATATGGCTCGAATAATATATTAAATTATAATATTTCTTTTAAAAATAGTTGTTGATGTACAAGGCGACACACAACATGGCGCCTATATATCTTCAAGAAGATTGTATCTCAAACAATTTGAATGGTAGACGTCAAACTCTCAGGTCAGCCTCTACTTCAGCTGCAGGAAGGGCTGTAGAACCGATCAGCCGTTGCCAGAAGTCAAAATTTAGTGAACGGGCATTCGCAGTGGCAGGCCCAAAAGCGTGGAACTCTTTGCCCTCCGTTATTAGAAACAGTGCATCAGAGACTTTATTTAAGAAGAAACTAAAAACGCACTTTTTCAAAAAATCATTTCCACAAGTGAAAATAACGATTTTTTAATTTTAAAAAACATATTATGTGTAAAGCGCTCTTGAGGTGAAAGTTTTTACGAAAATGGCGCTATACAAATTATCCATTATTATTATTATTATTATTATTAATATTAAAAGTTTTTCTTCGCATGAATAAATAGTAGTGCCGTGCATTAGGCATTGACTTAGGTTATGCTGCTAATATTGATGGTGTAAGTATACCTTTGCGAGTGTGTATTATTACTACTTAAAGTAGTTAAAATATATTATAATATAAAATAATACCACGTTTAAAGTGTATTGGAATGCATACAGTCAAGCCCGCTTCAAAGATACACTTGCGGCGTTTTGCAACACGTCTGTTAAAGGGAAGACGTGTATTCGGAACACCGCACGGTGCGAGAATTGCATTTAGTTGGTATACGTCTGGGACAGTTTTTCGAAAGAAACACATGCGCAGCTTTATTTGTAAATTTTAAATTCTTCCATTAGTTATACGGTTCTAGTTAACACGATACCGCGAAAACGGAATTATTTTCGTGTAGATCTATATACTTAATACATAATATGTCAAATAAATATTTAATTTACATTTATTTAGCAGAGATTATTGTTATGCACAGCTTTTTATTACTGTATAGAGTGTTGTATGTATCGATCCAAAATTACACCAAATAAGGGAATAATAATGAATAACCTTGAAATGATAGAAATCCAGAAAAATTTGAATTCAAAGAAAACATTAATGAACATCATATTTTCAAATCCTTTGCCGCTTTTATCCATGTTTCCTAGAAATAAAGCCACTCCCACCCTTACGTGTCCCGCCGCCCCAATAGCCAGCTGAATTTAATATTAGTTCAATTTACACGTGCATACAGACAACTCAAAAAAAAAAAAAAAAAATTGCGTGCGTGTGTATAGTACAAAGTGAAAATAAAAGTAATATATTTTTAGGATATTTCACAAGTTTAAATTTTCAGTTCTCGGTGTCCTGTTGTGTATTCTTGTCAATGTTGTGAATACAACTTATAAGATAAAAGGTGTTTAATAACATTCCAAGAAAATAAGTGTGGGTATTTTATTCTGAGAATAATTACATGTAATACCGTTTGTAAACTATATGATTGTGAGTAGCTAATGCTAGAAATCGGCGTTGGGTATCGTAAAATACTGGGCGTACGTAACACCCCCAGTGTACAATATATATATATATACATATTAAAAATATGAATCCAAAATGTTCAAGCTGCATGTGCCAAATCTCAACCACAACACGAGCAATTAAAAAAAAAACGTAATTAGCGATTATTTCAATTAGTTGAAATATTTTATTGATTCAAATTAATATATTGAATATAAAAAAATAAAAAAGTCATAGAATTTTGAGCGGCTAGATTATTTTTTGTTAGATGATACAGGTAAATTTCGTAAATATTTATTTAGAAGTACGTAGACATAAAGCTTAACGTGACTTAGTAAAAATCTCATACAATAATATTTTCTATAACGATACAGGATTTGCACATACTCCTTGAACATATGTTGTTGTTTAAGTATGTTACACCTTGTATAATATTATTTACAAATACATATCACACGTACGTGAATATTCTTATAAGAGTGCAGCTTGAGTTTTAGTATGAAATTACCATATTATTTTTTATGTTGTAGCGTTAACTTTATAGTTAGTAATTTACAACATTGAAAAGTAAATCATTTACATTTAAAGTGGTTTATACAAGGTTGGTTATTTTTTAAAATTGCCATAATAGCTAGTAGTAATTAATTATTGTTAGTACAATAAACATTTTTTTTTTTTAAAATTCTGTTACATATAAATAATTATAGTACAACACACATGCAGTATATCTACATATCACTGATGAAAAAACATTAGATACTAGTGGAGAGATAAATTCTACTCTAGACTCACTGGCGTGAGTGTAATTATATAATATATCGGTGATTGAAAACTGTGACTTTGATAGTATCACAACATACGAAATAAATGCACAAAAGACTGCACCTAAAAATAATACTATAACAATACTAAACTCTTTCTTCACTTAAAATGCATACATAAGTAAACAAAAATGTATTTCAGTTAAAAAAAAATTCAGATGAAAATCACGAATTACGTCATATTCAGTGACTTGGGGCCGATTGTGTAATCGGTGGCGACTTTTTACTAACGCCCGTAGTAAAAATCCTTTGCGGGTTGTTGATACATCAAATTTATTACTATCAAAGCATAGATAGAGATATCTATAGGCGCGATAAATAATCATGAAATATGCATTATCTATGGATTTTTTCGAATAGGCGTTCGATATCTGTCATTTTGGTTGTAAAATTTTTTCGTATTATGTGTAATAATGTATTGTGACGTTATAAATGGAGGTCACGTACAAAATTGCACTTATTTTTGTCAAGCACCTTGACATTTCACAAATAGTTACCCTCGAGTTGGTATCACGTTCGGTGTCACAGCATATAAAAACGGTTGCGATCTATGGTTTATTTTCAAACCATCGCCGAAGCTGTTAGACTAAAATGTAGCTGTGTGTAATTCACTATACCCATAGGATAAGTATTTTTTATTGTTCAATCACTAGTGCATAATTTAATATTAACTTGTTAATCTAACCGCATGGTAAATAATCTTTACAGGAAATAAGACGTTTCCCTCTGGTTTTTACCTCTGGATTTGTCTCTGGTTTATGCCTATTGTGCATACCTCGGGTTTTTAATTTAAATTTCTACTTTGGATTTACCTTGGAGTTAGTCGCCTCACTGTAGGCGACAATTTTTTATCATAATGATCTACAACAAATCACGTCTACGAATTTGATCGCGTCGGCCTGGATGCTGCGGGCCAAAACGTGATGTGATGTCAAGACATCTGATGTCCCATACAAGAAGCACGTCGAACTCGCGCCCAACCTGACGGGATGAGGATTTGTAGTCTGGATTTTATTTTGTTTTATATCTTGTAGTCTTGTGTTTTTCTTGATTAGATGTCTTACTTTTACTAAAGACTAACATATTTTATTTATCACCTCCAGGTATTATTATAATTTTTTCCCATTTTAGGATGAAGGCAGAATGTGACAAGAGTGAGGTGGGTGTGTGCTCAAGTAAAAGAATCCGCGGATATCACATTCTACACTATCTAGCCGATGAAAGAGAAGGACATAGGTCTTTTATTCCACAGTATATTAAATCACAGATCATCATCGGACGAACTCTCATCATTAAAATAGCAGGATATTGAATGATTAATTATCCCATACTGCAACTTTCAAAGTATCAATGTGTCAGATGACTTTTGGAACAACTGTGAAGAGTCCGCCATATTTAACTATCGATTCTCGTTTCTAATATCGAATATCGCAGAGTAAAATGAGTTTACTACGGAATGTACTTTCGAGAAATAAATATATTTTTTACTAACGATCAAACAACCCATTTTGGCAAAAAAAATTACTTTTGTTATTTTTTTTACTATAGTAAAAAGTTACTACTGATCACACAACCGGCCTTTACAGATAGATATCAATGATACTCATCAGATACCGCCTGAGCGACACCGGACAAAACAGATTTTTTGATGAATAGCTAAAGTAGTAACAGCTATTTCCTTTTTTAATGTAATACACTCATAAACTCACACGACCAGCAATAACTTTGAAATTTTTTACTGTATAATTAACATTGCGTTTCGTTACTCTAGAATAATTAGCCTTTAGGAGACATCGTTCCAGGGCCGGTCCGGAAAATTACAGGGCTAGATACAAAGTTTGGACGCGGGGTCTCCTTATTCATTTATTTATACCACATACATAATATTTATATGTAAAAACAGGCAATGTATTGTCCACGCATTTTCATTTTATTATTAAATTTAAGTACCTAGCAACTGTATATTTTTTGTAGTATTCTTCAAACATAAAATAAGCAAATTGTCATGGAAAATTAAAAAAAAAAATCTAGGTACATAAATATTACTCATTATAATTTGTCGTACTTCTAAGTAACAGTCAGACCTTACATAACAAAATAAAAATATATAGCACAGTACAAAAAATAGAAAAGAAATATTCTAAAATATTTAAAAAGTTGAAAATTTATAAAATAACTATTAAGGATTCGCTTTCAAAAACAATTCATATTTTCGCATTTTGAGAAACATGCTTCAGCTTCTTCAGTGCAACTTGCTATTGGTTTTTTTTTTTTAAATCGCCAATTAAAAAACATATATTAATAGGATCGATATAAATATTATTTAGTAAGAAATTATTGTTTTTTTGACATAAAATTTGATTTTAAATAGTAACTGAAGCCTCAAAGCATGTAAGTAAATATAATCAATTATTTAAAATAATTTGTTTTCACTAACACATAGTGTTTTAAAAACGTTGAAAATTGATCAAATGTACTGCAAATTGAATGATTTATAACTGTATTAATTTTTAACATTTTGCTAATTTGGTTCAATGCAGATTTGTCTCCGTTATCTTTACTTCAAGATTATAAGAAAATATAATTTGTACATGCAAGAACCTTCTATATTAAGGCAATTTTGTGGCACGCTAAAAATAAATTAAATGGTCGCGGTATTTCTTATAATGCTTGTATTTTCTTAATCATGGCAAATAACATTCAGTTTATTACTTTAACATTATGTAAACGTTTTATCTAAGTAATACATAAAAAAAAGTCAAATCTAATGTATAACTTCTGATATAAATAAATAATAAATACTCAAATTTTCGTAAAAAAAACGCGAAATAATTAAATATTTTTGAAAGGGATTCCTTAATACTCGCAAGGAATACAAGTGAGTCAAAACTAACTTTGAAATAAGGCGCAACTGACCAATTTCACCTGCCGCAGTGTTGAAATAACAAAAAAATAACTAATGTTAGTAGTCTAAATAAAACTATTATTTACGTAGACTTAGTAGTATCACCAGAGAATTGACACCACAGTAAGATTTATGACTAGATAAAGTTGACGGTACTCTAAAGTATCGTCAGGGTAGATAGGGTTAGAGTGTAAATGTATAAAATATCGTAATAAAAGAGCTCGGTTACTTTTCGAGTGTATTACAAATCACGTCAGCCGTCATTGACAACTACTTGGCTTTTGACGGTTATAAAGATCACAAGAATTAAAGTATCTACCTGCATACAGGGTGTAGCGGATCGTCTCTCCGAATTAAACAAACAATCAGAATTAGGCAGAAATTGAAATGAAGGTTAGAAATTACTAACTATTTATTTGTTTATTTATCCGTCGTGAGTGCGGCTAGAGACTGTGTCCACGTGTCCCAGTAATTATTTATTAGCAGACAAGTTTAGTTTTTTTGATAGAGAACACGAAATATTTGTTACGTCAATAATTTTATGGAAGTAAAGTTAGAGAAGTCCTGGCTTTCCTCACTACCAAAGCATCGGAATTCTTCAGGCGTGGAATCAAAATGCAGGAGAATATATTATTGATTCATTTACGTATATTGTTAATTAAAAAAAATCAATTCATTAAAAACGGTAGGAACTAAATGCATCAACCCACAGATTAACGATTATGTTCTGTGCATAAACCCAATATAATCAGATGTTTATTTAATTTGAACATCAACAATAAACATGTGTCATTCGTTTGGATTCCTGCACATAAGGGAATTCATGGAAATGAATGTGCTGATAAACTGGCCAAGGAGGCCACTCTTTCCAGGGTTTTCCCTCATTAATTCCATATCCCGATGTATGACAGACTTGGTTGGTGACTTATGGTAAAAAAAAATGTATGAATTCTATCTGGACTGCACAATGGATGGATCCAAATAATCATAAATTGATCAAATATCTCTAGAATGAGAATTGGCTATTGTCAGAGGTAGCCTCACATTTATTCAGATTGAACTTAATAGATGCCCCAATGTGTGAGTGTGGTGCCGAGGAGGAAACCCTTGACCATATCTTTTTTGCCTGTCTATTGCGGATCACGGGTTTTTTTTACAGTAATCTCGTAATGGTAATTTTCATCTTCATCTTCTTTCCCTTAACTCGCCACATTTAATCTATATAATAGCAAATTTTATGAACGACAATGGTATTGACTTGTTATATATAATATTATTGTACTTTTTTCTATAAAATAAAGTTTTAACTTGATTAATGACACAAATCACACTCTTGAAGGGTGGATTGCTTATTTAGAAGAAGAAGAAGAAACCTAATATATTTCGCACAAATGTTATTTAAGTAAGATAAGTTTGTCCGCGAGATTCGACTAATTCAACAAAATAAACTCCAATAACAATTAATCGTATAAATTCAAAGTCGAAACGTGAGAGACAAACTTTAAATGTTCGTGCGAGGTTATTTTTAGAGCGAATTTTATTGTTTGGTAACATTGAAGTGTGTTTAAACATTGCCTCTACCTCGGGTGAACTTTGCTAAAGCCGCAGTCAGCGAACATTGACACGACGGCCATGCGGGCTGTCCGCACAGGGGCTCCGCCGCACCAGGAATGTTGATGGATGATGACCGACCTTGGACGAAAGGTTCAGGGCTCCACTTGTCCAAATTATTACTATAATACTCGATCGATGATTCCCGACGCTGGGCACCAGAATAATGGCGAAGCTATACAAGTCGCAAAATAAATATATATGTTGGAAAACCTTATCAATAATAATCACTCTTGATATCACAAAAAATACATATTATAGTCCAGAATAAAATATTTTAAAATGTCATTGATGTAGAGAACCTACACAGACAAACGTAGACTAAAAATTAGAAATGAATTGATCCTTATTTATAATGTACTAGTACTGTAGGACACCCTCTTCCAAATCTACTCCTTCATTTCCCAGCACCACTATCGCCCTCTCAACGCCCCGCAACACCCTGATCCACCCCGTATAAAACAACTCCCACCCTTACTCAATCCCTAGTACGCCCTTCGCTTTGCCCTTAGAACTTTTCATCTCACCAGGCATAGCATGCATATATATTATGTATGACATCAGATATCCTAATGCATATATAAGATTAATTTTTGTATTTTCTTGTATTGTGTGACTTGTTAGTAAACGTAAAAAATGTTTGCTGAGATTTGCAAGTAGGCGTATATTAAAAATTAAATACTTAAATAAAAATATTTCAAATTCACTTAGTCAACTTTAACATAGTTAAAAAATGAAATAGCAACGATAATTAATACACGTCTTTAGAATGTTGACTTAAAAATATCAAATGTTAGTTTTTAGTTCAAAGTACCAAAACGACTTATGACTGAGAAAAAATTCCACGAAAACAGTAAAAGCAAATGAGTGCCGGTTTATTTGAATAGGTTTTTGATGGACGTGTAGGCTCAAGTTGTGTATATATATATATGTCGCTCATAGTTTTGGTATGCACAAAATATATCTAATATGTGGGCGTCACGGACCGGACTCGAGCATCCTCAACTCCAGTAATATAATACTTCAGAGACTAGCATAATTTTGTAAACATATTCACGATACGTTTGAAATTAAAATTAAAATTAATTTAGAACAATTTAATTGAAATTCTTTGATCGATTGATTCAAACACCGCACGTGACCCGCAGCAGTGTTTCCAAACTTATACAACATGTCACTTTTTGTGAATCCACTTTGTGTTCGCAAACTTACATAAGACGACACTTTTTGTACAACTAGATCAACTTATTTTACATAGGCAATCCACCCTTCAAGAGTGATTTGTTCCATTAATCAAGTTAAAACTTTATTTTATAGGAAAAGTACAATAATATTATGGAATAAGAAACATATTACAAATCGTACAAAATATTTGCTATTATATAGATTAAATGTGGCGAGTTAAGCGAAATAAGATGACACAAATTAAACGGGAGTTGAAAATTAGCATTGACGAGATCACTGTAAAAAAAACCTGTGATTGCAATGGACAAGCAATTTAATTGCCGATTTGAAATAAAAAAACACATTAATAGGATCGATAAAAATATTATTTAGTAAGAGATTATTGTGTTTTTGATATAAAACTTGGTTTTAAATAGTATCTGAAGCCTCAAATCATGTAATTAAATATAATATTATATTATTTAAAATAATTTGTATACACTAATACAAAATATGTACTGCAAATTGAGTGGTCTCTTTTAATTTTTAACATTTTGCTAATCTGGATTAATCCAGATTTGTCTCCGTAATTTTGATTTCAATATTATAAGAAAATATATTTCGTACATGCAAGAACTTTCTATATTAAGGCAATTTTGTAGCAAGCGGAAAATAAATTTAGTGGTCGCGGTCTTTCTTATTATGCTTGAATTATTTTAATTATGGCAAATCACATTCAGTTTATTAGTTTTACATTAGTGTAAAAGTCCTATCCGAGTAATAGTTTTAAAAAAGCCAAATCTAGTGAATAATTTCTGATATAAATGAATAATAAAAATCCACATTTTCGTAAAAAACGCGAAAATATTAATTGTTTTTGAAAGCGCGCCCTTGAGTTAAATCTGAATAAATGTGAGGCTACCTGACAATACCCAATTCTCATTCGAAAGATATTTGATATTATTATCATGGAAACTTTCATTTTGGAGAACCAGGAATAAATCTTTAAATGATTTTAAGCCAATTACCCTTGTGATTGTTTGGATTCATTCATTGTGCGGTCCAGATAGAATTCGTACGTTTTTTTACTATATTAAGTCTGCCATACATCGGGATATGGAATTGATGAGGGAAAACTTCGGAAAGTGTGAAACCTAGATATATATGACACTCATTTCAAAGGTATTTCTGGTCCATGCGGGTTTTTATTTCACTACCTGTTTGAAAAAATTAATCTCTGCTAACATTAATATTCTTCTAACATACCTCTCAAGGTTTATTAAAATAGGAAGCCATCGATGTTTGGACCACGTGAAGAGAATGATCTACCAGCAACTGACTGTATTATGGTGGTATTTGCCTCAAAAAATACAATAGTGGCACGTGATTATCGTACCAGGTACTCACCTTATATTATTTATTCCAGTGCGTTGGCAGTGTTGCCACTATGGCGAAGTGCGAGTTCGGGTGGGATATTTTGTACGCGTTCAATTGAGATGTTTACATGTTAGTAATCTCTCTGATCTTCACCGGCGGTCTGCTAACACGATATCGTGGATTTTGTTGACCGCATTCGCCTCGGTCGGACGACACGGGCGCTCTTCATCATAAACATGTTCGGCCACGCTTGAATTCATTAAACCAATATCTGATGGTGGTCATCGAAGGTGCAGGGTCCTTATAAACGGCATACGACTTCAAAAAGAAATCGAATTACTAACCGATATTGCTCTTTAATCCATGGTTGCAAACAAACGCAGATTTGCCCATTTTCAACAACTCTCAAAACAAAACTACTCCATAAATCTGTCTGAAATTTTGATACGTGTCGTTCGAAAGACGGTGTTAAATAATAGTATATAGATTTTGCGTCAGTGGTACCATTAGTCGTTGAACATTTATCACACAGTCTTCGTATGTTGGTGACGCAATTATTAGGTCTAGTAAACACGAATGAGTATGATTGTATGTGTGTTAGTTAACAAATGTCGACTAAGTATAACGATGACTCGAATCAGAAGGGTTTGAAGATTATGTTGTGTTTATTGTGAGACTACCTAGTAAATGCCCCAAAGTTCATCCACATAATCTCGTGTTCGAATCTATTGTGGTGCGTGTTTGTAGTAATGTATATATTCTACTTTTTGTAGGTAGGTATCAGGTATGTACTACATTTTTATTAAAATTGTGGTAGGTATTAGGGAACCTTTAGGTATCTTTAAGGAATTAGCTTTTTAAGTGAGTTACGAGCCTATCAAACTCGATACACTTGCTTGATGCTGTCCATTGCCAGTTCCGCGGTCCCTCCTGGCGAAGATCTCCAATAATCACAAATCCATCTAACTCTCTTCCCTATACAGTACAACACATATTTTATTATACACATATATACTTCAATTTTCGAAAATGCGAGTGTTGCAGCTTTTCGTAAGTTTGACGCGTATGGGCACAACAATGGATACGCATGCGGTAGGTTACGAGAAACAGAAACTGCTTTACTTGTACAAAAGTGGATATTTAGCTATACAAAGAAGTTACCGGAGGCGGTTTCTGGAGCTGTTGTCTGGAAGGCGTCCATAGGAGGAGTCATACGTTCAGCGCATTGCGATGCAAACGCGATAAGTGGCGCGGTAACCGGTGGAGAGATAACCGAACCAAACTGGAGTTATTCATGGGGTGTGATCCTGACACCCTGTGACACCCACCTCCAACACCAGACTGATTGTGCACGCAACGTAATATATAAGCTCGTGCACCGACAATTATTATTAATGTTATCTGTCCGGTTACTGTAATAGTTACTAGAGTTGTCTCATACCGTGCACTGAGACATTATCTCGCGTCTCGCTGAAATAGGGATCATTCCCTATTCTAATAAATTACATTTAATGGTAATATTAATCAAGCTGCAAACATAAATTCCTGCACTGACCGCAAAAATCATGTAGATTTGATCGGTGTGTAAATTTTTTTTTATTTTACTAAATATCTCTAGGTGGTCCAATATTAACGGAGTTACTAGATTCTTGAACTGTGACCATTTTTAGACGAGATGAGGGACCAGTCTGGATAATGAACATTTACCAGGTGAGTTTTTCAGAAAAGTTTGATTGAAATCGGACATGAACTACAGAAGTTGTCGGTGTTGTTGAAGTATACAAAGACAGGCAATACTTTATAAGTGGATACCTGACTAAATTACGAGTCGGAAATGTTCAAGGAGTAAGTACAAATTCTGAAACAGTTACAGAAAATTTTATTGTACGCTATTTTCACAAAATCATACTAAGCTATGTACTTCGAAATAAATATTTGCAAAATTGACCCATTATTATTCGATGTCGTAGCTTCAGACCCTAAATCATCTGACAAAAAATAGTAAATTGATGGTGTTTTCAATATATAATTTGGAATCAATAAAATATTTCAATTAATCGAAATAATCGCATAAATAGGGTACCCCCAAAATAATGTGCTCTAGGTGTGTCGCACATTTTACAATGCAGGGTGATTTCAAGGTCTCGCGGTCGTGAAAAAAGCGCGTTATTTTTTACGTAAGCTGCGTCATAAGAATGTAATACAATAGATGTTATTTCTATCGAAGTCTACCTGAAACTTGTCAAGATGATATTAGGTGCGCGAAACTCATTCTTCGGAAATAATTAATAGTCGTCGGTGTGCCTACAAACCGGTGGAATGTCGCCCTGACGCCGGTGTGCTTTGCTCGAAGCTAAAAATAAATAAAATAAAAAATGAATGCAGATCGCACAGTACACAGGCATACACCGTACGTACGAAGCTTCCACGTGGTGAGACATTCCGCCGTTTTCTGCAATCGGAATTCAACCCGTATGCAGTATCTACAAATATTCCCCGCGGTTTAACTTAACCGGTTATATTTACGACCTACAGCAATCTAAAACTCGACTTTAATCCAGGGCGGAGGAATTTTAAAGGGATTCAAAACCATATTCCAATAAAACACATTTGTTAAAGCGTTCCACTGTAATAATATCCATTACGTGCGGATTTTTTGTACATCAATTAATTTCTCAGACGAGTGAAGAATTAGTTGTTAAAACAAGTTGGAAAAAAAACGATAATTGGAAATGTTCGCGTGAAACATCGTGAGTACCGGTTTTTGCCATCACGGTTAGTAATCACCGGTTACACAATAACGGTTTCGCGCAATGAGGGCGTTATCAGCCAGTTAGCCATTATTTAGAATGAAATACAAATAGAAAAAAAAAACAGTATCGGTAATAATTCCGACCGTATATTTTTTATACATCCATTTGTTTATATTGACAAGTATTCGCAAAATTGCACGATAAAAATAACAGATTGGTGAATTTATTTAATAAA
Organism: Eubasilissa splendida; assembly: GCA_031772225.1. Lineage (NCBI taxonomy): Eukaryota > Metazoa > Arthropoda > Insecta > Trichoptera > Phryganeidae > Eubasilissa > Eubasilissa splendida. Next base: position 19,766,405 of record CM062845.1, on the reverse strand, counting down.
TTTTCACGACCGAACCGACTAACTTACTATCATGCCGTTTCACCACAGGTGTAGGCACAGAGGATAGAATACCATACTCTACTGTCCGGGTGCACCACTATTGCTTCTTCCACATCTTCTCATGCTCATTTGTTCCGCAATATCCGCTTTTTCTGATCATTCCAGGTCTTTTGCGGGCGTTCTGTATTCCTGTTGCCTTCCAACACTCGCCTACTAAAATTTATTTATCATCTTCTTCTCGTTCATACGTTCCACATGACCAAACTATCCCAGCGACCCTTTGTAAATTCTATCGGATATAATTCAAATAAACCTATATTCGCTTTAAATTTATTAAATTTCATCACATGCGCCTAAGCGACAGCATTTTCACCGTATTCAGTTTACTTTCGTTATTTGTTCGCCAATTCCAGGCTTCACATTAATAATTGAATTCAGAACACTATTCACTCTATTTCCCTCCTTCCAATATCATTCTCAACCTCGCCATCCCCAGCACCTAAACCTACTTCCCAAATACAACTTACAACTTTACTTATTTCAAGTATAAATCCTTATTTTCAAGTACCCCGCAAAATTATTTCTCATCGTGATTCGGCTTTATTAACATACGCCGCTCTTTTAAAAAAAGAATTGGAAAAAATTGATGGATCCGGAAACGACAGCACAAACAAGAAAAAAAAATTACTCGTCGGAGTTCCTTACAGTGGCGCTAGGGTCTTAAAAATCGTAGAACAAATATCGAAAAATAATACATAATTTCTATTGGAAATAATTCATATCGTGTTCCAAACTACTGTTATACTTTTAGCTTATCGGTGATATGTTTCGTACTGTTAGCGCTAAAATATTCTATATTCTGAGCAAGAAATTAAATTTCATTGTACATCAGCTACACTATACACAAGACGTCTCTGTCGATACAGTCGGTAATTGTAATATCCGTGTATTGTTTCCGAGGTATGTTTGTAGAACTCCATAATCACATACATATGTGAAAATAAAACACTTTTTTATTTTTATTTTACTCGTTCAATTTACTTGAGACGCGTTTCACCTTGCAATGGCATTATCTGGTTATAAATACAAGTTGTTGAGTTAAATTATTAGATTGATAATGATTGCCCGCCCCGCAAGGCGAAATGCGTCCCCAAGTAAATTAAACGATTTTTTTAAATTTATTAATTATTCTACATGTATACTGATATTAAAAAATACAAGCATACATAAAAACAAAAATATAAAATGGAGAATAAGTAAGAACTAATATGAAAACAAATTTAAAAGATGACTATTTGCAAAGAGGATTTGGTTATATATAATATTAAGCTTGCTATGAACAATTTTTCTTATTTCTAAAATTTCAAATTTATCTTGTATATGTATATGTGATCGGAATTGGACTTAAATTATTGATGTAATATTTAACATCATTAATTTTACATTTATATACATAAAAAAAGACCAGAAAAATAAATAAATTTATGAAAAAAAAAAAAAACTTCAAGATTGATAAGTAACTTGAATGTGAAAAAAAAAATTTTTCGTGAGTAATATTGCCCGAATTAATAGTAAACTATTGAGCATTTGTTTCATCATTTAGTATTTATCTAATTTTGGTACCTCGAAATAAATCAAAAAGATTAATCCCGATGTTTCGGTGTTGTGGATTTTCAAAAAGGTGGATATTTAAAAAGTACCAAAACGTAAATTTGACGTTACTGAATAAAAATAGGACATATTTGTTTGGTCACCTTTTGGTCACATATTGTGTCCTTAATTTCCACTTTTGATATGAAATTTACAGGAAGGCCATTAAACTTAATTAATGTATTAATAATTTACGAGCGCAGTGCAAAGGGAGCCGCCACTGGATCCACGCATTCAAATAAAGATAACCAAGTCATGCAGCGTACGCGGTGACGGTGGAACCAGGAGTTGTGGGGTTCTTGAACACAAGCACTCATTGTATGTACGACCGTACCTCGAGTTAATATAATAGCTACTGGAATACAAACAACGCAGATCTCTAGAAATTAAATTTACTTGTCTATTTCCTTAATTTTTAATTTGCATTCTGATTTTTTTTCTCTCCTTTCTTTTCTTTAATGCCGTCCGCCATTCTAATAATTCCTTTCAAACGATGTATTTGAAAATGTTTGCACACTCGTCTGAGTCACGTGTTACTAATTTATCATAATATGTAACATAACATCGCTTTTAATTGAAAACTTTTGTTGAAATTAAACAAAATAAATCTATTAAGAAATTAAAACACCACCTACTTAAATCAGCTCCGACTAATCTTGAGTAAGGTGATAGTGTCGTAACGGTTTTTGTTTCAAACAATACCTTGCTTTTGTTTCACTTATAGCAATATATATATATATATCATACATACCATGAGACCACCAAGTCAGTTCTATTTGTACGGCACAAGTGTTTCGTTTAGTTTGAAAATAGTGACAATATATATGTGACATGTATATTGTAAGTACAATGTTAATCCCGCGCACGCGTGTGCGCCGAATGGAATTGTACTTTAGTTATTTTCTTTGAAAGAGACATACAATCAATTATTACAGTTCACCGTCGGATAGAATAGATCACAAAAAAAAACAATAAAAAATGAAAACAAAGAACTCATCACTTTCAGATACAAATATATATAAAATAATCATTTTTAAACACATTAATAATAAATAATAATAATAATGGATAATTTGTATAGCGCCATTTTCGTAAAAACTTTCACCTCGAGGGCGCTTTACACATAATATGTTTTTTAAAATTAAAAAATCGTTATTTTCACTTATGGAAATGATTTTGAAAAAGTGCGTTTTTAGTTTCTTCTTAAATAAAGTCTCTGATGCACTGTTTCTAATAACGGAGGGCAAAGAGTTCCACGCTTTTGGGCCTGCCACTGCGAATGCCCGTTCACTAAATTTAGACTTCTGGTAACGGCTGATCGGTTCTACAACCCTTCCTGCAGCTGAAGTAGAGGCTGACCTGAGAGTTTGACGTCTACCATTCAAATTGTCTGGGATACAAAGTTCTTGAAGATACAGAGGCGCCATGTTGTGTGTCGCCTTGTACATCAACCAGCACAATTTAAATTCAACTCTTTCGGGGAATCGGAGCCAATGTAGCTGGTGTAAAAGGGATGTTATATGAGAGAATTTGGAAACTCCATATATTATCCGAGCAGCCGCATTTAGAATAGATTGTAATCTATCCGGCTGAAACATTGGACAGATGCTGTTACAATAGTCCACACGTGACACCACAAATGCATTTATAAGTAGACGGGCTGCCTCAAGAGGAAGATGTCTCCGAATACTTTTAATCTGTCTCAGTTGATGGCAGCATGCACTGACAGTTTTACTGATTTGTGTATTCATTGAAAGATCTGAATCAATGTGCACGCCCAACAACTGCAGATTTAGCATTCGTAGACATTGATTCCTGTATTAAGTTTTGCCTTCTGGGTGATTATTAGATGAATCAAAAGAAAGATATACAGAACAAAATGTCCATCGAAAAAATATTTGGTTACCATCGAAGTTCCCAGGCAAGAAAATGCCGTATTATTAAAAAATAGTTTAATATTATGTATATATTATATACGTATGTAATTCGCAGATAAGAGAAGAGTAGGTAAAGATTTTTTTTTTAATATTTGAGAAGGGGTTACTACACGAAAGGTACTAAAGACTAATTATGCAAAATTTGCAACAGATGGCATTCAATATACATATATTCCTTGGGGAGTGATGGGTTGGCCAAGGGGAGGGTACCTATATTTTGCCTATACAATATGAATTTTTTATTTAGCTCCGTCAAGGTGTGGGATTGAAACCGCCCATGTAACAACAACACTATATATCATTTTTGGGCAGATCAGAATGCACATGAGTTGTATATCTTCTTGAACATCGAATGGTATATTAAAAAACCGTATAAAACTACTATTACACACATTTTTTAGGTGAGTTTCCTTGCAACAAAACTATCAACGACCCTCAATCTATCTATCGACTTTTGTAAAAACTGATATACAGTATTGTTGCAGAGGGATCTGATGGTAAAGAGGACGGATATTAATTTTATTATTATGTACATAGATTAATAATATAATATAATACATTAATCACAATAATAGTTAAGCATCACAGACAAGCAATCTAGGCTCATTAGAAATGATATTCTGTGTTTTCTGGGATATTTTTTCGTGCGTCTCTGACCTCTTTGGCCGTCGTTTTCAGATCCCTTTGCAGAGTTCATCATCAGGCCCGATGTGCCAAGTGCTCAATTTAAGCAATCGGTCCTAATACTGTTGTACTTATTTATGTGTGTACCAGACGCGGTCGCTCCATACGTGCTTTGGATGGTCCGCATCCCTTGTGTTCTAAAGTCAAAAAGTTTCAGACTTTTTGTTTCTACCCTAAAACAGCACTGCTGCAAATAAGTTCACCCTGTCCTTTAGAGACCAACCATAACACACACTACGACATGGCGCGCGTACAGAGCGAGTCGAAATACATGTGCATTCTAACATCTATGAATCGCGTAAATACACATATAGCAGCAACAGTGGATTCTATCATTCGTTCTGCATCCACAAAGTTTGAAAGTATTCGACTTTCGTACATGCGCATTCAGTTTCGCCTGTTAAAATCTTCGAGTACTGTATACGCATTCATTAACAGCATCCAACGTACAAAAAACAACTTTAATGGTTATGGGTATAATGCACAGAATAGCATATATATTACGAAGCGAGTGGATTGTTTTGAAGAATTTGTTTGTGTAACGCATTTTTGACAGTTTGTCAAATTATTGACACATTTAATATCCTTCGATTATCTATATAAATCATCATTTAAATAAATAAAAAATGGATACTTCACCAACGTGTTCTAACGCTGTAAACGAGTTTTTGTGGGCTAGTTTATAAATTTGTATATTTGATGTTAGGTATAAACTTATTATCCAGCATCCATCTTACAAAAAACCACCGACCGCCACCGGTGTGTACGTGTGTCGTAAGCGTCGCACTACATTGTCCACCCATCAAAACAGACGAAAAACCATGGCACATTGGGCACGGAAATGTCGACAGCACAAGCGTGGAGAGAAGACGCTCGACCCTCGACTCTCGACCATACAATACATACCAAAGTACAAGCGAGCTAACTGTATCGCGGTCGCGATTCAGACTCTTTCATGCTCGGCTTATCAATAGAAAGCTACACAAGATCTGCGCCCGTCTGCCCGGCTAAATGGCGCTGCATGTTCCAAACACATAAAAATGAAATCGATGAATGGAGCACTTGTGTCTGTGTCCACAGCGCGGGCCGCATCGTCCGACGCTCGCCGGCCGGCCGGACGCCACAAAGCGGGATCGGACAAAGACGGTAGACGGAGTAATTAGCCGCGAATACCAGCAGACCATGTGACGTAAGAAACGTTAATGACGCCATGACACCTACCTAAAGTAATGAAATACAAAATGGCGAGAAAAATGTGCATGTACAAATATGACACAACATATCATAACTTCTCGATTTATTTATATAAATAAACCATTACACTTTTAGAATAATACCGGTTTTACGTCCTACAGTACAAAGTATGCCCTGAGATGTGCGTTTACTTAGTAGGGCGGACATGGGATTTAAAAAAAAATGTAAAATATTGTAATTACTCATAAATAAAAATAAAAGCACAGCTTTGTTTCTAACGCTTAAGCAAATTAAGACGGATACGTGACATTTTTTATTTTGAAGGTACATTGTTCAAATAGAAAAACTATCGACTTCATTTCTACTTTAATGAAGAATGGACATTTTAATATGAGACCCGTCCCAAGTTTGTAATAATCCGTGTCCACGGAATGAGACACGGTGAGATAAATCACAGTACCATGTACACGTGTTAAGATTTTGATCTGGAGATATGCTTGAGATTGGTAGAAAGAGACAAAAACTCAAATCCGAGTATGTACACACTAACCATAGATACTTAACAACTGTATTCTGTAAAGGTAAACAGAAAACATTAAATTACACATTTTTTTCGTTTTAACTGCTGCTGTGGAGAAATCAATGGTCAATGGGCCGGTATTTGACGACAAGCGTGAAGAGACGAGAGGGCTACGAAAACCGAAAATGGAAGCAAATTTCTCAGAGATTGTCTCAAGTTGTTAGTCTCGTGAAAATCTCATCCGTGGCAGATAAAAAAAAAATTTCAAACGGTAAATTTTGGTCCATTACATGGACAAATATTAATTTTCTGATGACGATTTTGATCGAGATCCCGGATAACGTTCTGTGCCATATAAAACGGGCTTACGTTTTTGATATCCGAGATGGACGTCGTGAAACTATTTAACAAGCGCGCCCCGCAATAACAATCGAATAGGTTTTTTTTTAAATTTAGTATCTATCGTGAATAATTTATGAGGCGACATGGTCAAACGATCGCGGAGCACTGCAGAGACCAACCGCGTCAACTGGGATTCTCGGTATCACCATATTCATAGGTATCAACAGCGGGCTTTACAGCATTAACATAACGGGCGAACAGTTCGTCAAGTATTCGCTTCAGACGAAATTAAATATTTACAAATGGACCTACTTAAAACATCTAAATCGCATCGGGCATAGAGTAACACGTACGGCCCCGGCCATGTGCACATTATAATTTAATATTACTAGAAATCATTTGAGAATTAATACATATAAAATCAATTTTATCGAAAAATATTGTTATTGCGCTACCGGGATTCGAACCTGGATATCTTTCCAAACCGGGGAAGGTGCATTATCTAACTATGCTACAGCGACAATATTTTTAGCGACAAATTTTCGAATTTTCTCTTTGATATTAATACATTTAATCGTTCCATTATTTGAAAGAAACAAAATTATAACATTAAAAAGTCAAGAAAAATAATTCACTTCACACGTCGCGATAATCGCACACCTGACCACATGATATTGTTTGATTTATGTTGCTGTGTGACACGGATTGACGGGAATAATTATATTATAGTAGTGATAAGTTGCTATTTGAATTTTTCAATTGAATATTTTTAAATTATCTACCAACTAATGCATAATGTTTTAATTTTAATCTGTAAACTAAAAAAGAAATACTATTCCATCAGCCAATTTCCCGATAAATTACATATTTTTTCTTCGTCTATGAATACGTTTTCAGATTAATTAAAAAATATAAAGGTGGTATCTACTTAGTGTGATGTCGATCAGCGATGTTATTTATTATTAATTATTGTAACAGATTCGAAATCTGCTGGTTCGATATATACTACGTGGCTGTTTTTTGATATTATGTTTGGTTCCTTTGAATGCAGTAATTTTCTCATTTTAAAAGACAACGTTGCCAAATGGATAGCAGTTGTCTGTATAATGTTCCTATGCGACAGGGACAAACGGGCGGATGGATACAAAGAAATTATATAGTATGTATGTATGTAGGATACTGATCAAATTCAGTAGTAGTAGGTAATACACATTTTTGTTGTGAAGTTGCATTTTCAGAACAAATTAAACGAGTCAACTAGAAAGATATATAGAAGAAATCAAAATATAGGGTGTCCAGCGGAAAAATTTCAAGATTAAATTGTAATTGCTCGTAAACCATCAGGGTGAGGTAAGTGGGAGGGGTATGGTTCAACGCGCGTAATTTGCTGACTTGTCAGTCGCAATGAGTCATTGGTCAATATTTAAAGTGCGGTGATTTATTGGTTCGTGCGCATTGCGATTTTTGTACTCACTTTAATTATCGACGAGTAAGTGATGGGCCGAGCTCGCAACTTATCTGGTTCAAAAGTTCAGACAAGAAGGGACAATGACTTAATCAAACTCCTCCGGGACCATCAACGTCAGCAGTGACGCCAAAACATGTGGCTCAAGTTCGACGTCAAATTATGCGCAATCCGCGTAAATCGATTAGGAAGATTGCAGCCTTTACTGGAATAAAAAAATCAACAGTGCACGTTATTTTGAAAAATAAACCTACAGTTTCACCCATACTAACAGCGAATCGTGCAGTTTGTCAACGAAGATGACCATTCTTTATGTGAAACCTTAACGAGAACGATGCTGGAACGTTTTGGAATATCACGAATTCTTGGAAACATATTATTTACTGACGAAGCACATTTTCATATCGATAGCTATGTTAATAAACAGAACATGAGATACTGGTGCCCCGACAACCCGAGGGAACGCCATCACGACAGTGTGGTATACAATTTCTGCCCGAGGAATAATTGACCCGTATTTTTTTAACCATCGAGAGGCAGTCACTGCTGTCGTGTATTGCCGAATGATCGACGAGTTTTTGGTACCGCAACTGTAGCTGTTTCCCGAATTCAACAACAGAACACAATCTCAGCAAGACGGGGCCACTCCACACACAGCTAGAGTTTCAATAGAGAAGCTGAGGGAAATTTTTCCCAATAAATTAATCAGCAAGTACGGAGACATACCCTGGGCACCTCGGTCACCGGACCTCACACCGTGCGACATTTTTTGTGAGTAGTCGAGAATTTACAGCAATAATCCTCAATTCAGGCCCTACAAGAAAATATCCACCGTGAAGTTGCTTCCATTGAACCAATACTTTGTAAATGTTCGCAAATTTAAGAGTCCGATTGCAAGAGTGTATTTTTATTTATTTAATATTAAACTTGAAAATTTTCCGTTGGATATCTTTATAAAGTTGTTACATTACATTTAGAAAGATTACAGAATATAAGTTCAAAAATTTGTCGAAAACGTATTTGATTGCTATAGCGAAAATTGTAATGCGATTTTTCCGGATAGGAAGAGGTCCAGGTTCGAATCCCGGTAGCAACTAAATAGTCTTTCGATAAATAGATTTTTCTAGTTGATTCATTTGATTTGTATTGACGTAATTATAGAGTTGCAAGCATTTAGCTATCACTTCTATATTCATACCTGTTATTAATCATTCCATAGAAGTATGTAAAGAGAATAGATCGCTGGATATCTGTCTTCTTTTTCTTATAAATAGGCAATACACCCTTCACGAGTGATTTGTTCCATTAATCAAGTTAAAACTTTATTTTATATAAAAAAGTACAACAATATTATAGAATAGGAAATATTATATTATAAGTCAATACCATTGTCGTTCAAAATATTTGCTATTATATAGATTAAATGTGGCGAGTTAAGGGAGAGAAGATGACCCAAGTTAACCGGGAGTTGAAAATTACCATTGACGAGATTAATGTAAAAAAAACCTGTTATCCGCGATGGACAGGCAAAAAATATATGGTCAAGGGTTTCCCCCTCGGTACCACACTCACACATTGAGGCATCTATTAAGTTCAATCTGAATAAATGTGAGGCTACCTGGCAATGCCCAATTCTCATTCTAGAGATATTTGATATTGTTATTTTGGAGACTTAACATTATTATATTTCACCTATTTGGTAGGAGGCTTTTTTACACGATGGACCGTAGTCAGGATGGATGGAGGTAGGGATTATTATTGACTATTCTAAGAGAGGCTCGAGCTAGGGCGTCCGAAATGGTCATTGCTCAACGGATGTGAGGACCGATACAACACTCCAGCTGAGCACCGGTTGAATGCTAAGCAGTCGGGCTCCCTGGAAGAGTTGTTAACATTTTAAGAACTAAAGCTCTTGAAAGATTATTTTACGACTTATCGCATCAAAAACAAAAATACAAACGTCAAAGGAGAAAGCCCCTTTGTCAAGTCGTTTCGGTTGGTTAATCGAGTCAACAAGTTTGAAACGGAAATATTAAAGTAACTTCGAATATTGATCCATATGAAATTTAAAAGGATCGGGTATTTCTTTGAACGTATACAATTTGTATTATAAAGGATGTCTTTTTCTTAGATTTAATAGAACTTTAAAATGAAACAAAACACTTAAAAATCGTGGTATTATTGTATTGGCTTTAGTAAAAAGATAATTTTATTCCATTAGTGTTTAAAAATAACAAGTCCAAATTTCGGACGAACGATCATGTCGACCTTAAAATAGACACAGCGCACGGTAAGTCTCGCGAACTGAACCACGATTTTCGAAATAAATTTGCACAATTTGCGAGCGTTGTTCTGGCGTAAGTCTATTCACGGTAAAATGACGATCCAAATTGGCTGTCGCTGGAAAAAGTGTTGCCAATTCGAAAAACAAACCTCTAAAAAATCATTTTTAGTTCTCGTTGTATTATTTCTATATTGAATGCAGGAGTGTCGTGTACGATATTGTTAAAACATCTGTTATTTGAGTTTAATTGTATATGTATGTTTTTTTATTCAATTATACATCTAATTTCTTTTTTACTACATTTTAAACAGATTATAAAATACTTTCTTTTTAAAGGAGAACACATTTTTGTTTTAAATTGCATTTTCAGAACATGATACTGTGGTATTTTTTAATACAAATAAAATTAATCAAGTAGAAAAAGATATACGGAAAAAAATCTATTTATGTCGTAATCGTAATCGGTTGCTGTAGTGGATTGGTAAAACGTTTCCCCGGATAGGAAGTGGTCCAGGTTCGTATTCAGATAGCAACTAAATATAAATAGATAAATAGATTTTTCTTATTGATTAATTTAATTCGTATTAAATAAACACTCTGTACTTTATATTATACTTTCATAGTTCCGTTTTTATATCAGAAAATGTATGAAAATAAAATTAGCTTGTGTTAGTTTTTTTATGCATACACATCTAGTTCGAAGAAAAAAGGTAATCGCTGAAATTCAAATGGCACACTGCGCAATCTAACTACAACGCAACAAACAAAATAACCAAAGTAATCATCTCCGGGTTCACGTAAACTGAAATCTCATTGATCATCTTAAAGGGGGAGTAACGTCCCGGAACTTATTTTTTAGCAGTACACCACCGAGCGAAAGCTGTGTAAGTAATAATACATTATCGATATTATCGCGTACCCATGTACAAGAAACATTTAGAAGCTATCACTCGAATAGTAATTTGAAGGGAACATTAATAATTTGATGAACTTTAAAGCTAGATAGATGCTATGAAAGAGTAACAAAATAACGCATTATCGGTATTATCAACTGAGAAGTACTTTTAGGTACGTAATAAAACGTACAGAAAGTAATGTCATCCGAATGCATTCGGAAGAGGAGACCACAAACGAATGGATATTATGATGACGATGTTAAAGGGGAGGCAATCTGTCTTCCCAAATTCTGCGATGAAACGTCCAATGACCGACCGGTCACGGTCCATTAGTCTTCATTCCGTTCCATTAGGGGATGGAAATATTCATGGGCAGTCAATTACCGGGACTCGAATATACATTTTCAACGTTTTATGAGAATTAAAAAAGAATTCCTCCATTTTTTAACGAAATACCATTAAAATGTTTAGGCAGTGTTGTGCGTGACGCTTCGTCAAGTTAATATATTTAATTAAAATATAATTTTCAGAATATATATAACAATAATAGTGGATAATAATTGTTTCTTAAAATATTGAATAACAAGGAACGCGGAGATTTTAATATAAAAAAACACATTTTTATCGTGAAGTTGCAATTTAAAAATACAGTTCTGTGCTATTTTTTTTAACATTAATTCAATTAATCAATTAGAAAGAAATACGAAAAAATATATCTACAGGATTTTATCTGACTAATAATTTAATTTGTGTTAATTAAAGAAAGTTAAAACTGAACAATAAACTCCGGAATAGGAAAAGTTCTCACGTTTTCATGGCTGTTCAGAATTTTCTGTGTACAGTTTTCTGGTTTAATGGCTGGGATGGATCCTGCAATAGGATCTGAAATGTCAGCCAGAAAGGTCAGATATACACGGCAGATTAGGCCAGAAAGCTGTACACAGAAGATCCAGAATAGAAAGTTCCTGGCGAACCTCAAACGGCGTAATGAACAATGCATAAAAAAACAATATTTTTTTTATATTCGGTTTTATTTATCATCTATAAGAATGTCAATTCGCATCGGTGCAAACATTTTCTCTTATTTATTGTTATTGTGTTTAGTTTGTAGAACTCCGTGTTTATTTAAAAATCAAATTATAATAAATATTATTATTGACTTCGATTGTACGTGGTTTATCCACTGTTTGAAAATGGCCTTAACCGCCGAAACAGCTGAAACGTATAAATAATGCTTACGTAAACTACCAGAACTCAATAATAATATTTATTCTAATTTTCACGAAAACAGAAACGAAGAACTGGTTATCCAAGCAAAAGAGTACATGTCTTAAAAATAAATAAGATAATATTATATTTATGGCGAATCGGGTCGCAATATTATTAAAATTTTGAATCTTTTAATTTGATTACTCGAACATAATTTTAGGATAGTCGATAAATATAAGACATTCGCAGGTATGTTGTTTATGTTCTTGGGTATCTAATAAAATACGAAAACAAAAAACACATGAAAAACGTTAACACAATACAAGAATCTCAATCTCAAAACTAGCACAGAAATGTATCTAGAACATAAGTAGGCTACCGCGACTCGTTTGTAGCCGGATTCATAACGAACGACTTACCATAACAGACGAGACAATTGAACATATAAACTTAAATATGAATTAAATATATTAATTAGAAAGATAAACATATAAAATCAATTTTATCGAAAAATATTGTTGTTGCGCCACCGGGATTCGAACCTGGATCTCTTTCCTAACCGGGGACCAAGATAAGGTAGATGGCTCTTTCAAATAATGGAACGATTGAATGTATTAATATCAAAAAGGTAACATATAGGTTCGAAAATTGTCGCTAAAAATATTGTCGCTGTAGCATAGTTGGATAATGCACCTTCCCCGGTTAAAAAAGAGATCCAGGTTCGAATCCCGGTGGCGCAACAACAATATTTTACGATAAAATTGATTTTATATGTATACCTTTCTAATTAATATATTTAATTCATATTTAAAATATCACAGACCTATGTTCTGAATAATGACAACTTCACAATAAGAATATGTTCTCTTAAGTGTAAATTTATTTTATCATTTTAATCTTCCAGTATATAATGAAAATGTTATTTTTATAGCCCTCCTGGAATTTTAAAATTATACTTTAAATAAATTTAAAAAATATTACTAAGTAATATCTACTTTATTCCAGCTTTGTTCATATTATGTGCTGTATCTATTACGTAAGACTTGTTTTATGTGCTGTGCCAAATTGAAAATTGTTAGTCTTGATTTTGTGTAAGCCTGAAATTGTTTGACGGATCTTAACTTTGAGCTGAAGCTTGTTTACCAGGGGCGGAACTAGATGTTTTAGTGCCCGGGGCAGTAGTAGTTATTGAAAAAGAACGATTGGAAAAAGCTATGTACGTAGCAAAGTGTAGGCAATTCTTAATCTGTACTGCCCATTGTTGGAAGTAGTGGTCCTGCCTTGACAATATTTATCCATTTTTCCCGGTCTTCTGCTATATGCAAAGCTACGTAGATTGGTGATCTGTATCTTTTAGGGGATCTTCTCATTGTTGTTGCCGAGTATCACTGTCTTTACCTCATCACGTTCATAAGCAAATCAATATTCGCCATCTAAACTGTGTGTTTGATTCTGAGCTCCTTAAGAATGGACAAGTTTGTACGTCGAGCCATCCATGGAAGGTGCACCATTCAGCGCCAATTCATATCAAACGGATTCAGCATAGTTTTTTTTTTTTTCTGAGTCGGTTCTACTCACTTGCTGCCAGATTGGCATTTGTTTTTATGCTACTTGGGTAGCCTTGCCATTACTGGAATTCAATATCCGAACTGTTTCCCTTCAATTACAATTTATAAGAAACGCTTTCTCATCCACAACTAAAATTCCGATATTGTAGTGCGAAACGATCGTCGAGAGAAAATAGGGCTACATTTTTAGTAACCGCCCAGTACAGCGTACCGTACCGAGTGCAATACTCGCGCGAACAATGAACGAGCCACAAGCCATCAGCCACCTCTGCGCGATCACAAGGACTACATTGTGGCCGCGCGCCTGCGCAGGGGCGGGCGGAGGTGGAGGCATCGGGCCGCACGGCCGCCGCGGCGCGCTCAACGGCGACTCTGAATATAAATTGAAATGTGCATGCGGGAAGCGAGATTATTTGATACGATTTCAACGCCATTCGGCACGCCGACGCCGCGGGGAACAGCGAACGCTAATGCACATTTCGGAAACGATCGCTGACGCGAGGTGGCGCAGACATTGTCTGCACTAAACGATTTCACATTTCATTCTTTCGACGTGCTGATAAAAGACACCACTATATTTTGTATCCGTTTTAAGAATACAATGACTTACAAACAAAATTAAAAACATATTTTATATTAGGAGAACACATTTTTGATATTTTAAATATGAATTAAATATATTAATTAGAAAGATATACATATAAAATAAATTTTATCGAAAAATATTGTTGTTGCTTCACAATAACTTCACAATAAGAATGTGTTCTCCTAATAATAAAGTTGTATCAATGTGTCCAAAATGTAATAAAAACGAATTGATAATTCTGACGTCTGCTATCAGATTACTCAAAAGTATTTGAGATTCTGTAAAAATAAGGTAGATGGCTCTTTTAAATAATGGAACGATTAAATGTCGATTAAATATCAAAAAGGTAACATGTCGCTAAAAATATTGTCCCTGTAGCATAGTTGAATAATGCACCTTTCCCGGTTAGGAAAGAGATCCAGGTTCGAATCTCGGTGGTGCAACAACAATATTTTTCGATAAAATTGATTTTATATGTATATCTTTCTAATTAATATATTTAATTCATATTTATCATATTTTATAGAATTTAAAAAAAAGATCAACTTTTTCAACACAAACACTTTTTGCAAAATTCCCAGTCCCCAGAATAGAAAACATTTACAAAAAAACCTCAATTAATCAACTAATTAAAGAAAATAACACTAGAAAATTTGAAACAAGCACATCCATCATTAAGGTTTAAAAATAACTTTAAAATCCCTAAATGTAACACCAAACACTATCAGCAAAATTCTATATATTTAGGGATAAAAAATTTCAATAGCCTCCCTACACAAATTAAAGAAATAAAGGATATAAAAGAGTTTAAAAAGAAACTAAATAAACACTTCAAAAACACATAATTTGGACAATAAACAGTATTACAGAATACTTCAGAAGCACACAAATGGAAAATGAACAGAACATGTAATGTTAAAATTGTTGTAGTGTAACTCCCTCTCCAAGCACAAGAGCTGGTCTCTTTTTTGGAGAGGTAAGCGAAAAAAACAAAAAAAAAAAAAACATGTATGTATGCAACCATATGATGTATGTAAAATATACGATATTTATAGTGGGTACCACAATATTCGAAATTTAAAAAAAATATTTAACCGTTTCAAGCCTTTTGTGTTCAAGTGTTTTGATCACAACTATTTTCTAATTTAATGTATTAATTATAAAGGTATACATATAAAATCAATTTTATCGAAAAATATATTCGGATCTAGATCTCTATTTCCAATCCGGCGGAGGTGCATTACCAAATATACTACAGCGCCAGTATCTATCTTGACAAATTTTTGAACCTATATGTTATATTTTTTCACAGACCGTATGTTCTGAATGATTACAACTTCACAATAAGAATGCGTTCTCTTTAATAAGTATTTTCATTTAACGACCATTTTACTCTAAATGCTATACTATTTGGTTGTGAAATAATCTAATTAGTTAATGATTGTAGATAAAAAAAATGGGGATATGAGACCAATATGTATTTATTCAATTATCAAAGATATACAAAAATAATTTTGGTTGCTACCGGGATCCGAACCTGGACGTTTTCCTATTCGAGGAAATGCATTACCATTCCGTATTAACCGATTACATTTTCGACAAATTTGTAACATATATTCTGTAGTCATTTTTATGATTGATAAAATTATACAGTTTCGAAAAAAAAGTAGCCTTGAAACGACTGAAGCGTTGTGTAAAATGGCCAGCTAGTGAGACTATGTAATGTACCGTAATCTGTTAATGACGGCAGGGGCGGAATTTTTGGGGCCCCATGTCTCGAGATAAGATCGCAACACAACGTAAACTGCAAAAAGCATATATCAGTGCTTTTTTTTTGTCATAAAACCTTCTTTTTACGACGGATTTTCCAAGTTTGAGAGAAATATTTGATATTTAGTCTGCGTGGACTTGGATCGCCCTGTGGACAATTTCAGCAATTTTATTCATCAAACTTGTCGGATCGCCTCTGAGACTTTACGATCCTTCAACGTACTTACTCAGAGGACGACATTAGGCCATAGATGCCAACAGCAAGGAAAGGAGTCGAGATGATTTGTCGGACGAGAATTGGACAAAACTTTGGAATTTACTATGAACATTGGCCTTAAATACGATAAATTAAAATAACAGAGCTGGAGCCTAGTGTTCCTGGACCGACCCGACATGAACACCAGACGGGAGCCGAGCCCAATCGAATTTACCAGTATTTTTGGAGCTAAACTGTCTTTCTAGGTGTATTTTCGCTGTCTCTGTTGCTCCTGGTTTATCTATCTTTTTTTCAGTGATTCGGGCGTCCTCAGAAAAGCGCACCCTCGCAATTGCGACTTGCCCTACAAGAAATTATCCGCCGTGAAGTTGCTGCCATTGAACCCACGCTATGCTCTCGCGTGTTCGCAAATTTAAGAGTCCGATTGTCCGAAGTGTCTTGAGAGAAATGGACGGCATTTAGACGATATTGTTTATAAAACGTAAAATCCGCATCGTTAAACTCTATTTTGTATAAATAAAATATGAGAATAATATCGTAGTTTTTATTTTATTTAATATTAAACTTGAAAATTTCCCGCTGGACACCTTTTACTTTTATTATCATATTATACTGATCTAAGGGATGGACCCACAAACACTCCTTATTGTGCAACTTGAAAGCTACAACGCGTTAGATTGCGGGCTGTACCGCTTCGTCGGTGATGCATG
Organism: Eubasilissa splendida; assembly: GCA_031772225.1. NCBI lineage: Eukaryota > Metazoa > Arthropoda > Insecta > Trichoptera > Phryganeidae > Eubasilissa > Eubasilissa splendida. The sequence continues at coordinate 19,749,373 of CM062845.1, read as the reverse complement.
TACTCGTAAGGTGGAGTATTTTATTGGATAAGCGATATGGAGAGATATATCGCTGCAATATAATCAAGAGCTCATGAAGCTCACGTTCCTCACTCATGAGTGACCGGAGAGGATGAAGAATAGCCACATTTATCAGTTAACCGCCCGGTAATAAAAATGATGATAACAATTAAACAGAACAGAATTAATAACGCATTAGTATTATTATCATAATATACTCGTGAACTCGGACTCAAACATTAATAAAAATGTTCAACAATGCCCCATGCGCAGGCCTACCATAATTTTAGGTAGTCAACTACGGACACAATGAAGGAAATGAGGAGATACATTACAAAATATACTAGTTTATTATTTTACTAGTTGATTTCCCATTGGACATCGGGTTGTTTGATCGTTAGTAAAAAATATTTACTTCTCGAAAGTGCATCCCGTAGTAAACTAATTTTACTCTGAGATATCCGATAGTATCAACGAGAATCGATAGTTAAATATGGCGGACTTTTCACAGCTGTTCCAAAAGTCATCTGACATATTAATACCTTTAAAGTTGCAGTATAGGATAATTAATCATTCGATATTCCGCTATTTTAGTGATGAGAGTTCGCCCGATGGTGATCTCGTTGTTTAATACACATGATACGAAAATTTCACCACCAAAGTGACAGATATCGAACGCATATTATTATTATCTATCACACCTATAGACATCTCCGTGTATCCGTCTATGCTTTGACAGTAGTAAATTTGATGTATCAACAACCCGCAAATGATTTTTACTACGGGCGTTAGTAAAAAGTTACTGTAATTTTTATTTTATTTACACCCTATCCCGAATCGTCTTGAGAGTTGTTTATTCTCGTTTTGATTCGTCATAATTACATATTTATTTTATTTTATTACATTAGCAGGTTGGCTCCGGTATCATCGTACCAGAGCCCACACCTGTACAATTTGACGTGAGACTCGTTATCACATTAAATTCAGAAGGCAGCTAGAAGCTGAAGCTATACAAATCATACACCCCCAAAAGGGGAGGGTAGATGTCACATTTATGTGTTGCAGTCGCAGAACTCGGTCACAGTCTGCCAGAAATTCACCGTGTCCAGGTAGCAAGAGGTGCGAGGGAGAGCCAGTAGAATGCTCCGTTAGTACTCTCTAGCCGCTGCTCTTTCTGGCATTGCCCATCCCAGCAACCCCCAGCGAGAGACCCACACCCTAAAAAATTCCCGGAAATGTTCAGGATTCCTTTCATTTCTTAATAGGTCATCGTTCCGGGGGATCCGATGACCTGTACCTTCTAATTCCGCAATCGTGATCTCACGCGCAAACACACCGCGGTTCACGGTAAGTCGAAGAGTTCACTCATTAAATGCCCATGATCCGAGATCATCTGCATCTCGTAGTGGTCCAGCGCCGGAGGACCACCCCCACCTTTCATTTCACCTCCGCGAAAATTGCTATAGTAAAAAGTTACCATAGTAAAAAATAACTATTTATCACACGACCGACCGTAACAAAGTTTGTATAATTAACGTAATTTAACGTCGACCGGTTTCGATACCACTGTATTTTCGTCACCCATAAAATATAATATGTAACGAAGTTAAATATGGGGCGGGGGTGTGGCTACAGTCGTGGCGAGAGGGTGGGAGAAAGAGTGACAGGGCGACATTGAAATGGGGAACATATTAAATAGCGGGTTATTCGTTAAATTCACTTGGCTATTGATTATATTAGATTTAGTGTTAAGGGATTTTTTAATTTATACCATTTTTAAATTATCTTACTTATTGTTAATATGTACATTTTTAAACGTACGGCCTGTTTCTAAACGGTGGATATAGAATATTATTGCTACATCTTAAGTGTTATTTTATTCTAATATTAAAACTTCGTGCCGTTTTACCTGTGAAACATGCTGAACTGTCATTGCAGTTGAGTTTATATATACCGGAATGATTTAATGGATCTACTTTGTCTTTGGAATTTATAAGTCATTATTGATATAAAACTCGGGTCTAATGGGATTACGTAATTTTTTCAAACTTTATTAAAAAGTTTGTTTATACAGAGTGTCCTGTGGTCAAAACTAAAACCATCGATAGCTGGAACCGTGGCCTATCAGAATAACCCATCATAGGTCTAATGAATGTTACACGGTTTTCGAGATATTTCAACTTTTATAAATTTTTAATAATTGTTACCCTTTTTAAAATCATTTTTAAAACTCAAAAAAATATCGGTTTTCGAAAAATGCTTAATTCTATTTTATTATTACTAATACGTAACTTTAAATCTAAGAAGTTTAAACGTAAATTATTTACCATACCATAAAGTCGACGCTACAAATATCAGAAATACTTATCAAAACGGATCACATCCAAGTAATTCGAATTCAAAGGAAATTTACACTTCATTCCAATGTAATGTATGATTTTTTTTTTAAATTTCCATACACATTACACATCAAATGATATATTTAAATTAAATGCTAACAGTACCGCGTACGAACCGTCAGTAGGTTATTTTATTGTCATATTTGCGTAGAAATTTGAGGAAAACAAGAAATTTACAACCTTTTAAAATACGTTATGTCCGTACAAATTACGGACATGTGGTAACCCTACCCGTGAACCGATGCGCGGTAAAACATATAAACAAAAACGTAAAACATTATCTCATTCCAGTAATATATCATTTTATCTGAGTTGTCAGAATTAACTAAATTTATGGGAAATACTAGCCAAAATAACATAAGTGTATGTATATACGGAGTACTACGTGATGATAACAGTTTTAATTATTATTATTGATTGGGTTGATATTATTAATAATAATACGGGTATATAAAGTAATAATGGTTATTTATTATGTACGCACTTAAAAACTTTAAATTGTCTCCTTGTGTGATATGAAGGTTATGATTTGTTGCTAATGTCAATACGTTTGATAAATGGCACAGTGGCGTAACTAGAAAAATTGGGCCTCAATACAAAATGGACGCGTTCTCAATATATGTATTGTATTATTAAGGAGAACAGAACACATTCTTATTGTAAAGTTGTAATTATTCACAACAGAATAATGGAACGACAGATGTATTAATTTGAAAAAGTGTAACATCTGGGTTCAAAAATTTGTCGTCAAAAATACCGTCGCTGTAGCATAGTTGGATAATGCACCTTCCCCGGTTAGGAAAGAGATCCAGGTTCGAATCCCGGCGGTGCAACAACAATATTTTTCGATAAAATTGATTTTATATGTATATCTGTATAATTAATACATTTAATTAGTATATGTATTGTATATAGGATATATAAATATTAAGTATGTATTAAAATAATAAGAATAAAATTGACTAATAATAATAAAAATGTTAATAAGAGTTTATTGAATTTTAATTTAATTAAAAAAAAAAAAACTTTTTTTTTTTCAAGTCAATTTTCTATTTTAGAAGAGTTTTCGTCTCGATTTGGGGTCACACAAAATCATCGATCAGTTTTGAGACGTCCATTTTTTCAGCTTTTTAGTTTCTGTACAACATGGCGCTAAAGCCTAAGTTCTTGCGTCACGGGGTAATATTTCTCAATTTTATTTTATAGAAAATGAGCGTTCCAGCGTTGCCAACACTACAAAGAATGCACTTCAGAAACACTAGCATTCAAATTATAGTATTTTGCAATTTTACTTTATCTAACGTGAGCCCCAATGCACTGCATTGATGTAGTTACGCCGCTGAAAGAATACCATAAATACATATATTAACAAGTTGAGCATCGAAAATAAACGAGTTCTTGATTCTCGTATGTAATGATTTCAAAATTCCACCATACTGAAGTAATTAATATTTAAAATAAGAAACATTCAAGGCTCCACGATAGCGTATTTAAAAGTATGTATGTACAAACAATGTAATACAAGTTTTAATAAACACGGTAGCTATTGATAAAGCGCTGGCAACGTCACTAGAGATAAGAAGAAGAAGAGTTGAAAGTTTAAGTTGATCGTAAAAAAAGAAGCAATTACCGGATGCCGTATCAGTAATGGTAGTTGGTTGACTGAAACTAAAAAGTGGCTCCCGCGCGCGGCGGCAAACGGTTACCATCTGTGTGCACGCTGGTCCACTAATATAGGAGCATCGATGTCTATTTTAGTGAGACTCCACATTCGACCCTTCGAACGAACAATCACATTGTCGGAACATTCCGGAGGTCTGAAATAACATTGTTCAGTTTCCCAATGGTTTATTTTTTTGTTGTTGTTGTTGTTATTTGAACTGTCATTACGACAGATCACGCTCGTTAAACCGACGGGTCGTTGTGCTCGGTTTAAAATCTGGTCGTGTTTCCGATTAATTGTAAATAAATTTGACAATGCGAGGATATTGTGATGTTATCAACACGCACGATTTCAATAAAGTTGGCCCCCCTGATATGTTATTATTGCCATGTTAATGTTGGGCACACAATAACAAGACACTCTAGGTAGGTAGGTACTCGTATACCGGGCTTAAATCTCTACTCTAACTCTAGTTAAACTAAAAGCATGAAAGTGATTATTTTAATTAATTGAAATATCAATTAATACAAGTCATCGAACTTCGGCCGGCCAGAGTATTTTTTATCAGATGATTTAGGGCCTGAAACAAAGATATAGATTAATAAGATTTAAAGTTCAACATGATTTTGTACAATGATACTTCAACATTTTCCACTCGTAAAACATTGTGGACTAGGTCTGTTACAATTCATTTAGTTATGCGGTACCTTTTTACACTTTTGATAACTTTCATACATGTAAATTCAGTAAATACTGAGCTGTTATACAAATTGGTCAATTCAATAACATGTTCATAAGAAGAAATAAGAGATAAACTGCCACTCTTTACTTACTGGCGCGGGTGTGATTGGTATTGGATGATATCAGTGATTGAAACAGTGACCGAGCCATATCACAGATATGCAAAAAGAGCAGGAACCGTGATATGATTAAGCAAGAAAATAATGATTAATCAATTTTGTTGACGGTCGTGCGCACGCACTCCAAACTAGGACTGAAGAGGTCTCACTCTAGCTTTGTGATTTGTAATAATAATGCCTTTATTCCAGCGTGATCGGGTTTTTTTTTCGCCATAAAGATAATACATATTATATTAAAGTTACGGAATATTATTTATGTTATGAAAAGAAAACCAAGGAAAATATAAATAAATAAAAAGTTCACACGTATATATAAATATAAATACTTCAGTCACGGCCATTATTATATCTATAGCTATTCTGTAGGCGTTGCTATTCTCTGGTCAGGGAACCAGCTTTCCATGAGAGCGCCGCTTGCACCAGAGAGTTGGCACCAGAACGAATCCATGTATACGGCCTTCGGCAAACATTGTAGAAACGCGACAATAACGCGCCAATCCGAACAGTATTCTGTACGAGTTGTACTGAATTCGGAGATGGTTGTACGTCACTTGCTTGTATTTCAACCAGAGCTCGCAGGTATACATGCTGGTGAAGAACGATTTAAACAGGATCATCGGAAGAAACGCCATGACGACATATTTCACGAACGCTCAACTGTCTCCTCTGCCGTTCTATGTCATCATCGTCTTGTCCATCTTCATTGAATATATGGCCAAGGTATTTGACCTTGTTTTGAACGCTCAATTTCGTCCCGTCCAGACACACGGGAGGGATATTTAGGCCTATTCTCAAAATTGCAATATTGAAATGAAGGTGATTGTTACACCAACCCTCAAAAATAGACAGTATGTAAATTAACGTCCGTGTTATATTTGAATGAACGCAAACGACGTCTTTCCCTTCTCGAGTTTCGACTAAAAATAATAAGTTTTTGGTTAAAATAAGTACTAATACAGTATTCAAAGTTCACAGAAAAAGGTTTGTTCATAAATTACCTATTGATTTCCTCATCCGCAGCGTCGTAGTGAAGAATCACGGCCAATTCTGTTGCCATTTTTATGTTTTGACAGATTATGGTACGTTTATCTCCCTCACTCTCTCTCCCTCTCTCTCATTCAAATATAACACGGACGTTAATTTAATTAAACGTAAATTTAATTTGCTGGCTTTGTATAAAATATTATGATCACTGGCGCATATGTTTCACATGTCTGCAAAAGACACTATCAAAACACCATTTCCAAGTAACGCATTGCAAAAATGTATGGATGTCCGCTAACTAATCCCGCCATTTCTGGGTTGCAGCACCGCACGCTCCTGTCCTGGTACACAGCTCTCGTCTCGTCCACATTAATGTCTCGTAGATTATTCGTGTATCTAACATGTCAAAATTCCAGTATCTAACATTGTACAGGTGTGCCTTCCGACCGCGGACGTCCTCTATTTCAGGTACCATCACGTTAGATAGGGGCCCAAAATGTTTTGCACTGTTATTGTTGTGAACATCGATACCTATTCGCAGACAGGATGGCGAGAAATGGAATTATAAAATTGTTTCTTTCGAGTATTACGAAAAAACGTGAAATCATTATCCGCGTCGGATCAGGGATCAAGCCATCGCCGTAAAGTAAAACTCACCTTAACCGTTAAAATGTCATGCGCGCGTTAACACGCCAAACTTTGTATGCCACGCTAAGCTATGAGCGCGTAAACACGCACTTTTGGACCTTGCAAGATTAGAGTCATATTTTGAATCCCAGCTTTTGATAGATAAGTCAAGACCATTAAAGCCAAGTCTTACACTATGCGGTGTCTTCCATTTCAAATAGAGTCGGGTATTTTTTAAATTGCAAGTGTTTATAAATGTCTAAAAAAACGTACGTTTTTTTCATGTTTTCATATTATACGAGATAAGATGCTTATTTTATTCATATAATTTATTGGATAAACCACGCAGTACTAATATTCGTATATCTTATATAGAATACTTATTTATATGGCCCTTTTTTCCAATCTTCATTGGATCTCTGGTTTTGTAGTTACGCCACTGTTCATTATACATATTTCTTATGCCATACCACTAAGCGACCCATTCTTAATCTTATTAACAGTGCTAATATCGGCTATACATTCACTCGTAATTATTATTATATAATTATTATAAACACCTGAATAACCTCACTCAGTCTAATTTCTTTCATCTTTTACAGTAACTATAAAACTTTTTCGGATAATATTCCACTATAACCGTGAGTGTGATACTTACTATTGAAGGCAAAACCAGAAAAAAGAAATTAAAAAATAAAATTTGGATATGATAAAACACCTTTGCCGTGAAATTGGATTAATTTAGCAGAATCGAGATCCGCGTTGCCGGAGTGGGCGTGCCTCGACTGCACCGCACAACAATAGTGTAGTCCCATGACGGTTCTAAGAAACACTCCGGCGCCGTATAAATTATCACACCCTAAAAACTTCACCAAAACACATTATATTATTTTATACCATACTTTCAAGCAACTCAAGTGACTCATTTTAAAATAAATGTTCAAAAATTTCCCTCTTGCCGGCGTTTGGGTACATATGAATATACCACGGAGGAACAATATGTTCGGTTAGGGAATATCCAAGTTTTTCTTCTTAATTTCGAGCTAGGTTCAAGAGTGCCCCTGGTACGAAAGTATGCTTAATTTATGAGCAGCGGGTCATCTGGAATTCTGCATGGAGTTGTGACACGGACCCTGGGAAAGAAGGAAATAAAAGAATGCTCGACATCTTGATGTGACGTGGGTATCTACGAGACGAACGAGTCTCCGTTCTTCAGGAACTCCGTACTGAAGAAAGGCCATCCAAAAAATGCAGGAAAATATATAATAAACAATGCCTAGTGAAGTGGAGGCAAACAATTCGCGCTCAAACAGAGCACATCGACAGGGAGAGAGAGAGAGAGTGAGAGAAAAAGAGCAACAAAGAGGGTGTAAGATCGATAAATCATTATTATTAAATATATTAAAATTAAACAGGTCTATCTAGAATTATGCAAATCAAAATACAAAAATCACTTAATACATTATGACGTGCGCATTCATCATTTCGATTAAGCTCCTGACGTATCGCTTTTTCAATAAGGTTTAATCTATAAGGTATCATCAATTTATATGGTCTTATCTGCATTTCCCCGGGCGTCTGTCAGTCGCCTTGCCTTGTGCATCCGCTCTGTTAATGTTCCACTTGCCTTATCAACAGGAGCACCTACTTCGCTATCAGAGAGCCATCGTTAAACGACCGCATAGGTGTTAGGCACATAGGTGCATTAAATACGTATCCATACTGATATTAACAATATTGGTTAGATCGTGCACAGATACCAGGTACAGCAAAATGGATAGATATCCCAGCAGGCTTGTTGCAGGTTTCTCGCTAGCGTGGCAGATCGTTAACGTGAGCAGTCTGAGCTCGTCAGCCAATGTTATGTTACGTACGCGACGTGTGGACTGCTCACATTAAGGATATGGAAAATGGTGCAGGTCGTGTTTTATGATACTAGTAATATTAATGAGCTAAAGGGTATTATTGTTTCGAAAATCATAAGAAAAATATATTTATATAATATACTCGTACGTATTACCTTTTTCTGCTTTCAAAACATGAAGCATTTTTCGAAATGCAGAGCTTGTTCAGACACTGGTTTTCTGTTTTCTTATATGGAGTACAATGGACCCGAAAGGGAAATTTATGTGGTTTTGGAAAGGATATTTATGATACATAATATCATACATCCATTCTATAGGAACTACGAACAGACAGGTTTTCTAGTATTTCCATCAGATTTTCCTACGACATCTTGCAAGACGTGGGAGAGGAAGTATATTCATTCCCTGGTGCGGGCCCGAATGATTCATCTTGACTATCAGCGCAGAGAATTGCAGGACTGAAGGGATATAGGTATATTGTCAAAAATCAATGGGCTCTTTGAAGATCACGATACTCAATCAGCATACAACAATGAGTATAATACTGTGACATAAGGAAAGATAGAAAGATGAAGAAAAAAAGGACGGCCGAAGAAAGCATTTGGAAGTCAGTTGCTGAAATACAGAAGCTACCGAGAAGCAAAAGATCTGGAATGGAGTAATGATCGATGAAGAGAGCTACGATGACAACGGAATGAAGCGGATGAATCATAGCCAATACATATAGACGATAGGTATATAGCAGGGGCACAGCATCCAAGCAAAAAAGCTGTGCATTACTAAAAATTCTGGGAAACAAATCTAAATTTAATAATACATGTGTTATAATTACGCTAGCGCCCACCGTGTATCAGTAGAATCATTAGTTCCATAGTTCTGGATACTACTGCGCAACGCCACCGGAGCGTTGTAGTTAACGTTAAATTAATCTAACGTTGAGTTAAATGAACGTTCTGTTCAAGCCATACATTTGCTACCTACTGAATTGAAAATTCCACTCGTCAGTCGATCCATGTTGTACGGAGTCCTTACTTTACTGTTTCCCTACAGAATGACATTTGAAAAGTTTTGAACTTGGCTCAGAGCTGATCGAAGCGTCTACTTCCTCGTTTACTAATTCGCAAACTTTATTAGGATGGATACATTTTGCATTATATAATATCACGGTAACAGCGTAACCTAAGTCTATACCTACAGCACGCCATTGGTGTACAGGTGATATTCGTTGACTGCAAAATAGGTTGATAATCGTTTAACTACCGATATTAATTAAATTAATTCGATCAATTATTTGATTCGGATATAGTAAGACAACATTCACAATACACCCCAACGTGACTTTTCAGATAAACAATGTCCGGGACACGTGCGGCGCACGGGGCACGGCGGCCACGCGTGGGGGACGCGCCCCTGTGCCGACCACCTGCCTGGGCAGGGTTCCGCCCACCCCTCCAGGGTCTAATTTTTAATATCTGGCGGGTGGACTCTCTCGTTGCCTTGGTAGAAATTTCGTAGTATTTTCTAGAACGCATATAATCGCTCCTAATATAGTTTCTCCCGGAAAAATTCAAACTATGAGTACGTATTTAATGCTACGAAAAATGTATTCATTCCTTGAGGATAAGCCCTGACCTTTTTTCAAGATTTCGCAATCTTTATTTTTAAATGCATGATTATGCGTGACCTCTTAGAAAAAGATAACTTACATAGTCTTTATTAAGACCGACAATGGAAAATATGGGTCTCATCAAACAATGTAATTACAGCGTAAAACCAATATATTATTTTTGTGTCACTTTATTAACCAAGTGACGTGACTGTGCACGTGACACATGTGTTATTTTTCTATGATTGTAATAATCATGTGACTCTATGCATGTGACGCAAAGTTCAGCGTATCACCCACGCGAAATTCCGGGCGATAATTTTTAAGATAGATAACAATACACAAAACAAAACTAATCATTGGTACGTATAAAATCAGAAAAAATGGTTTATTAAATGCATAAAAAAGTTGATTATAATGTGCAGTTATGTACATTTTTTGTCAGTTGTATGCAGAACACATTGTTTTTTCGCAAAACCCACTTAAATCCATTGATAATGCATGTTCAAAATCAGGATTAATTCCAAAATACCCCAAAACAGACAGATTATAAGTTATTAGGAGAACATATTCTTATTGTGAAGTTGTAATTATTCAGAACATAGGTCTGTGATATTTTTAAATGTATTAATTAGAAAGATATAGATATAAAATCAATTTTTCGCCACCGGGATTCGAACCTGGATCTCTTTCAAATTAATTTTTTGTGCATAATACATTTAATTAGTGTTTAGATTATAAGTTGCCGTTTCCTCTAAAATTAAATCAGCCGATCGCAACGCATGTTGATGATCACGTGATCTAAAATCCAGTATGGCTGCCAGAACGATACATACAGAAAAAAAAATTACATTACAGAATTGTCTCTTTAAAAAATGGTGATGTAAAAACAAACATTTTGTACATTTGCTTTCAAAATATACGTTTTCATCCATAACTCAAAAACACATAAGGTCGTTTTAGATGGTTTTGGAATTAAGCGCTACATTTGACCCACAAATTGAAAATGAGTTATACATTGCGGTGATACGTGTCAAGACCAAAATAACTGTTTTAAAGTGTGCTATAGGCCAACTTTAATATATGGTCATCAAACATGGATTCTTACGGATAGTCAGATAAAGAATCCAGACTACTGAGCGATATCTTAAGGCGATAGCAGGTGTAACATTATTGAACCACGTGAGAAGTACCGAGGGTACATACATCAATTAAGGTGAATCAATTGAAATCTTTATATAGGAAGACACTTCTTCTCGAGCTTTATTCGTTCGACGGACGTTGGCATCATTCTTCAGCCATGATGTTCCGCTTCTTTCAAGGCCCCGACTTCCAGCATTCTTAGTCTGCATTATTAGGTGTAAGATGTCATACTTTTCTGGATGTCCCATCACATATCTGAGATATTGAATTAATTTTTTTTTCATCCATCCGAAATATAACATCTAAATTTGTAACTCTATCCATCCAGCTGATTTTACATTTCATAAAAAAATATCGAGAACATATACCATCTGATCATTCGCATTCGTAATCTAAAATTGAGATCATGACTGCAGAACATCGTTTTCGTCCGAATAAAGATTGCACAAATTTGCTCACTGCGGTTTTGAATTCAACAAAAGGATCCCATCTTTCATTTATATTACAGCCATATCTATCTATCAAGATTTACCTTATAGGCAATTCCGGGGGGAAGGCAACCCAGGGGGTGTGGGTCGCCCCACACAAAGCTGGGATAAATAACAACAAAAACCCCGACCTTCTATGCCAAGAAAAATGATGATTTTAATAATTAAGATATTGTATTGAATAAAATTCCGTAAAATAAGTCGCGCTTTTAACCTCTAAATCGGCGCTCGCACCGGCCCTGCTCTCTTGCACAATACCTTTCGGCCCTCGCGAGTGCGGCCCTTGCTCCCGGTCGCCTTTACGGCCCGCCAACACGACACCGCAGATGTCAGCTGGGGTTGGACGCTGAATTGTTTACGTAACAATAATTATAGGATTTCATATTCACATAATTAAAAAAGTAGTCGGCCATGTATAGGTACTAGGTACTTGAGTGATCGATTTGACAGCAAAGTTAGGGGGGGTTCAAATGTCACAACAGCCAAGTTAGTCCTCTGCGTATTGGACAATGGTCTTTCAATTTAATTTGAATCTTGATTGTATTTATTTAAATATAATATATACAGGAAGTAACATACCTAGTCCGCTATGTTTTATATGTGAATTATCGACAAAAATTACATGTCGAAAATGTTCAAGGAGTATGTACAATCTCAACAAAAAATCTCGTCTGGCCCCGCGATTTATATTTATATTCAATAAAACATTTCAATTAATCGAAATAATGAACATTTTATATTTTTTAATATGTATCCGTTATCACAAACCGTGAGTCAATCACTGATATCTCCGAGTCACACTCACTATCGGTGATTGAATATTTGGTGAACCGTGATTCGGCGCATGTGTATATGAAACGAAAATATTCACGAAGGAATGACGTTATAAATCGTGATAAGTGCCGTCTAGTAGATTCTGCCAAAACGTTTTACGCATTTGACCCGAAATGCTGAGAAATAAACTCACATTTTTTAAAGGGTTGTCATTCTTTTTATGATGATATTAAATTAGATATATATTAATTATATATGCTAGAATATGTTTTTTACGCAAATGAAGTTTGAATAATATAAGTAGACACGCTCAAAATTATGTTTTATTATTTCTTGTATTGTGATTAGTAATGATACTGTGATCACAGTCGTAGTTTTCAATCACTGATATTACCGAATACCAATCACAATCACACCAGTGAGTCAAGAGTAGTATTATTTTCACATCACTACTGTGTAGCTCTAAAATATTGTGCACTTATTTAACACTATTTTTTTTCCTTGTATACCTACCGAAACTAAAATACTCTCAGTGGAGATTAATTCGTTATTTATAAGCCGTTATAAGTCTGCTTTAAGATTTATAATTTTCATTTTAAAATATCTATATACAGCGAAAATAAAATGCGTCCTCCAAAGGATTTGAAATGACAGAAAACGAAAGATAATATATAAAGATTTGGTTGTATCTATTTTTATCTCGTAAAAAAGATATTTATTTCCACCACAACCAGAGTTGCGTACAGTAACATATTAATTTGATTGATTAAGTTTGGAGTCAATCAGTCAGTGCCTCAAAACGCTGTGCGGCTAGCGCTATGAATACTATTATTTATGATAATGCATGAATAAATAAATAAATAAATAAAATAAAATCAACGAACGTTTAGCCTTGGGCACAGTCCAGTCAGTGTCGGGCGTCGGATAGGTCGTTTTTCTTTTTTTTTAATACAACGTATTCAGCCAATCGATACATCACGTCATAAAAATCTCAAATTTTCCCACTTGCCATTAAATCGATTAATCAATTCGCCATTACTTGAAGATCAACAAAATAAAAATAATAGTCAACTGACTTACCATCGCGCCGTTTCGCCGCTGGAGTAGACATAGAGGTAGAGCGCCACACTCTTCTGTCCTAACACACCGTTCTCGCCCCATCAACATTCATACATCTTCTCGTACAAGCTTGTCGATTATTGAGGTTTCTAACAGGACAGTCTTCCAGTATCTGGTTTACCTGGTCGTGCCATGTTATTGTTTATCGTATTTCTGGTGCCATCGACACTTGCGTCATAATATATCTTTCATACGATGCTCTCCTCATTCAACCGTGCAAATATGCCGTCACGGCGTTTCTGCCGATGCAGTAAGCAGTATACCTGCGGGCTCTCTGAATTCAGTACAACAACTCATACAGAATACTGTTCGAATTGGCGCGTTATTGTAGCTCATCTACAATGTTTGCATGGATTCGTTCCGATGGAGTTCAGCGCCAACTCTGCGGTACAAGCGGCGCTCTTATGGAAAGCTGGTTCCCTGACCAGAGAATGGCAACGACTGCAGATACAATAATGGCCGTGGCTGAAATGTAGAATTTATATTTTATGCTTTTCTTTTCATAACATAAATAATTATTAAGGAGAACGCATTCTTATTGTGGAGTTGTAATTATTCAGAACACAGGTCTGTGATATTTTAAATACTAATATTGTTGTTGCTACAGGGATTAGAAACTGGATCTCTTTCCAATCCGATTATACATAATTAATACATTTTATTAGTATATACTATGCTAAGATCAGCTTGTTGAATGTATCCATTATATTGTATTGTTTTCAGTACCGATTAAACTGCATTAACCGAGTGCATGCAATGATATAAGTACGCAGTTGCGTTGATTATATGCCACTTTCGTAACATGCGCAGTAAATGGAGTGGGGCGAGACTCTCCGGGATGGATTGCGGCTGTACGTTTCCGAAAAAAAGGAAATATCCACTTATAAACGCCCGAGTCGCGAATATTCCTGCGGGGCAGTCACCGTCACGCTCCGGGGCCCGCGATCGCTACACGAACGGCCTGCGCACGTATGGGTGCCACACTGTACATTATTTATAGATATGCATGCATGGAAAATGATTAAATGGAGCTGGTAAAATGGCGTATGCGTTGATACAGCGACGCAAAATCACAATTCAATCTCTAGTTCAGTTACAGAAAAAAAATGTTTCAAATTCTCCCACAGACAAAGAATTAAGTACATGTATAAAAAATTGTATTGAGCAATGTGTGTCAAAAAATCAAATAAGTTGTTGATATCATTTTACCTATAAACGCAACTTGCTCTCCCTTTACTGCAGCACGCACAATTCGAGACGCAATTCATTGTTTTATTACAGTGGTAATGTCGGAACTCGTGCGCAAGCCAACTTCGCAGTCCCCGGAATGCATTCTTTGGGGAATGAACGTGCGGAGGTAGTCGACATTTTTGCTGTTAATTTAATTCTTTATTACATTTTACACTATTACATTTTTTTGTGTCTCAACTCAATAGTAACGGATGAATTGCTACTTCACATTTTATATTTCTTTTTAATTTTGATTATGTAAAAACATGCTGACACAATGAACATTTGTTCTTTGTGTATTGCACTTTTGTTGTAATTTTTTGTTATTTTACAAATTCTGTTAATGCCTGAATAGGGCGTGTATAATAATAAATAAACAATAGTTGCAACCTCCCCACCCTTTCTCCCTCTTTTTATTTATCTTCTGCACCTAAACATACTTATGTACCTAAATATTTCTGTGGATTTTCATAAATAGTATCACATGTTAAATATTATTATGTTAGTTTAAATAAAATAGGCCAAATGTTTTTTAAGCCAAGAGAATTAAAAAAAAAAACGTTGATGAAATAAAGAAGGAAGGAATAAGGAAATAATGTTAAGTTGATCTTATTATAATGAGTGAGTTTAAGAAAGGATCACTTAGATGGTTTGATCGTATGGAACGGTAGAGATGGTAAGAAAAATATATGACGCAAGTGTTGATGGCACCAGAAGTAGAGGACGCACGCGGAAGACTCGGCACGACCAGATAAACCAGATACTGGAGGATGGTCCTGTTAAAAGCCTCAATGATCGGCGAGCTTGTATGAGAAGATGTACGAGGCGAGAATTGTGTGTCAGGGCGGAAGAGTGTGGAAGTCTATCCTCTCTGCCTACCACCATATATTTTTAATGCTGATATAATGTATAATTTTCTTATGTTCGTATGTAGCTATATAAAACGACTAAGAGATCTACTTTCACGTGGAAGATTGCGGTTCTTTTATTATTATTTATTTTCGTTGGTTTTTAATTATATAAAAGTTAATAAATATTACAATTCCGTCATTATTGACGGGCTTTTCTATTATTTCTTGTGATCGCTCAGCGAGTACAAAAATCATAAAAGTTTCATAAAGGTATCAAAAATGAATTAAGATACTTGGAAGAGAAAAGGCATAAAACATAATGTGGCCCTGAAGTATGGATGTACCGAACAAATTTGATGAGATTACCAAGGCTGATTGTATGTCGGTCGGGAGAGCAGTCTACCGGCAATAAAAAGGTGGCGGATTCGTGTCCCACTGGCGGCTCAGTTTTGTTTTACAAATAAAGATTTGTCCTTCGGTTTAATTTATCAACGTTATTCATCGAAAAAATCACTTCACCTATGGAATACGTGAATTTAGATCATTTAATTTAATAAAATGTGTACATAATATAAATTCAAATCTTGACCCAAAGGTAACTAAAGAAGACGCTATTTTTTTTTTAATATTTAATTTTATTGGCTAACGCATGAATAATAATTAGATAGTGATATTAAAAAAAACTTTGTATTTGCGGACGTATCAGCCGAGCAACACTGTCAACAAATAGCATAATATTTTTCCTATTAATTTAAACACAATTATAAAAAAGACAAATACAGTGGTAGTACAATAAATTTGTTAGATATACCGAAAATACCTACTTTTATAACATTATGGAATCAATGATATTTCTCACATATCACTGACACGGTATAGATGTTTTTCTGGCTAAAACGTAGAACGAAATAAAACTAGCTATCTCATAACAACAAATATAGTTCAACTTGACCCCTATACAGACAGAATTTACACATAACTAATAGTTCAATATGTATAGGTATACAAGTACAATTTTTTACCTGATTTGGCTACCCCGGAATTTACAGTTTCCAATATTAGATATCTCCTATTAAATTTATACAAAACTGTCTTTAAACCCACACACTGTAGATTAAATGAGTCGATTGTACAACCGGAAAATGAATAGAACAGCGTTATATAAACTAAAACAATATGGAAACCTTTAACAATAGTTAATTGATCTGCGTTATTAGGATTCAGCAGTTAAATATAACTTAGTTTTATGCGATGAAAGCTTTTACTGAAAAGGGTTGAGACATTAGTCAACGGAAGTATTAACGGGAGAGGATAGGAGGGGGAGGGATCGAGTAAGGGTGAAAAGGGGGAGGAAGAATGGATGCCGAACATAGGAAGCATTTCAAATGCGAGGGAAATAAGGAAAAGGGAGTTTACATCTAAATCATATAGCTGAATATTGTTTTTGTTGTTTGTGGATGGGAAAACCTTTTCAATGGTTACATTTTTCATCGTTTCATACATGCCGTACATACATTTTCACGTGAATGTATCCAAAGGGACACTCTCTACTTACGCAGGAAGGTTTCGCGATGTCATGAATATGAAGATTTAAATACGTTTTAAAAGGTGAAAAAGAAATTCTGGGGCAATATAAAATAAAGGTATCCAAATTCAGCAAGAGGCACTACAAAGAATATATATATATACTTACTGACAAACCTTTACAAAAATAGCAAATATCGGGCTAGCGGAAACTCTAAAACAAATACCGACTAAAATACATGTTGAGTAACGCTCTGCAAATTGTTTTGGTCTTCTGGTCGTCGAGATCCCGGGCGATGTTCACAAAATATGTAGACAAATATCACCAAATAAACCGGTAATATTTAATACAAATCGGTAAATTGAGTTTATCTGTATGTATATCATTCTAATCATCATCATATCACAGAACTAAATTACAACTTCACAAATAATAATGTGTTTTCTTTAAAATACAGTAATAATTAATTAAATAAGTTTGGCTAGTTATTTTATTATTTATTTTAAAAAGTTTACCAGGCGAAAATCTAACCTAACAAAGAACAAATAACCCCTAGACATTTAACTTCTCATTTAACCTGTGATCCCAGGAACAAGAGGCGGTCGCTGTGTCGTCACGCCGTCGGGGCCACGTAGACCACAAAAAAATGACACGTAAAAAGACTTCCGCGTAAGGTTATACGTCTTAACGTGACCTTGAAATATCCGATCGACAGTAAAGAAAATCAAAGGTTTAGATTGTCGGGCCGCTTAGGATCCGGCCGCGAAGGAAATGCAATGGACATTGCGTCACTCGACACAAATACAAAACCTAACAGGACTGGTTTGGAACCGAGAGAAGGCTGAATCTGCAGCGATTACGTCAGACATATTCCGGTGAATATTGCAGAGTATTGGTAACGTGGAAAATCGTGACAATACAATTATTGCCAGCGATGCGAATGTAAACAATGGCCGTATCTCAGCGTTTGACAGGAATACGTAATGGATAAATGCGATCAGTCAATCTATATGGTCGAGGCAATCTCTCAATCGGATCTCCTACTCATCGCTCGCTCACTGCGCACGCACTACGCGGTGTGATTTACGAATAATCGTGCCTCATTAAAAACAATTGCTAAATTTCGACCGCTTCATGAGGACATTACCGGCAAAAGGACTGGCCCTATTCATACGAAAATAGCAAAATATCAATACCCGTATGAACGACTTTTATATAAATGTGTGTATGTTTTGCTATATAAGCAGTAGACACTGCAGTATAACTAACGCAAACAAATACTCAATTAGACATATTCTTAAAATACGTCAATAATTGTCCCGGCGATAAGATACGACACACAATTGCGACACCGGCCCGGTGATAGAGTATGTTCATAAAGCGGTTTATAGCCGGGTAACACTGTTTAAAAAAACAAAACAAACGTGTTTTGTTGTTTTCAAAAACACTTCAGGGTGACTGTTCCTGAAACTTTGTTGGTAATGTTTGCTCTTTTTTCCCATTCTGTTTAGTCCCGCAATGACGTCCGTCACCGACGACCGACGACGATTTGTTTATAATTAATTGCCGTGGTTGGTTATTTAATTAATGGTCAAATAAAAAATACTTCATAATACGATGTTGGGTTGAATTGAGAATTGACATCTTCCTTCCACAATTTTGCCAGAATGTCAAGTACCAATTTTGAATTGTTAATTAATAATGGTAGGCCCTAAAATCGCCGAGAAAAATACAAATTACCGAGACAAACTCTTGATAAAAATCATTTATATATTCACAGATAAAGAGTGGAGTACAAATGTCGCAGATAATAAAACTACCCACATTTGCGTGTTTCAACCAAACAGACTAAACAGCAGGATCAAACTTGTTTTCCTTTGATATACCGACTCGAGATTGGAAAGTGTTTTGTTTACTAAAAACACTGAACTGTTAATTTTTTACAAAACATGTCTATTTTTGTTGAGAGAAACAGTTTTTGTTTGTGTTTCGTGTTTTGTCTCTTTGGTGGAAACCCGACTTTAGTATTGACTAAATAGAATCTTTAAAATAACTGGCCAACCGTGGATTCGAACTTGCACTCTCAGAATTTGATCAGTCCATTTAATCGCGGTTGTTTGCGCGAGAATTGTAAAATATTACCGTATACTTATGTGGTTCGGCTAAAGTATACCGCACGAGGTAGTGAGGTTCTTCCTCCTAGACGTTTCTGAGGATCGTGTCCGCTAACCACAGTGTATTAAGTTGTCCCAAGTATTTCTGTCTCTGTCTTCCTTCAGGCCTCCTTGAGTTGGACGTTTTATATTGATAGCTCGACCGTGTCGGCGATTCTTCTCTCTTCTATCTTCAAATGTGCTCGCACTCACCAGTCTTTCTAGATTATCGGGGTCGCATCGTGCGATGTGTCCAAAGTATATAATCGGAGAACACGACGCAGACAAAGAAGCGACGAGTCTTGTTTCCTAATACATAATAATGTAAACAATTTACTGATTTCCTAATATATATAATATTTTTTCCATCCATTTATTTATAACACTTTTTGCAAAATTCCCAGTTCTCAAAATAGAAAACATTTACAAAAAAATCTCACTTAATCAATTAATTAAAGAAAATAACACTAGAAAATTTGAAACAAGCACATCATTAAGGTTTAAAAATAGCTTTAAAATCCCTAAATGTAACACCAAACACTATCAGCAAAATTCTATATATTTAAAGATAAAAAATTTCAATAGCCTCCCTACACAAATTAAAGAAATAAAGGATATAAAAGAGTTTAAAAAGAAACTAAATGAACACTTCAAAAACACATAATTGGACAATAAACATTATTACAGAATACTTCAGAAGCACACAAATGGACAATGAATAGAATATGTAAGGTATTATATAAAATTATTGTAGTGTAACTCCCTCTCCAAGCACAAGAGCTGGTTCCTTTTTTGGAGAGGTAAGCGAAATAAAAACCATGTAATTTAAAAAAAATGTAAAATACTTTATCCACGCTATAAAAAAAATGTAAAAAATGTCAAATAAATAAAAAAAAATATTTTAAGTTATCAAAATACCTCTATATTTTTTAAATGTGTAATTCATATAAAATTCACGAAGTTGCGAGTTACGGGTGTATCGAGATCATCTGAAATAATATAAAATTTCAGTCTGCTAAGAAAAAAAGGGTAAAGTAAATGAAATTCAATTACCCATTTGTATTTTTATTACATTGTGCATAAACGTCAACCATCAATACATATATGAATGAATGTCTGTCTGTCTGTTTTCTACACGCTTTGATCGATCTAAACTAAATTTTACATTATTACTCTATAGAACCATGTGCAAAACACTCCCCCTTCACATAATATAAATATTGTATTAAATAGTCACCCCTGGACATCCCATCCTCCCCCTGGCCGGTCTGATTTTGCATGCATCGTTACTTTTTAAGGCCTGCGAGCATTAATTAATGAATTATGAAATCGTTTCGAAAATAAATTTTTACACAATAAATAATGTTTCTGTTTAAAAACCAACATTGTATCTATTTGTTTCTGTGAGAACTGTCACTTTGGACATGTATGTGAATGTGTGTGTGTGTGTGTCAGGAAAGTGGTGGGACACAAGGATTATAAGAGGCCGTCTCTGGGGGAACGGGTCTCTTTTCCATCGCCACTTCTCTATAATTACTAGTCTATCTCCGAATTGCATAATCATAAATTACTGTAAATACTTATTATAATAAACGTGTAATTTTTACCTGCACACTGAATTAATATAGCAAGGAACTGAACCCAAGTAACTCGACAGTAAAGAGAACACTGAGGGAATCTGGTGGCACTACGAAAGTTACCACAGTTTCAAATTATAATTATATATGAATTCCGTGTAATGTAAAGAAATTCGCTAATAAATTGTGGATCACATCGAGTTAACAATTCGAACCTGTTTACTGTCCCGAGTAAAAACACGCGTCTAAGGCTTATTTTGGTGAACACGAATGTAATAACCTTTATTAAATACTAGCTGGGGGTACTTACCCGCCGTAGGGCGGACGAATCCCATCAACCCCCGTGGACGCGCAGGGCGAAATGTCAATTACAAACAAACTCTAAATGGTCGTTCTGAGGACTGGGGCCTTCAAACTTTATGCCCATATCCTGCTTCAGTACGGCCTCATTTTATGAATATGCAAGCATCAACTGTTATTACATTTGTTAAGTACTGTGTATAATAATTTGTAATAATACTGCAATTTAAATAGTAGAACAAAGGGTTCTCATTTATTTAGGAGAACACATTCTTATTGTGAAGTTGTAATTATTCAGAACAGACGGTCTGTGATATTTTAAATATGAATTAAATATATTAATTATAAATATATACATATAAAATCAATTTTATCGAAAAATATTGTTGTTGAGATTTTGTAAAAATAAGGTAGATGGCTCTGTCGAATGATGGAACGATTAAATGTATTAATATCAAAAAGGTAACATATAGGGTCGAAAATTGTCGCTAAAAATAATGTCGCTGTAGCTTAGTTGGATAAAGCACCTTCCCCGGTTAGGAAAGAGATCCAGGTTCGAATCCCGGTGGCGCAACAACAATATTTTTCGATAAAATTGATTTTATATGTATATCTTTAAATTTAATATATTTAAAAGGGTTCTCAGTTTCAAAAATAAAATCATCATTCTATACACTTGTGTACTTATAGTAACTATGATAAAAGATTAACTCATATACTCTGTGTAGAGTTTTTTGGGTTATTATGCCTTGTTCTCTGACTTCTTTGGCCGGGTTCGTCATAAGGGACGATGTCGCTGATGAATCACGCTGATGATGATTATGACATCGCCCTTGACGATGACCCTGGCAATGCGATCCGAAACGTTGGCCAGAAAGGACAAGGGAAAGAGACACGAGGCAAAATAGTCCAAAAATTGTAGACAGAAACTCTAGTTGAATTTCGAATAACCCTATCTGAAATATCATTAATCGACACGGCTGTTACTTTGTGGTGTAACATGATTATTTTAAATACAGTTATCACCTGATGATGAGGGGGACTGCACCACTCGAAACTAGTAGTGAAAACAACCCAACGCGAGTGTAGTACAAAGTTTAATTGTGAATATTAAAATAACCCTATCTGACGCTCAACGGATTGCTAGCGCTGTCCCCCAACTGTAAACTACGTTTGGATCAATGCTTCTGGAACACCTGTATAGGGGACATTTTATCCATTTTGCATTTTTAGTTACGCGTTTTAGCGGCAGATTTTCTCACTCAGAGTCTCTGCGATTCTCGGTACATTTGCGACAACACCGCACTGATCATCCAGTTTATCAAACTGACCCGGGATCCTGATTCGGACCGGAAACAGCAGCGCGGTTATCGGAACCGACCAGATTCGGCGTATCGCCGTACAAGAATGGTGAAATCATCTGACACGCACGGTCGAAGTGCAAAACACACATCGCGGCGAGGTTCGGCAACGAGCGATGGTAAACACATATTGTGCAATCGGTCTGCAACTTACGGAACGAAGGGCGAAGGGCATATCGATAAAATTAAAATTAAAAATGAGCACGGCGCTATACCGAGCGTTCATGTTTATTCAAATTTATTCAAAACAACATCATAACAATATTTTTAATATTTGAAACGATCTGTGATTAGATTTGATAATTAATTGAAATACCTTAGTATAATATAACCTCTGATTTCATTATATAACAAACTAACCAGTTTCAGAACAAAATATTCCTTCGTCAGGGGAGTATAAAAAACTTAAACATACAATTATTATCTTTTATTTCAAATGATTATTTAAACATTAAAATTTTTTTAATTATATAATAAGAATCGCATAAATATTATCGTATTTATAATTAATATACAACGTAGTATGTTTGGCGCGGATTGTCCGAGTTTCTATGGTTACATAAAATTTTATTACTTAAATAAATAAGTGGAAAATTCAAAATTGTATTGAATTTTCAAATTTGGTGTCTGCCGCTTGGCAGCGTGCATAGCTAGCGCTTCTAGTAATGTTTACGTTAGTCACGTGCTCACGCTTTCAGTTTACAGTAGAGATACTCACGCTTTCAGTCATGTTTACAGCTGTCATGCTTTCAGTAATGTTTACAGTAGTCACGATTTTAACAAATGTGTAGCTACACTCTGTTCAATCATTGTGCGGTTAATTTAAAGACGTTAAACGCAAAAATAGTGCTGAAGATTATAACGAATGCTGGATCTAGGCTAACGTTGTTCAACTTGCGAACAAATTCATCTTTCATCGTTCGTATGTACAGGTATTTAAAATAAATAAGGAGTATTTTTTCTAATTTTTAATAACAACTTAACTTACCTAACCTAACCAATAAATAAAAAAATGTTTATACTGACGAAAAAATTATTATATACTCGCAATTGATTTTTGCTTGCCTTGCAACTTGCAGACTTGCCGAACCATCGCTTTAGGTTCTTCAGCCATAAGCCGCGATGTTCTCCTCCTTCCAGGGCTCCGACTTACAGCAAACTTTCCCAGAATTATAAAGTGCAAGATCTCGTAAAGGTAAGTATACAAGTTAAAAAGTTTCCTACAACGTCCGATTGGTGAGATGACTTCTGATAAAAAATATGCATATGTACTATTACAGCAATAACTTGTTTTCATTAATATTAAAAAATACTACTGTTTCAAGGTAGTTAATTGCAAACCGATAGCTATTTGCATATACAAGTACGTGCGTAGCATGTAAATTAGAAATTTAGTACGTTATGCAAATACCCAGGCATCGATGTTTCGAACGGCTCGCTATACTGGTATCGATAGATCAAAAGAGATAATCGCCCTCATTCTTTCACATATTTCTGCTTGAAAATGATGCTCCACCAGCCGAAGTTGAAGAGAATGCCTCACAATTTTTCGCGCAGATCGTCGTCTCGATTCGCATGACCCACTCCTCATCACGCCAGGGTTGCCAGTTGACAGTCATCACTTCTTAGAGCAAACATTTTTGACCAGGATTACCTACACGCCAAAAGTCATGTGGTAGAAATACTATTAATACTTTTATTTTAAAAAGAATACATTTTTGTTGTTGAGTTTCATTTTCAGAACATAGTCCTGTGGTATTTTTTTTTTTTTGTATATCTTTCTAGTTTATTCATTAAATGTGTATTAATTCAGGGTTCAAGTTGAAAGTCGTCCACTGTGGAGTCGTTCAAGACGACAGGAATTTCAAAGATGCTGGACGGGACTGAAGATGATGCAATATATGAAGAAAGTGCCGATTCAGACAGTGACAATGCTATATGTTCATTTTTTTAATACAAACGAAATGTATTAATTAGAAAAATATACATATAAAATCAACTTTATCGAAAAATTGAACCTGGATCTCTTACAATCCGGGGAACGTGCATTATCCGATGACGCTGTACCAACACGGTGCTTTGACGACAAATTTTCGAACCTATATGTTACACTTTGTAAATTAATACATCTATCGTTCCATTATTTGAAAGCCATTTTTTCCGGAATCGGTCGCGATAGCTGTCTAGTTAGATAGATAGTTTTCTTTTAAAATTTCGTTCAACGCTATTCTCAAATATAAACAGTTTAAACCGGGCTAAAGTAAAGGGTGGGCTTACTGTTTGGTGGGGTTTATTTTTAATTATATGTTTTTTTGCAGATAATAAAGAATTTATGAAAGTTTATAATGGCTACATACCCAGTGCAAGAGCGCGTTAAAATTATTGAATTTTATTATGTTTCGCGACGATCTATTTTTGGTGAGCGGCTAATTTAAAAAAATGCAGAGTTTGCTTGGCCTCCCCGTTCCCCAGATTTGACGGTGCCTGATTTCTATTTGTGGGGCTACTTAAAAGGCCGAGTTTCCATGAACAAACTAACAACAATTCAGGAGCTTAAATAAATTATTTGTGCAGAAATAACAAATTTGGAGACAAAAACGTTGCGTAATGCAAAATACTTTAAAAAGAGCAATTATTTGTCAACAAGAAAATTGAGGTAATTTAAATGGTGTTATTTTCCACACATAGATTTAAAAAAAGTTAACAAAGTACACTTTCATGTAATAATATATTTTTTTAATAATTATTAAAATTACAAAAGTTATATGCATTTTACATCAGTCAGTCCAAGTTGGCCCACTCTGTATTTGATAACTCAAGATGTTGTACTGTATTAAACTGTAATGTCTTAATATATATAAGTGTTAAAAATATTCATACGTATTACCTTTATGTAAATCGTAAATATCGAATATTCGGGACATTTCTATCGTAATACAAAAAAACGTTGCAACAAGTAACGACTGCATGCGATTTCAATAAAATAGGTACATAGCTACAATACATCAGTACATAGCTTCAATAAAATAGGTACATAGCTACAATATCTCAGAGGTGACATCAAATGTTTGCGGTAACCTCAATTTCAAAACAAATGATGTAAAAACTTTTGCTTTATCTCCGCGGGGATATGTAGAGAAGATAGAGTACTACACTTTCCTGTCATGATACATAACTCTAATCTCATCCACATTGAAATGCCACCAAGGCCCAACAATTGAATTCCTATAGCCTTATGAAAATCATTTCACCATTTATATCTGAAGCTTGAGCTGTAGTCTTTTACCCGTCTTAAGACGGGCATGCTGCGTTAATCCTAATTTTTCAGCTACAAATGTTTTGTTATTGTGTATTTAAAATCATTCCAAATAACCTTTTCACTTTTTAATCTTCTACTTTTGCCAGTGTTATATAATTTGAATCTCTTTGCTTCCAGTTTTGTACGACAACTTGCCTAATATTGTCTGTGGACAGCGAGATTGGGAAGCCTATATTCAACAACGGACGCAGATCGGCAGAAGAAAAAGACTAAAAAGTTAAAAGATTCGAGTGAAAGGTGTTGCTTGGCCAACAACTCGCCTGATATAATCTAATTATCGCGTCTTACGACATATATTTTATTTAAAGCTTATTAAACAACCGTCCAAGGACGTGCTAAAATTTAATATAACAATGCGTGATTTTAAAGCGTCAAATAAATAAATAAGAAGATATTATAAATATTTAAATTATATTTCACTAAATATTCTGTGTTAGGGTATATGATCATTTTTTCTACACAAGTTATTAATACAAGCTTTAGAAACAAAACTATTAGAGCCGCACAGCATCGCAACATATCCAATAACAACAGCCTTCCTGGAATTAATGTCGTTTTTACAGATCAAAACGCTAATTGAAGTATCATTAAAAAAACGACAAATCTCAATTTAATATTTAAATAGGCGTAAGTTGTTTATTTTGACTTACAATGATGGAATCCAAAATGAATTGTAATACTATTACGCCGAGCGAATAGAATATATTAATACGGTGAGCGGCGCCACGGACGTGCTGTTGGTTCGAGTTGGTTCTTGACCTTTCACTTACTCCAAATCTTTACGGTAATAAATCACAGGCAGTTTCATAAATATATTTACAGTATGTTTCAAAAATGATTGCGCGAACGTTTCGGCGGATTGGAGATTTTACAAAGTGTACGAATAAACAAAAACGTGATCTACCGGTACTGGGTCTATTAAATTAGATACGATGTGCACGAGTTTAATTTCATACATATTTGTTTCTTTTTAGAGTAACGTGTCAGGTCAACGAACGCGTTTACATTTAGTCCCTCCTGAGATCCCAAGTCCCGACATAGAAGAGTTGGTGTTATATATTAACCGGCTAGTTCAATGAGCTCAAATTGTTTTGACTAGCCTAAAAAGCTTCCCTTAAAGGATATATTATAGTTTTGAACTTTACCCCCTCCTAAATTCCCACATTTCACTATCCCTAAAAAACAAATTACTTTTGTATAAAGCTATCATCCGTCCTATACTCACACACGCGAGCCCTATCTGGGGTCCAAGTAACACAAGAATTTTAGAATCCAAACAAAACTACACCCTTAGGGGAATCACAAACTCACCCTGGTTTGTCAGAAACTCAATCATTCACAGAGACTCAAACGACACATACACGATTTATCTTCTAAATTTTATTCTATATTAATTTCCATCGCAAACCTCTCTATAAACTCCCTCGGCCTATATGATCCCTCATCCGATCCTCAACATCTTCGTCCCATTTCACTTCTTTACTCTGTTCTCGACCTTATTGAACATAATTTATAAAAAGATTAAAAAACTTCACTTACAAGAAAAAAAATTGTAATTAATACAAAATCAAACAAAAAATATATATTTTATAAAAAAATTTACCCATTTTTGCTACAACTTTATACAAATATGCACAAAGTTAAAATAAAATAATGTCACCACGTTCCCAAAATAGGGTGCCCCAAAAAAAATGTTATGCCATTGTTGTTACCTCATATGTCGGAGACAAGAGGGCTCAGCCCTTATTCCTCGGTATCTCAAATAAATAATTAAATTTCCCTTACAAAATGTTTAAATCCTTTAAATTGGACATTACTCTAGTGCGAGTAGTGTCATACAATACGATTCCCAAGCTTCACTGGTTCAAATTCTGAATTGAAAATGTTTAACTTGCCTCGCTTTGCCGAGACTGACGATATTTAAAAGCTAATTTCTTAATCGACTCACGATGGATGAAACAATCGAAACAAATGAATCACGAACAATGCACATGTCGTTATCGTAAGTCCAGCGAGCAAGATGCACGATGGGTGCAAGGAAAGTGACCTTATAACGAATGTTAGCAAGTCGAAAGTGAAAATTAGGACAATGTATCAAATAATGGTAGGAGTTCCGATACCCGGCTAATGATGTAGTAGTTGGGGGTTCGAGCCTCGTTCCAGGAGGCCATCGAGTTAGTTATATTTTCATGGCACAAGCGATTAGCTTAATTTGAAAATAGTAAGAATATTGATGTGACACGTATCCCGTGTATACGTTTGTTCACTCGGCAACAAGTATGTTTGACAGGAACAGAAGTGTTGGGAAAGGGTCACGTGGAAATACAGACGGGTGATACGAACAGGTAATGCAAACTGGGAAGCTGTAAAGAGAGAATGGTCCAAATATACCGGCGCAATTCTTCGCCGTCTGAACCAATCAAACAGAAAAAAATATTCGCAATATTTTAATATATACAAGAGCACACAATTACTGGATTTTCACCCACAAATTATTTTAAATATGAATTAAATATATTAACTAGAAAGATATACATGTAAAATCAATTTTATCGAAAAATATTGTTGTTGCGCCACCAGGATTCGAACCTGGATCTCTTTCCTAACCGGGGATTTATCCAAAATAATGGAACGATTAAATGTATTAATATCAAAAAGGTAACATATAAGTTCGAAAATTGTCGCTGTAGCATAGTTGGATAATGCACCTTCCCCGGTTAGGAAAGAGATTCAGGTTCGAATCCCAGTCGCGCAACAACAATATTTTTCGATAAAATTGATTTTATATGTATATCTTTCTAATTAATATATTTAATTCATATTTAAAATATTACAGACCTATGTTCTGAATAATTACAACTTCACAATAAGTATGTGTTCTCCTAAAAATAATAGATATCTCATAGAGACGAAGCCCTGTAATTACCCATACTTTTATATATTTTCCATTAAATGTAATAAAAGATGGTTTCGTCTCAATGAGATATCTATTATTTATTTGAAAAAATATTCGGTTACCACCGGGATGTGAACCCGGAACATTTCCTAACCAGGGAACAGATAGGATAGAAAAAGTACAAAATATTGTTTCGATTAATAGATTTTTTCTATACATCTTTCTAATTTATTAATTTGTTTAAAATATCATAGAAGTATGTTTTGAAATTGCAACTTCGCAATGTCTCGTCACATAAACATATATTACTATTTTTAAAGATATCTAAATACCTTAAAATATCTATTATCCGGGTCTCCGATTATTCGAATATATTTTTGAAAATTGCGAATTATAGCATACACGGCAAGATCAACAAAGTAACCAAAAATATTAAGGTATATTTTAAGAAATTAAATGAAATTGTTTGAGAAAGACGTATAGTTTTTTCTAATTATATTTAGGTAGGTATAAGTACTTATATTTAAATTGGTATACGTTTTTTAAATTGAATCAGAACTCAATTGTATTATTTTACTATGCTCATACGAAAAAACATCAATCTTCAGTGAGTGATAAAACATTACAATTAATTATCATCGGTTTGATTTTCGAGTCCTCGGAATTGCCAAAATATCATTTACGAATCATTTCATTTTCTTTTGAGTGCCTAATCCACGAATCCAATTAATAATGTATACATAAGAATAAATCAAAAGTTACGTCAATATAAAGCCAATTATGCAAAAAATCTGTCAGATAGGTATACATCTGTGCGACGTTCTAATTGACGTCATCATTACCGGCACAATTGAAGGATGAAGGCCTCATCGACACATTTCCATTTAAATACTCGGTGTCAAAATGAAATTACACATGATAAAATATACATTTAAAACTTTTTTTTTTATATAGTACACAAATAAACACGGTTATGTATCTGACTTGTGTTTTTTTTATGAAATGTGAAAAATTTAATCATAATTGCGTAATTTAATCACGCTACCTCAACATTCTTGTCCGTTGCACTTTGAAATGTTCAAAAATCGTCTGAACCAAATTGACAATAAAGTTCGCACTGTGCAAACTTACAAAAGTAATAAATTGCAAAGTTTTAAAGCCAACCGAGGTTTGAAGTTTTGCCTAACAAGGCTCAATTAACGAATTAGCCCCGAACGAGTAAACAAATAAATAACAGCCTCCCTGGGGGGCGCGGCGAGTGTCGCCGCGCGCCGCGCGCCCCGACCGGCCGCCGACCGCCACTACTTGTTGATAGCGCACGGCACACCTGCACCGTTCGCAAATTAGCAAACAGGTTTCATTTGCCTCTTTCGATCCGGTCACACGCTCAAATGCGCAAACATTTTCCAGCATTTCACGTCCTTTGAACGTTTGGCTGCAACATTTAAAAAAAAAAAGTTAAATTTCATACTGTTTTGACGCGGAATATGTTTCTCGAAGGTTTCCCGAGTGAAATTTGCACGGACGCGGGTGCAATATGTAATAAACATTTAGTATTTCATAGACACTAACGAAGATCGCAGGGTAGGTACCCACTAGTGATGAGCTAAACCGTTCGGTCGATCGTAACAATGATTGGTAATCTAAGATTTAACTTTTAAATATGAATTAAATATATTAATTAGAAAGATATACATATAAAATCAATTTTATCGAAAAATATTGTTGTTGCGCCACCTGGATTCGAACCTGGATCTCTTTTCTAACCGGGGAAGGTGCATTATCCAAAATAATGGAACAATTAAATGTATTAATATCAAAAAGGTAACATATAGGTTCGAAAATTGTCGCTGTAGTATAGTTGAATAATGCACCTTCCCCGGTTAGGAAAGAGATCCAGGTTCGAATCCCGGTGACGCAACAACAATATTTTTCGATAAAATTGATTTTATATGTATATCTTTCTAATTAATATATTTAATTCATATTTAAAATATCACAGACCGTCTGTTCTGAATAATTACAACTTCACAATAAGAATGTGTTCTCCTAAATAAGATTTAACTGTTAGAGGTTTAGTTTCTAGTGTACCGGCGATTGCTCCGAAATTACGAATAATCAGTTACCAATTACCTTTACAGTCGAATACAAATCTCAAAATCAGTCACAATCGCGGTTTAGCTCATCACTAGTAAGGTACATACGGTAATGTACAAAATATACATCGTTTTTATTGTACCTAAACAAAACAAAAAAAAATATACAATATCTGAACTTAAAATAAAATCCCAATTAAACAAAACACAACGGTCTGCATACGAGGTGGGGCGGGGCAAAAGTAGAAAATATATTCAGTGCTGGGGTGGTGTGATACACATTTCAGACATAAAACGCGTTTATTTTTAATGATCATAATCAAATTTATTTATGATAATTAATTCAAACAAATTAGATATATGGACGAATTCAATTAGAATTCAACACCAATGAAGGCAAATTTACCAATAAAACAAATTCACTAATTTTTTACACTTAAATATATATTATTTTATCTTCTCATTAAACGTTGTCAGATAAATCTCTTCAAACATTTAACGTGGTTGGTACAGCATCTTCGCTAAGAGCACATGACCGAGTGCTCGCTTCGTGCACGCTACTGTCTCTCACGTACATAGATACTATTTAGGTTAACATGAGGTGGGTTTTTTATTCGTACTTCAAATATTTGTACCGAATGATGTTAGCTTAAGTCAGAAAAAGGCAATCTCTTACGTAAAAAGAAAGCATAACTATTTTAAATCACATTCCAAACAGCACTGGTGTAATATTTTTAATTACATTCCAACCAGCACTGGTGTAAATATTTTAAATTACATTCCAACCAGCACTGGTGTAAATATTTTAAATTACATTCCAACCAACACTAGCGTAAATATTTTAAATTACATTCCAACCAGCACTGGTGTAAATATTTTAAATTACATTCGAAGCAAAAACAGTAGGTATATTTGTCCTAGGCGTATTATATTTATAAATGTTTACCGATTGTTGGGTAATAGTTTTATAATTTGTAATCGGCGATCACTTTTGAGGTATTATGCGAAATTAAAATTATTATCGGAAATACAACATTTCATAAAATAGTAATTGATTTACTATTTTTTCTTGCATGTGTAATGTCTCTTCACAGTTGGTCATAAAAAATGTAAAATATTAAAGAGTAGTGTTTCAAAATTGTATTTATATTTAACTGTGTTTACAATGATTTAATACAATAGTAAAAAAAAAAACAATGGTGGCGAACAGGAGCTATATAAAATTCTTTAAGAGTATAAAAAATATAAAAAGTTTTATATCCATAATAATATTACTTCTCCCCGTCTATTTCTATGACTTTCTGGACGTCTAGGATGCAGTGTCATTATGGCTATGTAATAAATATATTGAATATCTGTCATCCTGTCATCTATGTCTCATGGTCATATCGCGTCGCACTCTATGGTCACAGTTTCTTAGCTATGGTAGAACTGTCAAATTGACATGAATGTTTTTTTCGTATTTTTCAATAATGTTTTTAATTGGATATATATATATATTTCAAAGTATGAACTTTATTAACGTAAGAACACCGTTTGTACAATTATAGGGACCGCAATACAGAATGCTATATAATATGGTCTATCACCAATTGCTTTTTGCCGCTAGTAAAAATGAATTTTCCCAAAACCTTCACATCGCTTTAACACTGAATCAATTTTATGCATTACACAAAAGCCAATCCGACCGAATGGTTTTCAGACACGCTATACGATACGTGAATGTGAACGTGGCGTGACGCAAAACTGTCTCGGGACAACTCTTCCGTACACTGGTGAAGAGAATTCAATTGCATGCACCTGATATTCCCGTTTGGCAGATGCCCCGATAGCATTATTAACCAATCAGTGGCGGCAGATGCGCCCGCTGCGGGCACCGCGGATGTCAGATATCAATCGGAAAGTCCACCACCGGGAGCGAGACCCGGGCCCGAATTCCTTTCAGGACGATTACCGACACGGAGAATGGAAGTCACGGCTGCATGCCTGTTCATTTAATTAAATGCTTTCACATAAACGACCAGTGGCGTGCGATAGGTATAGATTCAGGTTATGCTGTTACCGATGATATTATATAATATATGTAATACAATATAAGAATAACAATAATAAAACCGTCGTTTATACGACCCTACCATGTATTTATTTGTAATTTTAAAGTACTATTAGTAGTGTTTTTAAAGTTTAAGTTTTAACGTAAAATAATACCTTCTTACCCGTATAAAAAAATGTAAGAAGATTTTTAAGAACACTTTCTATGACTGAACATGATTAATTTATTGTTTGAAAATCTTTCACGTAATTACTAAAGGAAATAATTATTCTAATTAAAGGTTAACGTAGGAAATAGTTCTGCCATTTCAACAATCATGATATCAAATTTAAAAAAGTAAGATAGTAAAGTAGACACTTTCTGTAATAGACCTTTCTAATGTTATTAAAATAAATAAAATAAAAACAGCATAGGTAACGACTCCATACAAAACGGATCAACCGAAAGGAAATTTCAATTCAGTAAATAGCCATTTATATGACTTGAGTAACTCACTAGCTTAAAGACAGAACTGAGTAATGTAAATAGCACGATGCGGCGAATAAACAAAGAGCGCCATGAGTACAGCACTGAGTTGCGGTGAGTTTTTAGAACTAAGCAATTAAAGTCTCTACCGGTACACAGATGGCACTAATTGCAAAATAATGTTTTAGTTGATGTTAATCCAATTTTTAAATTTATATTTGTTTCCCAGAATTTTTCGTTATGCATAACATTTTGCTTATATGCACTGCACGCCCCTGTAACCGACTATATGCAGAAAACGAAATAATCTAAACCTAATTCGAAGAATTTTAATCATATAACTAAATCGAATGAGGTAGTGTAGTAATTTTTATAATTTTAAAAATAAATTCTTTGAAAAATCTCATTTACTAAATTGAAAGAATTTTTTCGATATTTTGAAATATAGCAGAGTTAGAGATGTTCAAAGTTGCGTGTTTTAAAATGATCGGTTTCATACCACACGAGAGATGTGACGTCACATCTTACGAGTCGACAAGTCGGTACTCGACACATCTAGTACTAATATTGTTAGTACTGACCGATGTGACGTCACACGGTGGATATTATATGATGATACAATTTGACAACAAGCCCAACTTTAAATGCCAATATCTCCGAAAATGTTGCACATTTTGAAAAAATTTAAAAAGCATAGTGATCTGGATTTTTTTTAACATCTACAAAAGGTCATTTTTGACATGCTCCACTACTTCATTATAAAAAAAAACAGCAGTACGAAGAAGTCTCATTTTTTAACATAGAATATGTTAATTCAGCGAGTACTCTAGTAAAATTAGGCACTGAGAAAGCAGTTTGACATTGGCAGAAAGAGACAAAATCGATGTTCGATTTGACAGCGAGATTCAACACGTGCGCACAAACGTCATAGATACCTACAATTATTCATTCTGAAAAGTTAGAAGGCACCACAGACATTTATACCGTTTCAACTGCTGCTGGGGAGATTCAAATTCACCCAACTGAAGAACAGACCATCAATGGTCGTAAAGTCGTAAAGTCATAAACAGAAAACTGTTCGACGTCGATCGATAATCACAATTGTTTAAAATGGTAAATAGTGGTGTGAGAGTGTGAAAATATGATTTTGTTATTTAACAGAATACTCGACTGTATAAAAAATGATATTATATATATATAGCGCATTGCTATTTTTAATTATTTATCTATTGTGCAAGTAACAAGGCGGCCTACTTATGGGAACAGTAATTAAAACAAACAAGCGTTTGCATGCGCAGGTACGTGTCGTCTGGCTCACCAGCGAACGCAACCTCGGAAGATTAAAAATCATTAATAGCTGCATTGTTAATAAAACAGTATCAGTAAAAGTATCGGTAACAGAATTTAAAATATTAACCAAGTTCAACTAACAATATGAATTACGCAAATATGCAAAACACAAAATGGTTGCCCTGAAAAAAATAACGGATCCGGATAAAACAAATAGTTTAAACTAATTGATTCAATATTAGATGAGCATACGTGTTGAGGTGATTTTAAATTAATTTGTTATAAATGGTAAATATCACACTTTAATGGTTAGAAGGTTAAAAGTTTTCGTTGTAAAATTACCGTCAGCTGGAAATATTATTCCTCCGATATTTCAAGACGCGCCGCGTAAGACATGACTGGATTTTTGTTATAAAACTAAACAATATATGTGGTATTCAAAATACGCATTCAACGACACGCAATGGACATATTGGATTTCTCGGCGTGCCCAGTGCCCAGCAGGCCAGCGCCCAGCCCACGCTGTGTGACGTCCCATCGGTTGGATGAATGGATACTCGAAAAACTCGACATTTGTCATACATCATTTCATTTAAAACAAACCAGATGAATCATCAATTAGAAAGATATACAATGATGAGGAAAATAATTACCTATCAAAAAATATTTGATTACCACCGGGATACGAGCCCGGAACTTTCTTTACCGAGAAACTGCGATACCAATGTCGCTGTGTTGACATCATCTTTATATTATGCAGTGAATTCCAAAAACATTTGAGTAATACACGCTAGGTGACGTCATAATAAATCAAAATATATTTTTTAAACATTAATAACAATTTGATTTATCACCAAAATTAATTTTTCTACTGGATCATAATTAAGTACCTGTGTATTAAAATGCACAATTAACCACTAACCGATTAGCCTAGAGTAATGATTTTTATCAAAATTTTGTTGCATCTGTACACATTTGTTTTTGACCTCACAAGACGAAAACACATTGTTTAAAATCTTGTAGAAATAAATAAATATTCTCTACTAGCATCTAATATGTAATGAATGATATGAATTCCTTTATGATCTTTCACACACATACATACTCCATTCATCGGACATCATATCTACTCAGCAAGCGATGTTTATGTTTGGAAAGTTGAGAAATGTTATGTTGTAAGATTTATCGTAATAATTATTCCTAATTAGATATTTATTATTGTAGAACTGCGGTAACACACGAATATAATAAATATTAGGTGATACAGATTATTAGTTATTAAAAGAGATACACGCCGAGAATATTTGACATTAGGGAGTAGGTAGGGTTTCTGGACCCGGCCGGGTAATGACCCTAAAACCCGGCTCCGAAACCCGCCGGGTTCGGGATTCAAGCGAATTGCTGCAAAACATCGGAAAACGACCGAATGCTACACAACTGATGAGCAGGCTTTTCTAAAGTTCAGTTTCAGAAGTCAATTCTATGGATGGTATAAAAGAGTTGACATTAGTCGACGATAAGGAAAACGTATTAACGATGGCTGAAGAGTTGGATCTTAGTTTAAAAGGTGCTGAAACACCGGTGAAACAGGAAACGGACAATTTTAAATATTTAAGGGAAGAATTAGCCCTGTTTAAAAACAATAAAAAGCGTACGATCAATCTTGAGAGGCTCTACGAAGCTCCTTTGCACAGTGAGACCAACTTCGACAGATAATGAGCGAACATTCTCGGTGTCGACAAATTTTTACACGACAATTAGATCAGCATTAGGAGATAAATCGCTCGCTGTATTAGTATTCCTAAAATATTATTATATAAGAGATTCTACAACAAAATAACATCTAAGGGCTGTAACATTAAACATAATAAAATCGTTTATTCCATAATATTGGACCCGGGGACCCGGCGGGTTTCAAGACCCCGGGTTTTCAGAAACCCTAGTAGTAGGGAGTACGTTTTAAGGGTGTTGACTTAAGACGTACATATTTTAAAACTTAGGCACTGTTGTCAACAGATGGCAGAATGTTTTCAAATACAGTACACCGCGACTTGCGCGAACTCAGAGTTACACGGTTCGTTTGGCGACACTGCCGCCCGCTATATTCAGTGTTTCTCTTACTGTTACGCATTGGATGTGTACGTGCGTGATATGATCTACAGGTACGATTACGGTTCAACGATCGATGAAAGTTAACATTGATTTGTTTTACGTTTTCTAAACCCTAAAAAAATTATGTCGTCCAAACGAAGTAAATTTGATTCTCCTGTAACTAGTAAGAAAAGGAAAACGATATCTTTGTAATGTAAACATAAGATTATCATCGATTTAGATATCAGAATTAAAATTTGTGAATTGGCAAATAAGCTTTAGCTACCGGAATCCACAGTAAGGACAATAATAAAAAATAAGGAAAAATTTTACGAAGCGGTGAAAAAAGCGGTAAATCGTATATTTTTTTAATATTTTGTATTAATATGTATAAAGAATTGCAATTTTATTCAATATTTTTCTTCTAAACTAGTGTTTTTGTTAGTCCTTGGTCCCAATTAAACAAAATTGTATGTATTTATATGCAAAGTTGTACCCCGACTTACGCGAATTCGAGTTAAGCGATTTTCGTCGGTCCCACCTATCGCGTAACTTCGGAGTATTACTGTATATGACATTGAAAATTTTGTTTAACCTCGCATGCACAGTCGAAAAATGCATGTAATTAAGCTCACACGAAGGCTTGTGTGTTAGCATATTTATTATCTATTATTACTACTAGTTATTCAAAACACTGACAAATCTGGAAAGTGTAAAATAAAATGCAAAAAAGATACTGGAAATATACTTTCGATTATCTAACCTGGATGGCAGAGAATTAATTTAACCCAAATAATCTCCATTAAAAAAAAATTGAAAAAAATAAAACAATACCTAATTAAAAATTATCCTAAATAATCGTTTACACAGCTATACGACATGAAAATATAAAAAATAAAAACGCGAAATACGAGTATAAATAATTTTTAAAGTCTAAAGTAAACATCGATTGTAAGCGCGCCAAAATAATAACACATTGTCAACTATCGAAATCCTGGTCCATGACGTGTTCACAGTGAAAAATTATTTTTACATTTTAAATAATATATTTTTAATTTTCGATATTTTTCACGCTCCAATTCAGATAATCGAGAGTGTACTGCCATATTGTATTATATAGAAAATGAATCGAACTTGGCCAACCTATTAAAATGACTTCCAGCACTTTACACGACGTTTAAGTAGGCAAGAGAGCGGCGGCACTCGGCAACCGAGCTTGTATCTTGTCCTCATTTGAATGCCTTCAATACGGTGCCATAACATAATATGTAGGTAATAATGACCGACCGATACGCCGCTACATGCGTCGGACGATATTTTACGACAACTATTAAATACGCTACTTTAATGTCCGCGCTAAACACTTAATCTCGATAAGAAAACGTTGACTTTAAACATTATATTCCACAGGTAAACAACTTGTGTACACTCAATACTTACTCAAGGTTTCATTTCTGTGTTAAAACATCAATAATAAGAAGTGAATGCATTCAATACAATTTGTGTCGCCATATTTAAATGCGTTCGAAATCTATCACTTTGCTGGCGAAAATTCTTCGGTCTACACGCTAATATAAATTCAACAGCGATATCATACACCGGACGAACTCTCATCATTAAAAGATTCATAGTCGTATACTACAACTTTCAAACTAAGTATGTATTAATGTGACAGATAACTTTCAAAACAGCTGTGAAGAGTCCGCCATTTTTAACTAACGATTTACGGTTTTGCCAATCTAACATCACAGGGCAAAAATGGTTTACTGTAAATATAAATACGTATCTCCCTATAATTTAATTACATCATTCATTGTGCAGCATTACACCCAAAATTCAAGCGTTACGTATGAAAAGACAGTGAAAACATTATATTAGTTAAAAATTATAAATAATGTGTTCGCTGTTCATTACACAATTATTCTTAAGTTTAGTGTATTTAAGAATGTAATTGTAATGACTTAATACTTGATTAATTTAAATTTAACATCTAATCTAATGAAGATCACATTTCGTGTAAATTGATGTACAACTCACAGAAAGTGTCCTTTTTGTGGATTCACTGTAGCCCGAACATGATGTCGATTTCTTAATCGAAGATGTGTTAGTTGGATTTTACATCATTTGAACAAAATAAATTTTAATAAAAAATAATTGTTTCTAAAAAGTTTTGTTTACAACATTCCTATAACAAATTCAGAACCAATAGAAGACGCCATTTCAATGAATTGTATCAATTTCCTTACAAATTTTCCCACAAAGAAAGCGTTACCACAAAGTTTCTTCTTACTTACATTCGATACTCCTACTCAAAATACATTTATTCGGATTCAATTCTATGTTATTTATATTTGTACGCACATCATTCATTGCTTTTCTTTTTCTAGAGGTGCCACTGTGCCAAAATCGAACTTTATTTTATATTTCAATATCAGAAAGCAATCGGCAATACCCAATTGCTGTTACTAGGCCCTGCGGGCGTAGTCTACCATTATTTTCGGTATTAGTAAAACATTCCATTATTATATTGATAATACCAGTCTCGTTCAATGAGATGCTAATATAAATTAAAAAACACAAAATTAAAAATAATTTTAAATAGTAATTTTACTACGCCTATACGGAAAGATTTGAAATTTTATGTAAAAATATCATTGCAATAATGTGACGTAAAACAATTAACGTATTTTATTATACATATAATAAACACGTAAGATTGTTTTAGAAATAGACTCACAAAAACGTATCCACCCTTATTTGACATTTGTCAATTCATTTGAATGCTTCATCTGAAGAAATTGCAAAAAACATATATTCACGCGGGCCATTTTTTGGCGTGGCATAACATAATAACATAGGTACATATACAATATACATAAGATATATTGTTATCTTTTTATTGTACAATTTTGTGCCCGCATGCTTCAGGATTATTTTGCAATCATAAATGTAAGAGAAATTACAAAACCGACATATTTAAGTGTATTTAATTTAACTGGGACCGTCCCCAATTTCGGCGTTAAATTAAAAATATAATATATGCATATTACTGGCTTCGCGTTCGCGTATCCAAAACTACTTAAGATAAAATATAGCTTACACCTGCTCCTGCGCGGTCGGACTCGAGGAAAAGAAGCAACAATAATGTACAAGAAAATAACTGACGCAGAAAATTCTTTGAAAATAATTATTAATATGATTATATTTCAAGTGTGTAAAGGAATATAAAAAAAACGCTTCTAGCACTGGCCGCAAGCGTCACCTGATACAGACAATATCTGGGTAGATTTCTTCTGTAAAATTTAAAGTAGCTCCCATATCTTAATACTTTATTACTCTT
Organism: Eubasilissa splendida; assembly: GCA_031772225.1. Classification (NCBI taxonomy): domain Eukaryota; kingdom Metazoa; phylum Arthropoda; class Insecta; order Trichoptera; family Phryganeidae; genus Eubasilissa; species Eubasilissa splendida. The sequence continues at coordinate 19,709,298 of CM062845.1, read as the reverse complement.
ACATTGTAGTTTTATTATGTACTTATAATTAATAACATTCTGTTTCTGAGTGAATCATTGAAGTGAACATAACAATTTTATGAAATAAGGCAAGTACTTTAAAATTAAATTAATCCGGAAACGGAAATTCTATCTGTATTCGTGTAATTGAATTCAGCCGAAAAGCACTCTTAGTTTCTGTGGAGGACCATTACCCAAACCTTCTGCAGGTTCTAAAGTCTCGAGGCAAGTTGTAATGTTTAACACGCAAAGTACGTGCGCCTGTCCCGGTATCCACACCCTAACATTATGGTAAAATAATTCATGCAAATGTTTCGAACATTATCAATTATCTAAAACGGGAATAAATTCCGATTAAACGCAACGTGGAATAGGCAACTAAATGTTTTTATCCTCAATCCTCGTTTTTAGATATACTGCAATATGCATACCTCACTTTTGGTGGAATTAACGCTATAAATGTCGGTAGTTCCAGCTCGTTCGACCCTCTCGCCAGACACGGCAGTTGCCCATGTGCACATTTGGCTAGGTAAGGTAGGGCACGTGTGTCGCATCATCGCCGAAAATATACATTACGTAAAATCATTTTAAGAGTACACATGTCTGATTTGGTATTGGGTAGAGCACTTCCCTTTTTTTTTGATAATAAATTATATATTCAACAATGAAAAATAGTTTTTACACTATCTAGATAACCGATTGCTTTTTGCTAGTTACGTATTTCTATCTATTGCGCTTTACAAATCATAATTTTGACATTAATAAGAGTGATTTTATACCTATAACCATATTTATTACAATAAAGTAAAATATTCAAACTTCGGAGTCAAAAATATTGACGTAAATTGTTGTAAACGTGGCGAGTGCTTCAATTTACCACGAAAATCCTCCATTTTTCTAACAAAAGTTTGTTCATGATATCACATTCGCTTGTTCTCGTTGTTTTTGATGGTTGCTTAGCATCGTCATTTGTTTAGGGCAGGTGAAAGGTCTGTATCATTTTTTGAATTCACGTTTTTGAGATTAACCTTCACCATACCGTGATATAAAACACTCGCGTGCGGCCATGCTGTCAACTCGTGTTACCGTACGAAAATAGAGTTCTATAAAATATGAAAAAATTGTGAAATATTATAATTCGGAGCATTCATCAAGTTCATCATCGTATTGTATTGTATACAACCTTCCTTTTTATCTATAATATTTTAATTAGTGAGAAAGAGACGCTATTAATTCGTATGTTTGTTATTGTTTTCACTGTGAAATTAATGTGTGATTTCACACTGTCTTAATTTTATAATGAAATGAATTAAAAATAAATTAATTTCGTAGGATTCGCCTTACATAATAATTGATTAATTGAAAGGACATATTTTCAAAGCTATTGAACACGCGGGGTGCAGCGGCTTTTCGAACATGTGAATTTCCCAAGTGTCTCAAAATGTAAATTTGTTATTGGCACTAAATAAAATAGTCACATTTTGATCGATCGCGGTCCCCTAACTAACCAAACGGACGTCCGGCTTCGGTCAGAATCAAATTCAATCGGATCATAAACGTGAAGATTAACATTGAAATTTCGAGCTGCTTTATTTATTACTGCGAGTATTCCGAACCACCGTTAGAGTAATTGTTTATAATCATCTCAGAAATCTTGACGTCATGTAAATAATTCCCGTTTTACAGATGTGTACGCGTGTATCGCGGTATGCAAGCGAGCCATTTCAATTTAACAATTTTACATCTTATTATTATTAATCATAATATATTGAGCAAAACGTATTACCAAACGTGTACAGGTTAATATAATAATACGCGTATTATTATATTAACATATATGTTTATAAACATGGCTGTGGTAGGAGAATATAATTTGATAAAGAAATATTCATGGACAAATAACAATTTAAATGTGAAACATTTTTACTACTCACTGCGAATGATTTAAACAAGTATCCATCCCAAAAAATTCGAGATTACACGTGATAATCTCGAGATTCAATTCGCTACTTACTAACTAATGTTAGTTTTAAATACTAATTAAATGTATTAGTTATAGAGATGTACATATAAAAATAATTTTATCGAAAAATATTGGATCGGAATTCGGAACTGGATCTCTTTTCCAATCTATCTATCAAACTTTGGCGACAAATTTTCGAACCTATATGTTACACTTTTTTCAAATTAATACGTCTATCGTTCCATTATTTGAAAGCCATCTAAATTGTTTTTTTTTCAAATATTCATTTGAAAAAGTGTAACATATAGGTTCGAAAATTCGTCGTCAGAGTGCTGTCGCTGTAGCATGGTCGGTAATGCACCTCCACCGGATTGGAAAAGAGATCCAGGTTCGAATCCCGGTAGCGCAATAAAAATTGATTTTATATGTATATCTTCATAATTAATACTTATAATTCATATTTAAAATATCACAGAGCTATGTTCTGAATAATTACAACATCACAATAATAATGTGTTCTTAATAATATTAGTTGTTGTGACGATGAATTTTTTTACACATTTTTTTAATAATAATACTAATCCATTCTTGATTTTTTTTTCAACATCATGTTTGCGCAAACTAGTTATTGGTGTTATTTAATATTCATACCATTGATTAACTTGTAGCCGATAATTATAATAATATTGCGATTGCTTAGAGGTTAAGGTAACGGAGCTCGCCGGACTTTGTACTTAAAACACTAGCAATAATAGGTTTTATTGTTATACGGTAACAGCAATCAAAACGAACGTGTCCAAGGTTGTAATAATTAATAAAGACGTTAGGACAGTTATAAAATTGTGTAATGCCGTTATCGTATCTTTAATATTTAAATAATTAAAAATACATACAACAACTTAAATGTGAACTCGCACGGAAAAATGAGACTTTTCAGGAAGTTGTTACGGTTGTTGAGCGACGAAAGAAAAACAGATTGTTATTATTGGAACAGCGCAATACAATACACGGTCAGAACTGTGCAGATAATGAAACAAGTCGACAAAATTATAATAAGAGTGTATAAGACAGGCATTATAAATATTATCTCCACGTGTATATAAATAGTCTCTGTGGAAACGTCCGTCAGCAATAATGACAGATGTTTCCAAGTCTTTTACGATTAGACGATTAACCCGTGCCGTGAACGGCTTCATTGTGTCTAAATAATGTTTCTGAACTGTTATAAAATATTTTTTACGGCGAGCGACTCATTTTAATTACAAAAGAAAACATAATGCGACATCTGTTTTATTAAAATTAAAAATCAGAACTATCTAAATAATTTTCGAAAATAGTGCTCTATTGGGGCGACATCACTTTTTAGATTTTCGTGATTTTGCAAGAATTTTTTTCAACTCGGACGTAGTTTAGAGCGTTCCCGACAGATCTGGATGTTTACTATATTAATAATTAAGGCTTAAAACTAATTAAAAATATGAATGTATTAAAACATTTATTTTTATTTTTGTATAATAGGAACGTAATAAAATCAAATAAATCAGATGCAGGGAAGATTCGAGGACTTGATCCCCTAGACGTTCCGAACAGCTGTCGAAGAGTCTTTCAATTTTTTATTCAGCTTCTTCATGCAATTCAATTCAATTCCTCACGGCAAAAACGGCGCACACTTGCCGGAATGACGTTTGGATGTGGATAGAGGAGTGGATAGAGTTCTGATGCACCCATCACAGAGAAGACGCGAAAGCGGGCTGACATGGTATGAGCCCACATAACCGCATTATCAAAACAGCATTACGAAGAAATACTGGCAGGAGACAAAGAGGCAGACTTCAAGCAACCAGGTGGTCCAATATCAAAAAGAAGATGAAGAACGCCCATATAAGTAGAAAAAATGAAAAAATATTGTATTTGTTTTTTTTTTGAGAATATCTAACTTTGTACTGCACACAACTAAATATTATTTTTATCACGACTGTAATTTGGAGAGTTAGTAACAACTGAAAGTTTTATTTATTTATAATTGTTTAATAATCATGTTACACCGCATAGTAACTGCCACGTCAACTAGTGATATGAAGACGAGTCTTTATTATTTTCCACTCCATAAACATAAACGATTAGAAGCAAAAAAATATTTTAACCTTTCCCTTACGGTGCTAAATGAATATTTTACATTTATTACTTATATTCATAATAAAAATAATATTTTACATTTATTACTTATATTCATAATAAAAATAATATTTTACATTTATTGTGTAAAATTGCTAAAAAATATTGACCATAAAGACGCATAAGACACGTCTAACTCGGCCAGCGCACGCTCTGCCACTACAGTGACGATTAGCATCCGGCACCCTGCGCCGTCCTTACCTCTCCGCATGTACACATTCATGCATTGAAAAATCCAAGTCAGGTTCTTTAAGAAAACATTTTTTACTGTTGCGTACGGTAAATATCTATACATTGTAATTATTTTATCCAATACAAAAATATATTACATAGGAATACCTAAAATATAAACTCTGTATTTATTAGTATATTAAAAGAGATGTTCACATAATTAGAGGCAATGTCAACTCAGTTTACATCATCGGAGAGGAAAGGTTAACAGTATTATCTGTTCGGGTACGACTGTATTTATTATAATGTGATATTTCATTAAGATAACAATTAATCTGCAAAAGACTTTTCCACATTTATATTTTAATATATATATATATATATATATATATTCGTGTCGCCTGTTTACATTGGACCGTGTTTTTAAAGCATGTATGATAACCTACTCAAATGAGTGAACTCGCCGGTTAGTCACGAGTATTTCGGCTCCAAAGTAACGCACACACTCCGCGTTGTTTTGGTACTCGCTTGTTGCAGCACACTAGATGAAGCGGCAACAGACAAGTTGCTGCTTCAGATTTCCCACACGTCGGGTAAGAGACCGAGGAACCGGGAATGTAGTGCCACGGAGACTCTTTTTTCATTATTGTTTTATCACATTTGATTCGATTCTTTGATAAAATACGAAAATAACACATCGGTATCAGTAAGCTTGGCGACTATCGACGCTTATCACGAAATATGCGATAACTTGCAACGATAAAAATGTATAAAACGGAACATTCGAATAAAATCAATAAAAATATTTGGTGAAGTTTCATTACGTTGAAATATTATTAGTAGATGACATGAGAGAAATTTCTAAATCTTGCTAAAATCATTATTATTGTGAAATTGTAATTTTTCAGAACATGGTCTGTTATATTTATATAAATAAAATATTAAAAAAAGATGATGACTTTCAAATATGTAATGAAACTCAGATGTATCAATTTGAAAGTGCAACATGTAAGTTCGAAAATTTGTCGTCAACTTACTGCGTCGGTGTAGCATAATCGGTTAATGCATTTCTACAGATAGGAATAGATCCAGGTTCGAATTGATTTTATATGTATATACATTTCTAATTAATATATTTAATTTGTATTAAAAAAAGTTTTTTAAATAATAATTGAATTTTCGAAAAAAAATCGAGTTGCAAGGTCTTAAAAAATCTCACCTTGATGAAGCCATCAAAGCGGTTTCAAGAAGACGTAGCTGTATTATAATAGTTATATGTTTAGATATTACAATTCTAAATTTTACTGTTTCCGCAACGTGTTGGACGAGAACAAACATGCCCCTCGAGATACGTTTCTCTTACAAAAGCATATTAACAAAAGGTGTAAATTGTTATTTGTAGGCGGTACAATATATTATAGAAACAGGCACACACCACACACTACACACCCTTCAGAAAACCATAAATAACAATGTATAAGGGAATGAAAGGGGATGAAGGCCGGCTGGAGGCTGTACCTAGTAGGTACTAGGGTAGGTACGCAGAGACCGGGCTGATTCGCCGAGGTGTGAACAACCGCTTCGGGTGGTGAGAGACGCGAGTCCACGTCTACAGTTACCGAGCGTGACCGGATACAATATATATAGATGATATTAAGAATTTCGCACGCATTTCAAGAATTTAAAATAATACATTAAATTACAACATTCCATTGAAAATTTGTTTATATTCATTTACATACTCCTTTTCATTTAGAGAGAACAATTATATTAGTGAGAGTAATATCATACGTAATATGGGCATTGCAACAGTGTATTGATGCCGCTTAGCGTTTTAATTGGCCAGTGGGCGGGGCGGGGTTGTCGTTTTAAATTAGTTATAAACACGGTATCCTTAAAAAAATATGTACGGAATAGTTGAATTTTATATTTTTATATTATTACTAACAACATCCGTCCAAGTCGATTGCATTTGTTGGCTTTTCTATTGTTATAAATACATAACTACGTACTTACACTATAAAAGTCATATATTAAAAATAAATATTCCTAAAAGCGTTATATGTTACAATAAACCATTTTTACTCTGTTCATAAATATACTTAACCCTATTTCTATCACACATATATGGCGACGGAAAATATTAAAAATATATTAAAATTTGAGCTCTGTATGTGTTGTGTGTACAACTTCCTATGAGATTTCCGACACCATGCACCTGTATATTTATTTTATATTTAAATATAAAAAGTATTACACGTTTTTGAAACGGGTTGTTACACACACACTGATACAACTGTTTACATAGTTTTTTATTTTAGATATCGCAAAAACTGAACGACACAACGCCCCCTCGTTGGGAGTATAGATACCTACTCGTCTACTGCGGCGAAATCAAGTCGATTTGAAATTATATACGTATTAATATTGTATACCTATGCGCACCGGGAACGGTTACGTCCCTATTTTTTATGTTTGATAATGGTACTCGAGCGATGAATGAAAAATAAACAGAGCAATATACCATTAACTCTTTTATCATTTGCAACTAGCTGTTTACACCCGGTCTTGTTTGGGAAACATAAAAAACAGCCCTCCTGCTTCTTTCCCCTCCTGCCCGGCAGTTGATGCGTTGGCATTTTTAAAAATAGTTCATGAAATTACCGTTCTAATGTAAAAAGTCAGTCAGACACACGAAATTAGACAAATTGTGATAGATTCAATGTTAATTTACTTTTGAAAATAGCAAAATTAACTTTGTGGTTAAAATTCATATTTTTATTTGTTAACTTTGTTTTATTAACCACTTAATTGAGTTTAAATACATCTGCCGGTTTCGAAAAATACCATTAAACGGGTAGAAATTTTAATATAAGAGTAAAGAGCATTTGAGTTAGTGGGTTTTCAGAATTTTCTAATCATTTGATAGAAAATGGTCATGGTTTTGATATAAAATTGGGATTGTCAATTTTGCATATAAACGGTGTTGGTCACAAATTAAATAATTTGGAATCCTTGGAGATGAATAAAGCGTGTAAAACTAATCAAAAAATTATAAACAACTAACTAAATTTAACTACGAGTCCCATTCTAAAATTTTTTATTCGAGTAAATTTGTTTTAAGTAACAATTTGAGTTGGGTACTAAATTTATTTTTTTAAATAATTGTTGATTTTTTACAAATAGATTCTGGTAAAGAAACAATAATATATGTTTTTAGTTAGTACTGACATCCTGAAGAAGAAAATGGTATTTTTCGAAAACGGTAGATGTATTTAAACTCAATTAAGTGGTTAATAAAACAAAGTTGACAAATAAAAATATAAATGTTAATTTAATCGTAAAAGAGTAAAACATACATACATGCATGTTATTTATTTAAGAGTTTAGCAAAAGTAGATATCATTTAAATATAAAAATCTCTATTATTCCTAATAAATGTTTTCATTTACTAGACGACGCACACGTTAAATTTGTTATAATACATTAGTAAAAGCATATTATATACTATTGCGTGTCCAATTTGTACATGTGTGTTTAAAAATTAATAATATAACATTATGGCACTTTACTCAACCTAACCTAACCTCCTTGCTCCAATTATTACAACAATCTTTACTTAATTTAATATTCGAAAACACGCGTAACACATCAAATTTATAGGTTATGTGGTCGGTGTGCACATCTGCTAGTGAGAGTTCATTTAAGTTTGTGCCTTATTGTTTGTACATTATTATTTTTTTACTAAATCAAGTGTGAAAATGTGTGTACGCTTCTACTAGTAAAATAAGTAATCATGAGCAGTGGCGTGCAGTAGATTTAGTTTATGCTGTTACAATCATATGTACGTACTTTCGTTTCACCGACGTCTTTGGACAAAATAAATCCGTCGTTTATACGACCCTACCATGTATTTATTTATAATTTTAGAGTACTATTAATAGTGTTTTTTAAAGTTTAAGTTTTAACGTAAAATAATACTTTCTTACCTATATAAAAAATGTATGGACGTTTTTAAGAATACTTTCTATGACTGAACATGATTAATTTATTGTTTGAAAATACTTCACGTAATAACTAAAGGAAATAATTATTTTTATTAAAGGTTAACGTAGAAAATAGTTATGCCAACTGCTTTTTGTTTTTCTCAAATCAAAAACCAATCCATGCACCAAATTTAAAGAACAATCATGAAATCAACAGATTAAAAACAGTAAGATAGTAAAATTCGCGAATTAGTAAAAGAGGATGATTTCCACGCAGTTGTAACCCTTTCTAATGTTATTCTGTTAATTAACATCATAAGTAACGACTCCATACAAAACGGATCATTTTTCAATTCAGTACATAGCCATTTATATGACTTGAGTAATTCACTAGCTTAAAGACAGAACTGAGTAATGTAAATAGCACTATGCGGCGAATAAAAAAAGAGCGCCGTGAGTACAGCGGTGAGTTTTTAGAACTAAGCAATTAATGTCTCTACCGGTACACAGATGGCACTAATTGCAAAATAATGTTAATCCAATTTTTTAATTTACATTTGTTTCCCACAGTTTTTAGTTACGCACACCTTTTTTGCTTGTATGCACTGCACGCCCCTGATCATGAGGATTCGAACCGTGTCCGTGAGCTAAAAAATGAACATCTAAATGCTAGTCACAAGAAAATAGTTATGAAGTAAACGGCATATTCAATAAGTTGAAAAATCAGCGAAAGGCATATTGTACGCATAATGCAATACAAACGTTTCACAACTAACCCGCGGGCCACGGTCACAGGAGAGCGGGGAGTATTGTATCAAATTACAATGAAAATATGAACGTTATTGCCTTTTCAATCTGCTGCTGTATTATTGGCATTCGGGGAGCAGCAGCTGTTAATACCGGCGTTACGCTGGGGAAGATTGAGATGTGCCAATGTGCAATTCAAAAACCGTTACATCATGTTTCGTTTTCGTCGTTGTTGGCCGAATAGATCAGTTTAAATTATTATTTATCTTATAGAGATTAGTTAGGATTTAGATCGATGGCTGATTTCGTACACTTCATTCCGACGTGCAATGGGATTACAATATCCCAACAAATTTTGATTTACTGATTATGATTATCAGACCAGAGGGTTTTAGGGCACCCTGTCGGTCCCTTGATTTACCTCGGCCATCACACGAAGAGACAGGAAAAAAAAAAGAGTAGTCGATATAGTTGATATGATAATACTACAAGAAAATTAAATGGCAACGGGAAGGCCACATCGCTCGGAAGACGGACAGTCGTTGGATAAATGCGGTTGTCCAGCTGAATCCGCCACTGTCCTTTATATATATATATATATTCATCAACCGGTTTCGGAAAATACCCTTTCCTTTATCAGGGTAATAATTTAGATTTTAAAAACATATATATTATTATTAAAATGAATAATCACATCGTGCTTACGTTTAAATAAATTATAGATATCTCATAGAGACGAAGCTGTTTTTATATTATATTAAATGTGAAGATATTTCTACATAGTAACATTTATACAACTTCCAAAAATTTGATAGATATGGAGATTGATTAATGGGTGTAATGGTGAACGTTACATTGTGTAAAGTGATCACTTAAGCCAGCCGAAGACAGGTCGTAAGCCCTGTAATTATCCATTAAATATAATATAAAAATAGCTTCGTCTCTATGAGATGTCTATAATTTGTTTAATAACAATGCCTTTAATCCGGTAATTGTGTGTAATTCTTGGACATACTTAAATATTGTGTTTAAGTTTCTTTAAATATTAAAAACACAATAATAATTATCAGATCTACAGCGCGATGCCTGGATACAACGCGAATAAACTTATTTCAAGCTAGTATAGTGCTAAATATTTCTATCTATTGGGCATATTGCATCCGACAGGGAGTTTCGTAGCACCAACATAATAAATATACGGTACTTTGTTCCCCGAGGTCTCTCTTGTAATATGTTCATTGTCGACAACACCGACTTCTTTTTACTCGTAATTTTTTAAACTAAACAGTCTACGGTACTCTGTGTACCTTACTCTACTCTACAATAGCTACGCTACGTAACATATAATATTATAGCTTTATTATCGAAGAATAATCTTACAATTCTAGGTTATAAAAAATGATTGAATTAAGCCTGCAATCTTTTCGTTTAAGACAATCATCACAAAAGAACATTCCCCTTATATTCGAACGAGTTAACAACAAATATTATTCGTTGATGATCGCAAGCAGATATTTATACATACTTAAACAAATATCAAATAAATAGTATTATTAATTTGCTTACCTGCGACAGGTGACAGCTTCCTGATAACGCACCATCTGGATTTCCACTGAAAATGAAATGCATAATTTTACATTATAATTTTTTCGACACATTTTGTAGAAAGGTTTATTTATTGGACATAACACAGATATATGTATGAGAGCATCGGACATAGAGAAAAAAATGTTGACAATTTATTTACATCATAAAGTATTTCATATGGACAAGAAAACGACTGTATCGAAGAATATTATTCATTGGGTTATTAAATATTGGTAATGAAACAGAAAATATATCAATGTCGGTGAACAAATCATTGTAAGCTCGGCACATTCTCACTGTGGGAGAGCGTAATCCAGAACTGGTTCGACTTGTAGGAATACTGAAGAGACTGCGTTTGCGATACTCGCAATGAGACATGGAAATGTATTAATGAATAAAGGGGTGGGACAATTAAACTGGTTTAGTTAAATTTTGTACACGTTTACATACAGTGCCAAATTGACAAATCCACAGGAAAATATCAATGTTACCCGACATGTCATACCGTGTCACTAGCCCTGACGATGGACTTTGAAATGAGAAGCACAGAGGTCGGATACGATGCTGAAATGACCATAAAATTGTATATTTTGACTTGCTATAAAGACACATGTTATTCATCCTAATTTCGCTCTCGTCAGACCAGCCATGACTGTCAGTCACTCTGCAGGCGAGCTGCCGACACCGCAACAGACATGTGACGCCATTATTAACAATATAAGTCAAAAATGTTCAAGTTGCCTGATCTCAACCACGTCAGAGATATAAGCATTATTTCGATTAATTGACATATGTTATTGATTCCAAACACAGACTACAAAATATATAGAAATTAACTAACGCATATTCCTTGTTTTAATATGATCACTTTGGTACCACTTACGTGATCAAATAGCTCCGCGACTTTTTTTAAATATATGACTCGATTGAAACGAAAATTTAAACGCTGACAAAATAACATGCATTAATGTAAAAAATACGTCATGTTTACACAAAAATTTAATTTTCGAAGAATAAATGCATTTACTGTTCCATAAATGTGTTATAAACTATCGGATTTATGTTTCTACAAATAATGTGTGTACAATGCCTCTCATCCCACAACTAATGTTCCAAACCCCTCTCCAATATGTCATCCATTTACTGGTCTGTGATTCCAAATAATATATTGAATAATAAAGTATAAGGTCATCGAACTTCGAGCTGCCAGACAATTTTTTGTTGGATGATATTTGAAGCGAAGATGTAGAATAATAATGAGAAAAATTATTTCTAAGATGTTTTTGTAAAAAAGTTATATAATAATATTTTCCGCAACGGTACAGAATTTGTACATATTCCTTGAACATTTTCAACTCGTAATTTAGTTGGGTATCTATCCATAAAATATTGTGAACAAGGTCCGTTACACCTTGTATAAATGGGTATTTTCGATAAGGAAACGACGTCAGCGACACGATTCTCGCCGTGTTCTGACAAGAGAAGATATTCGCTTGGAAAACCTCTTCGAGAAGAGTCGGCAGTCGGGCCTCGGCATCTTCTGACAACAACTCTGGCCAACACTGCGCCAATGAAACTCACAATCACGTGACGCTCTTATCACGAGAGCGAAGGCCCGCGACGGTGTTGCAAGTTTGCGAGCGAATATGCTGGCGTCATGTTAACCTTTACACTGGACTCGTGTTTATCTACACGTTATAGGAGGAAAATATACATATCCTTTTGTACATATTATGCTTATGTTTGGTAATGAATTAGCGGTAGATTTAAAATTACAGGCAGTGGCGTGACTTTAAAAATTGGGCCCCAATGCAGAATGGAAAAAGGACCTGGATCTCAATGAAAATAGAAGGACTCCATGCGTTGTGTATAAATGATAAAAATTAAATAATGTTACTACTATACAGTTTATCCATTAAATAATAGGCAAAATTTTTCTCTTGTTTTCTATAATATTTAAACTTTGACGGAGAAAAAAGTGTGTTTTCAGGTGTTTACAGGCACCCGCATAATATCTGAAAATCCTTGCTTCGCTAAAAGCTAGCGCACACGTGCAATATTTTATCGTACGACAATTCTGTCGTAATGGCGAGTCCTATGAAAACATGATATGTACATATATGATAGTGCGCACACCGACGACTGTGCCAGCTCTAATCTGATATATTATCCAGGGTATTAATATACAATGTACTGTATCATTGTAGATAATGTTTTCACGTATTTACGAAATAACGAGAAATGATTTTAAAATTCAATTTTTAATTACGCGGACCTTTTAGGTCCCCATCTAACGTGACCCCCAGTGCACCGCACTGGCGTAGTTACGCCATTGACGACAGGTGAACGAAGTACTTGAGAGACAATTAAAGCCAACTTGAATTATTCATTCGCCAAACCATAAAGATGTGTTCTATGATCTCACTAAAATGACAAATAATTATACAAACCAAACATAATATTACCCGCAATGAACATCGGAACAATCGCTCTCCCAAATACAGATATATGAAAAATATACGTTTCATGAAACCAATTTAACATAAAAAATAGTATTGGGATAACTAGGTATGATGAGCAATTACTTAAATTTTCAATAAGTTAAATAAAGTTATAGATACGCCGAACATATCATATTTTTGTCATATCATAAGACATTATTGGCAGACAGGTAATAATTGTTGAAAAGGATAGAAAACAGGAATGCTGTTGACCATCCAGATCAGAGTTCGTTATAAAAATTAGATTATATTTGCTTTATGAATATAAATATTTTTAAAGAATATAACCCGATTTAATTCACATTAAAAAGAATAATGGATGTACAGAACTCTAGTAAGTAAAAAAAACTTCCGAAAATAATCAAATACTTCTCTGGCATTATTGCATATCTAGTCAAAAAAGATTTCTACAAATTGCATAGTGCAATTTAAAAAAAAGAAAAAATATATATACCCGTAAGACATTTTATGGGTTTTTCCTAAAATACTGTTTTTTATTTTTTGATCACCTCAGTAACTTCTGTATAGAGTTTTTTGCGCTATTCTGCTATGTGTATCCAACCTTTTTGGCAAATGTTTTGGATTATACTCTCTAACAACTTTATATACATCTCCACTCTGTGGTCTCCCTACTATGGCTCACATATTATAAAAATCGAAAGAGTGCAACATACATTTCTGAGATTTATCAATTTTAAATTGCATATTCCGATAGAAAATATAAATTACGATAATTTAATTAGTCTTCTTCGTGTGAAAAAATTAGCCTGGAGAAGGGATGTGAGCGATATAGTATATCTATATGAAATGTTGGACAGCCCTGAGTTGATACAAATGGTTTCGTATAAACGAGACAACATGAAGTGTTCACATAGAAATAATTATGCTGTTAACTCGCCAATATCGCGGATGCATCGGATCGGTAACAAGTTGAGTGTCGTTGACATTTTTCGTCGCAGGAGCATACTTGAGCTGAAGAAATATTTGTATGTAAATTAAACTTAGTTTTTATTTTTTATGTTATATTGAAATGTCAATTAAAAATGTACTGTTATATTTTAAATTAAATAAAAATGCCCACAAATAAATTATATCGCAAAGTCCATCATCAGTGCAGACGTCGCGGATGATTTTTTTCATCTCCACGACACCTCAAAACTTCGCACGATATTATCCACCATCATTGTAAACTATCAAAATTAAAATTTTAAAAAAATTATCTCAGATTTAAAAAATATATAAATAAAAAGTGTCTCTTTTGGGGCAACCGAGAAGATGATTAGGGAAAATTTTATGGTTACGAAGAAAATTATAAAAAAAAAAAACAAACCTTTTTTCCATCTCGGAATTTCACCAATCCTTCGATGATTAAATCCTGAGTCGGCGATTGGTCGCCAACGTCGCAGCTTTTCTCCATGATGATTTAATTTCAAAAACAGGTTTATATTTTCTCGGTCAAAGTTCAGACGATGCCGCACTGGATCAGTTCGCAAGAAAGATCCCCATGACGATAAGAATCACTCGAAATGTGTCCACAAATAAGTGTTTCCAAATAACTTGTTTTTAATTATACAAACTGTGAGGTTTTGCAAGTCCCGGAGTCGCCAGCGCACGGTGGTTCGCGTGCGCATAATAATTGCACATTTTCCACATTCATGGTTCATTAATTTTGCCCGGTCAGTGTAGGGAAATTTGTCGCTTCACCACTCGTTCAGTAAACTGGGCGCTTCACTCGATCTGACGTTTATTACCTATAGTAAAAATTATATTTGGGAATATCATCATTTAGGCAGTAGTGTTTATTACTGGTAGCATTAAACAAAAATGCCTAGTAATGCGTCACATTAATCTGGCTCTGCGTGAAAATGTAATTTATAATAATATTTGACGTTTGGCATACAATAAACATGCAATAAAACACCTCATCTATTACAGTTTACGTTACACGTAGAATAAAACAACTGAGTGATGTACGGCTGTATATTATGATTGTTTACTTCCTAGGGTTTACAAAAGGTTAGGATGTTTTTCTTTGCTGTAGAGCAATTTTCTTGTAATGTCGAACGATTGTAATATATATATATACTATAATTTGATTACAAATCGGGCGAATGGATTCAGATATTTCGCGGGCAAGTGAAACTCGGTTACAAAATGGGTCATTGTCCGAAATTGGCACGAAATTCTTTCGAACAATCGTAAACTCCGCACACAGAGAGCTCGCGGTATATCCGTATACTCTCTTATCTACGGGTATATCTCGGCAAGTTTGCAACACGTTTGATCATCATTTGAAACTCAAATGGTCGGATGGATTGCTCGATCGGCACCTATCGCGCACCGTAGTAGTAACATTCGAATCCCGGCCGTGCGTTACGGATTCGATTCCCGCCGAAAGATTAATTCTTCATGAAAACATATTACATTTTGATTTCTGATAATTCTGATTTTAATTGATTGATAAATAAATTTGCCTGAAAATCTACAGATAAATAAATATATCAATTCTAAAGATATGCTTAATAACAAATTTCATGAAATTACGTTCCAAAAATGCTTACTCCTTTTACAAATTTATACTTATAGAAATAAAACATGTACATATATATACATGTCATTAATTATGTTAACTTGATAAATAAGTTAATATTATTGTTGTTAAAAAAATAACATTTGAGATTGTTATGGACAAATTATTTATCCGAATAAAAAATTAATTCGAAGAAACATTTCTTGTAAATATATGTCGTAATGATAAAGATAAAATTCTATATAAACGTATTTTTACGATAACTATGGAAAGGTAAATATAAAACATTGTTGTGGCTGAATTATAAAAACGTAGGTACACATCCACAAACTTTTCAAAACTATGCTAAATAATTCCAATTCAGCGCATTTGTAAAATAGAAAAAGTATTTAAATCTAATAAATAGATCAACATTATATTACACTCTTTAAACGTAAATATCTAACACGTTATTTTTTAAATTGTGATTAAGCCCGCCACAAACAACACCCACACGACCGACGACGATCATATTCACAGAGTAACTAAACTGTGATTATCTATGCTTTAAATCCAACCATAGATGTTGTTGAATTTATCTTAATTTAAACTATTTAACATGGCGCGACATTTCAAATTAGGATACACTAAAATACAATTTTCATTAAAACTTCACATGATCGTGTTTAAAACTGATTTAAATACGTAAATTGCACATGTGGCGGCTCGCGTCCAGATGTTTTTGAAGATATTGATTACATTATGTATATTTATTAATTAATAAAATGAACACATATCATTAATCATTTTACTGCTTAAATAATAAAATATTTGTATTTGTAGTCAGCATATTTAAATACATGTTTCACAATAACACACTCTAACCGTTACTTATGACAGCTGAAGACTCAAATATTATAAAACTTTCAAATATTGTTGGTTATAACGAACCATATTGAATATTTGAAAGAAATAATTATAAGTAATATACCCCTTCAAAAAAAAAAAGTATTTCGTTTCATGCAAATGTTATTTACAGAAAAAATATTATAAAAGTTCAATTTATTTAAATAATTATCCACTGATGTTTATGTAACACTTTCTTACTAACAGAAAAAGTGAATATAAACTAAATACTTTGACGCCGTATCTCCAATTATAAAAATGTAACTGATTACAACAAAAAGATAAACGATCGGCAAGATGCTAATTCTTTATTTTATTCGGTTACCTTTCTTCAAAAAATTTGTCATTTATTTGATTCAGTAACAGTACGAATCACAACAATGTATAATACTATTAATATTAATGGTCGCTGGTATCTTCCGCTGCAGTTTATAATAGGGAAATGGTCCGAACACATATCAAGAATCCGTATTCCATCAAAATCAGTATTATAGATTAATTTTTCTGGGTCGATTGCTTAGATGTAGAACGATTTATTATGTTTTTTATTTCCTCTTTTTTAGGACTCTTAATCAAACATTATCTTTCAACAACCTCCCTTCTTCCCACTCAACACGCATCCTATTATTACGTTAACTTCGCCGTATCAGGATAACTGGAGATACATTGCCGGGTCAGTATTTATATAATAAAACAATAAATATTTTAAAACAATATATACGTCACATCACATAAATAATAATTGGTGTCACTTTTAAAGTATACTCAACATGATGAAAGAAAAATTTACGTAAATAAGGTTGTTGAACTCCACACAATGAATTTTCATCAAAAATTAAAATTGTATATCACGAATTCATGACATTATATTATCATCATATTTTAAGAACTTTAAAATAAGACAAAGTAGAGAATATTTTCAATAAAAAAATTACATCTCGATTGTGGACACAAGCTTGTGGCAAATTATTTAGGTAGTATTAATATAAGTATACATATGTTAAGTATATATATTTAAATGACGGGCCCATGCAATGAATTATTTTGAGAGAATAATATATCAGTGAAAATAGAAAATGGTGTACAAAAAAACATTAAAACACAAATATTTTATTATAAAATAAAATAATGTTATTTTTGCTTGTGTACATTAAAAAAGATTCCCGAATTTGAAATTACATTTATTTGCAATATCGGTTCTTTTACATGCCCTAACACCATTTTCGTAGTCGAAGTTAACGTATACTAAAATGACTAAAACTTCTTAACACCATCGACAATATATATTTTTTATGATCCGTCACTTAAATTGAAGAATTTCGATTCTATATTTGTGGTCTTCTTTATTCTTTTTTCCCCGTGGTTTTCTCTGTATTGTCGCATTGCGATTTATTTGACTTATCATATATATCTCTATTCCATAATCATATTGGGTAATCGTTAATTCGTGGCTGTCAACCGTTTGAATACCAAAGTCTCATTATCTCCATATCATTGAAAACATTTAACTAATAGTTTGAACTACACTGCAAAGAAATTTAAAACCAATAATTGACATGATGAGCCAAGTCAGCCAAGGTTTTCCATTTAATCGGAATGAAGTTATTCAAGTTGTCATCAGAGTTTCTTTCTTATCTGTTGCCACCTATTTTACTCTAAAATGGATAATGAACCAAATGGATCCAACAAATAAGAGTAAAAAGCAAGCGAAGACCAATGCAAATGATCGATTAAAAAGGTAATAATTTAAGAATTTCTTCAAAGCTTTATTAAGTTTGGTATTTTCAATACCTATCGCTACATTAATTATGGCTTTTGATTTGACCATATTTTCTTACCACATAATAATTCAATGATTCCAGTCGCATTAAGGGTTCAAAGTTTTCCCCACTTCAGTTTTTTAATTGTTTATAACACTTTTTTAATGCATGTTAAGCTTCCTGTTAAGGAATGTTTCTTTCCAATTCAATCCTTGGCCCTTTCTTTGGAACGTATTTCATGAAAATTAGGTTCTTTCCTAAATTTTAAATTTTATGAATTAGTTCAATATTTAGCATGATTAAAATTTATAGCAAATATCTTTTAACAAAATTTCATACATTTGTTCATGATTTCACTTGGTTGTATTTATGGAAACAAATGTTTTAATGTTATAAAAAGGAGCTTTTGTTTTTATGCTGTAATGGTTACGTACCTGCCTACAAATTTTGCTATTTTTTAGGCTTGGTCTGAGAAAACACCCACAGGTTCAGATTGATAAACTCACAGATTATGAAATGATGATCGCAGCACATTTAGTGGTACCTGATGAAATATCGGTAAGAAATTGTTTCCATATTGACGTATTGGTAAAAGAGAATAAAAAAGAAAACCCTCAATATTTTAGTTACTTTTTAATGGTATTGTTACATCATCACAACAAAGTAATGAAAATGAAGATGGGTACACTCATCCCTTGGTTTACGCAGTGGATACGTTCCATGAAATTCTGCATAAACCGAAACCTTGTAAATTGAGCACATTAAAAAATGGAAGATAGGTTTTAGAAAATTAAAATCCGCATAAATCGAAAGTATACATAAAATAGGAGATAGGTTCCAAAAAACCGCGTAAAACTAGTACATACTATAAGAAAGAAAATATTTTTTTTATAAAATATGCATGGGTTTGTGAATGAAGTGGAACTATCTGTTGATGCATGCGTTGTAGGGCGCGAATGTGTTTCTACTGGCTCGCGCAATCACATGTTGACAAAAAGTGTTTGAAATAGTCAGAGAGCGCGCCCCTACACAACAGAATAGTGTGCACGCTCGCCAACACAAGATAACGCGCCACGACACAATAATGTAATTCCGCCTTCACGCATTTCATTTATGACACATGTCGCCAAATACATTTTTGATTTTAAAAAAATAAGTTTTTTCTCAACCGCGTTAAACCGATGCTACATAAATCGTGGGATGAATGTACATTATATTCAGTATATTTACAGGAAACATCTGCCTAGTATTGGTATAATTAAGTATTTGGTAATTTAAAAAAGATTAGAGATTGTTTTCGGGAAATTGGGTGGATTCAAACTGGGATTCTGCAGAATTTGGGTAGAAATATTATTCAGGTTTTGGAAGAGTAGATGAATTGTTCAGATGGAAAATGATGTCAGTTTTGATTGGAGGTCACAAACGAACAGGTCAGATATGCTGAATTTGAGATACAGTTCCCAAATCTCATTCAATCGAGTTTGCCAATGACTAATCTAGTTTGGGACCGATTTGATCTTGAGTAATACGAAACGAGCAGTGTTCCAAGGTCACAACTGAATCACATATTGGTGGTATGTTAGGTACAATAAGATCTTTGTTTTATCCTCGCTGACTATCTGTTAGGATCATTTTGATATTTGAGAGGGTAATACAATTGTAAGTTATTTGACAAAAAAACCACTAATAATTAACAGAACTGAGTAGATATATTATTTTAGATATGCATGAACAGTAATACCACGACTTACTTAAATTTGGAGATACATAACGTCTCACCCTGCCCCGAAGCCCAATCCCGTATTCACGCAACGCGTTAATCGTGCTATGCAGATCTGCACTTGCGTGAGCTTACAATATTACCAGAAAAGCTTATGGCTATTGCAAAATTGACTTAACTCTATTGAAAATGGTATTCGGATTTTGGAAGCAATTGTTTCTGATGAAGAGTGACGACTCTGCTTGATTGTTTCATGAAACCATTTACTTTAAATGAATAACTTTTATTACATTTTTATAAATATTTTATTTATTTGTTTCACAATTACATAGTGCATATGAATCGCACAGCGGTAGAGTGGCCTATCTGCAAAGGTATCAAATGGGATTGAAAAGAAGACATAATTTCGTAGTTTTGTTTATTAATAAAAAATAATATATATATGTATGTACATATTTCATTTGCTAATTTCTTGATTAATAGTTTTCAATTACAGCTACATATTATAAACTTTTGTAATTTGGTGTTTTCTTGATAATAAAGTGGCAGTTAAGAACCTAATACATATGTATCTGAAATTAGATTTGAAGTCTGCAGGTACTCTGACTTACTCTATGCTTCCCGGTCTCACCTATTATTTAACTCCGCGGTATTACTGTGCTCAACGAAAAATGAACAATATTTTAATGTTTGGAATAATTCCTTAAATGTTTTAACATTATAAATGGACTTTTACTTGGCCGAACGACGGTCTGGGCGACTCAGTGATGGCTACAATAGCGAACGGAGTTTGGGCGGAAGGGGACTCGAGGAGATCGAGGGTTAGAGCTAGCGGTAGAATGAGCAGAGGAGTTGCTGGAATCACTGTCCAGGATGGACTCGTGCCTTCGCGAAACTACAAGAATATTCTCTAGGATCATCAACAGCTTATTTATAACTTGCATGTGTGGCGGTTAAGTAGGGGCAGGCATGCATCACTTAAGTATCTCCACTGAGGAATGGGGGTCTGGATTTAACGGTTCACTCATAAGCACCACTCCTAGCCCCCTCATCATTCTACAGTTCCACTCTAGCGCGTGGTCTGTCTTCGGGGGGATGTTTCTCGTCCCGTATCTCTACACGTATCGCTCTCTACCGTGCGGTGGGGTTTTTTCGGAGCGCGGTGGGGGCAACTTCATGTCAGAGCTGCATTTATCAAGCTATTTATTAGGTCGGCTTGCACGGCCGTTCTTGATTCGATCTTAAGATAGCAGCGATGTTTATTATCACAAATATCCACACGTATAAGTGTGCTATCTGTCAAATTAATCAATTAAAAATTAAATAATTTACTGCAAAGGATTTTTAATCTATACAAGATACGATTTTCCGAAGAATACACAATTTATAAGAAATATTTATTGTACTCGTATTTAGATTTAGATTAATTTAATTATGTTAATTATTTTTTCATATCTATAAATATGTTCTGAGCAACGATGTTAAACATTCAAAATTATTATGACAGCTTCGTTTTCTTTTTTTGTTTAAAGAGTTTGATTTAAATATACCACATTGCCGTTTTCTCTTCGTTTCATAAATTCATAGTATATGTTTAAATGACAATGGTGCAAAATATATATGGCGAAAATTACAAAAATATGCGCATAAAATGTTTTCTGTGATCACGTTCAGGTAGTGAATGTCAACTAAAATCTTTCTTATCGTTTCTTAATTCTTTTCATAACAAAATCCAATTTACACTTGCAATGGAAAAGGATTTACGATTAATTTTGTTTTACATTATTTTATATAGCAGTGACAAAAAAATTGAATTTAGCATTTTTCATAAACCCACGTATACAGATACACTCATTCATAACACGTCATATCATCCCATTGCTTATAAACATTTGGCCTTCCACTCAATGGTCCATCATCTAGTTCTGATGTTAAATGACAATTTTCAAACGGAATTAAAAACAATAAAACAAATAGTAGTATATAACATCTATGTCTCCGATGTTGTAGATAAAATCTTAAACAAAAAAATATAATTCGTGATAGATATTTATATCCCTCTACAGCAGGTAATAATAATGAACAATGGCGTAGAATTTTATACATAAACAAATTTTCAGATAAAATAAGTTAAAAAATGCCAAATTATATTAGATCCGCATTTTACACAAATAATAACTTAGGTAAATTTTTTATAAACTCCAAAGACAAAGTAGACTCGTTAGAACAATCCGGTATATATAAACAAAACTGTAATGACTGTACGGCATTTTATATAGGTAAAACGGCACGGAGTTTTAATACTAGAATAAAATAACACTAAGGTGCCTTACAATAATAACTTCTCAAAATTTTCCAACCACCTTTTAGAGACAGGCCACAATTTCATAAAAGAAAACAGCATTGAAATATTATACATTAATAATAAAGGTCTTAGATTGGATAATTCAGAATGCCTAGAAATTAAAAAAATCACTCAACACTAAGTCCAATATAATTAATAACCAATTAAACCTTACAAACAACCCACTATTTAATATATTCCCTATTTCAATGCCCCTCTATCAATCACCTCCTCACTTTTACCTACACCCCGTAATGGATGTCGTTTAAATTTTATGAAATGGTTCAGTTGTATGCCAGTCCTGACAAAGATATATTAGTATATATATTTTTTTAAATAGAGATGCGTACGCGGAATACATGTCACATCAATATTCTTACTATTTTCAAACTAAGCTTGTGGTATGAAAATAGGACTAACTTGCCGGTGTCCTGGAACGAGGCGCGAACCCCCGACCACTAGATCACTAGGCCAATGTCTTGACCACTACACTAACAAGCTACTCTTGAAACTGACAAGAAACCTGTCGATGAAAAAAAAACAGTGGTTTAAACCAAGTTAAATATAAATACTTTTTTTAAATCAGTTTATTAGTTTTATATTAGTGTAAAGGTCCTATCTAAGTTATGGTTTTAAAAAATTCTAATCTAGTGTAGAACTGCTGATGTAAATGAATAATAAAAGCCCAAATTTTCGTAAAAACGCAATGAGATGAATTGGTACTGAAAGGCCGTATTCCTTATTTTAGATGCCTCAGATTTTTTAATAATTTTCATTACCATTTTTCACATTTTAGTCGAGTCATTTCACACATGCAACTGCTCTATAGCCGTTGTTAATTTTTTGAATGATGAACAAAGTTGTGTATTTTAGGTAAGTTGGGATGACATAGCAGGACTGGATGACATAATACAAGAGCTACAAGAAACCCTTATTCTCCCCATACAGAAGAGAGCTCTGTTTGCCGATTCTCTTCTTACCCAGCCCCCCAAAGGAGTGCTACTTCACGGACCACCAGGTGATCATTTGCCCCTATTTTAACTCCATTTCTCAAATGTATATCTATCGGTATCACTGCATTATTATGGGTCGGTTGTTTGATTAGTGGTCAATTTTTATTATTATAAAAAAAATTACTAATGTAAAATTTTTTGCCAAAATGGGTTGTTCGATCATTGGCAAAAAATATTTACTCATCAAAACTACATGCAATATTAATCTGTCACATTGATACTTTGAAAGTTGCAGTACATGACAATGAATCATTCAATATCCCGATGTTTTAGTGATGAGAGTTCTTCTGGTGATGATCTCGTTGTTGAATTTATATTATTACATAGACGGAAGATCTTTCGTCAGCAATGTGACAGATTTAGAACGCAGGGGTGAATAAATCCATAGATAAAGCATAAAGCAAAGCACATTTCATGATTATTTGTCACTCCTATAGACATCTCCATCTATGCTTTGACAGTAGTAAATTTGATGTATCAATTTTTACTACGGGCGTTAGTAAAAAGTTTCTACAGTAAAAAGTAAATATTTCCAATGGTGAATATTTAAAATAGATCAAATTTCACGACATTCTTAGATATTTGATGATTGCCTATTAGGTGGGATTAACATTGATAATAGTAAACTTGATATTCAAACAACCCGTAAACGTTTCTTACCACGGCTGATGATACAATTTTACTACTGATCAAACAACCGACGTAATTCTGAAAGTAGTCTTGCTTAGCTTAAAAATATAGTTACCATTGGAATTTAATTCAGAACTTTCGTAATCCTATAGATAATTATGTGATTTTGATCTATATATCCTATTTTTTTTAGTAAGACATCTATTTATTCCCAAATTTTACAAATAAAATTGTGATTTCATTTAAAGAGTTACATATATCAATTTTTTTGTATCAAATTTTATATTGTAATATGTATTGCTGTTTCAGAACATGAATCCTTTTTTTTTAGGATTTTTAACATATTTCACTAATTTCCTATCAAGATAAAATGCCGAACTATACTGGTCTGCTATAAAATTAGGTTAGGTTTATAAAACTAAACGATATCAAATCCATTTGACAATAAGTACAGTACGATTGTATTAGTTTTCTATAAAAAATGTCAGCAACACTTAATTAGTATGCGCCGTTTATGCTTTAATTCCTCAAAAATTTTCAAAAAGCAGTCAGTGAGTGGAGTTGGATTTAATCTAGAAATAAAGCATATTTTGGAACTATTATGATGACCTTTAGCTGTCTTATTAAAGTGCGGTTCAGAAGATGTAAAGGAAAAGTTAACTATTTTCTTTAGTTTTGCCAATCCTATGTTTGCTCGAAATATTCACATGTCCCATCAGATTATTCTTTCTATACATATATGTATATATTTATATATATATATATATACAGTGAAACCTCAGTTTTACGTACCTCGATTTTACGTTTTCCTGTTATTTACGCCGAAAAGTCGGAAGTCCCGTTTCATCTTCATACATTCCCATACAAATATTTCTCACAATTTATGCGGATAAAATTTTTATAATTCCTCAGTTTTACGCCGAAACATTTAGAAAATTCAACATGCCAACTCTACATCCATTGATTTTTACACGCAAAATTTTGAATTTAACTTTTCTTTCAAAACTCAACACGCCAACTTTTAGTTTCGACTCGAGCGAGTATATATGCTAGTAATGAATAAACGTAAAGAGGGACACACTAATTACTCAATCTAAATTTTTTAACGCTTGATCCATTTTGTACAAAAATTACTCCTTTTAACCGTCAGTCATCCGTCTGCTAGACTGACGCTGCAACACAGGAATTCATTTTTGTAACGGTGATATTTTTGCCGAACGACAGAACGACCACCATCACAATTTTCCCTTCACTGTCGCGCACTACCGCGAACTTCGCCACGACAATTAACATTTCTAAGTTGATTTTTTAACGTATGATGCATTATTTTTTGAAGTTTGTTTGATGTTCTTTTACAGTTTTGATTGTTAAATCGATTTTCATTTTTGAATTTTCATTTTGAATGAACTTGTTAAATTTTTCTGTTAAAATCATTTGATATTAAATATTATTTATGTTTTTTTTTATTATGATAGCCTTTTACAATTATTAATACCTTTATAATTTGCTCTTAAAATGTTCTAACAAAGAAATACTATCGAGTTGAAGATAATTATTTTTGAAAAATCTTTCGATCACGTCGATTTGCACATTGGCCTGGCAAAGGAGCTTAACATCTCGTGTTCGATTTATACAATCATAAAAAGAAGAGAAACATCAAGAAGAAAAATGCAAGCGCCTCGCGGTTTGTTAAAAAAAAACTCACAGAATTTCCAATACGACGAAATTGAAATGGTATTGTAAGAATGGTTTCTGTTACACCAAATCTTCCAGGATATGATCCAAATGACATTTTTAACGCAGATGAAACAGGTTTTTTTTTTACATTTTGCCAGCAGTCCATTTTTTCATACATTTTTCATTTCCTCACTTTTACATTTTCCTCAGTTTTACACCGTGTTTTGCCATTTCCCAATAATACCGAAGTCTTACTGTATTATATGATAAAACTACAAGAAAACAATAATCTCACCTACTTTTGTAACCCATTAAAAGTCTCTAAAAATCAAATATCTTGGAGTAATCATCGATAAAAATCTTGAATGGAAAGATCAGATTTGTCAAGTTGTTAAAAAGATTTGAAAATTAATATACATATTTTTAAGAATCAGAACATTTTTATCTATAAAAAATTTGAACTTAGTATACTATGCATTTATTCAATTCATATTACAATATGCCATCATTAGTTGGGGATCAGCTTATAATACTAGGCTGATTGTAATAAAAAATGTACATACAAAAACTTATAAAAATAATACTAAAAAAACCAAAAAATTATCTGACAAAATTACTTTTCGAAAAATTCAAAGTAAAAATAATTGTGATCTACTTAAAAAGAAATTCTATTATTTTAATGCTAAAAGAAAAAAAAAAGTATCATTTTATCACTGAAAATCGTACAAGGTTTAAATTTGTATTTTCATACTCAAAAACTAACACATCATTTGCACAACACCACTATACGCACATAGGAAAAAAAAAATTATCAGCTTATCCGAAAACATCAGGAAGATTAATGATAACAAAGAAATGATTAAATGCTATCAAAAAATACTTTAAAGATAAACATGTACCCCGAAATTTATAATATTTTTATAACGTTGCTATTAATATACTGTATTTTATTTTATTATAAGCTAATTATTGGAAACAATGATTATTAATACGTAATCCTCTTCTCTGCACAAATATATGCTTATTAGAGAAGTTGTATAACTAAAAAAAACTTCTTATTGTATTGTATTGTATCATTATAATTATAACAGATTAATAAATAAAATTTAAAATATATATATATATATATATATTTGTTTTAATAAAATTTGGTCTAACTGGGTATTTTCATTTTCAGGTGTTGGAAAAACATTAATAGCAAAGGCCACAGCGAAGGAAGCTAAAACACAGTTCATTAATCTAGATTTATCCATTCTCACTGACAAGTGGTATGGGGAATCTCAAAAGCTCACTGCAGCTGTCTTTAGTTTGGCTGTAAAATTACAACCGTGCATCATTTTTATCGATGAAATTGACTCGTTCCTGCGATCCCGTAATCAACACGATCATGAAGCTACAGCCATGATGAAAGCTCAGTTCATGTCTTTATGGGATGGTCTTATAACTGATCCAAACTGTACGGTGATTGTGATGGGTAATGTTTATAATATGTTTTATTTATTTTAACAAACTTTTTTATACTGTTGCAAAATTAATATAAAAGATAGATAGTGTAATTCTGCATCATATTATTTAGTCGATGATTGATATGTTTTTCTTAACACGGCTGCTGATCACGCCCATGGGTGTTATGTTATCTTGCTAGATGCTGCTAACCATCTCTATTCATGTTTATCCGCACCAGTATATCGCCGACATCCCTTGCGACAATTTTTTTTGTGGCGGATATGTGCTTGAGCAATAATATATAATTTGATAATGTTCCAGTCAAAAGCCGGCCTTAATTTTTGAGAAAAATAATTGCAAATTTTTGATTTTATATTGATTCCAGCTGATTATCAAATATTTGAGTTTAAGTTGTATGGTTTAATCAACCGGGTCATAAAAAAATCAAGTGCGTATAAAATATAAACAGCATATATTTTGTGAATTTCATTTTTATTTATTGGATAATTACAATTTATTACATTCGTTTACAATCTTATTTAAAAAATATTATATTTGAGTATCATACTACTAAGGGCATTATATACAGATAATACAGATTCATCTTTTTGCCCTTTTTATAAAAACATGGGTTATTTTATTTATGTATTCTCTTGTTTAGTGTTTTTAAATACAAATATAGATATAACTGTTATACTATAACACTAATAAGCTGTATAATTAAGACAGTACTGGATTTTTTAAAGGCCATTATCATTCAATTGGTTTTCAGTGCACCAGAAAACTCACTGGCAATTGAAGCAAGAATATAATCCTATACATATATGTTTAAGCAAACATTTTAAGAGTAAACTGAACTAAAATAATTTTTGAAGTTTTTAAAGTGCTTCGTATTGGTACAAATGACATTGTATTTACTCACATGCATCCAAAACACAATATTTGATAATACTACGTTAAGTAATATTTGCATATTGTATTGGATTTTTGGGTTTAGACATACATTGATTCTTACATTACACAATTCCCAGAAAACATTTTATGTGTGCCACTTTGTTCACGAGGAACAACAGTATGACCACCATTAACATTTTTACAATCAATGTATACAGATTACTACATTTTGTCTATATTTTCATTATCAGAATCATTAAAAGTTATAAAAACATTTTACACTTTGAAAACGCAAGAAAATAAACATCAAAATATTTACATAGATATATACAGTGAAACCTCGGTTTTATGTTCCTCGGTTTTATGTTCCTCGATTTTACGTTTTACCATTATTTACGCCGAAAAGTCAAAGTCCCATTACATCTTGACACATTCTCATACAAATATTTCTCGCAATTTACGCGGATAAAATTTTTACCTTTCCTCGGTTTTACGCTGAAACATTTCGAAAATTCAACATGCCAACTCTACATTCATTGATTTTTATGCTTGAAATTTTGAATTGGACTCTTTTCTTTCAAACACTTAACACGCCAATTTTTAGTTCTGACTCAAGCGAGTAAATGCTAGTAATGAAGAGACGTTAAAAGGGACACTAATTACTCAATGTAAATTTGTTTAACTTTTGACAGATGACTTTTTTTGTACGAAAATTACTCTTTAACTGTCAGTCATCCGTCTGCTATACTGACGCTGCGACACAGGAATTCATTTTTGTAACGGTAATATTTTTAGGAGTTTACATTTTTCATTTCCTCAGTTTTACAACCGTTTTTTGCCGTTCCCCGGACAAGTGTAAAACCAAGGTCTTACTGTATCTATATATCTATCTATGTCTGATGACACGGCACGGAAATATGTTACTGAGAGTGTCATTGCGCTATTAGCATTTTTTCCGAGTATTTCGATCATGGTTCTCAGCAGTAAACTGTTAATGAAACAAAAACTTTACTAAGTTTTATATAAAAAAAATTCTCTCTCTAATTTTATCTGATCTCAATAATCACACATTTTGTCAAAGTATGCTACCTATGTATAATTAACTATTGTTCCTACAGGTGCCACAAACAGACCTCAAGATTTGGATAAAGCAATTCAACGCCGCATGCCAGCGACATTCCGTATTAATTTACCCGATGTCTCGCAAAGAGACAATATCCTCAGATTGATATTACGCAATGAGCCGATAGCGTCTGACGTTGATACACGGCGCATTGCACAACTGACTGAAAGCTTTTCTGGTTCTGATCTCTTTGAATTGTGTCGGAATGCTTCAGTGTACCGGGTCAGAGACTACATGTCGCAGATTTCACACGCTCCTTTGCAAGTACGTTATCGCCGCTCATTCATCATTTTTACATTAGTCAAATAGATTGTATCATTTGTAGATGAATACATAAAGTATTCCTTCGGGGGTGTGTAGTTCTTAAATCCAAATGAACTACGAACAACTCGAATTTCTGGGTAATAAAGCAAAATGTAATATTAGTCATTTATGTCATAGCATCATAAGATTACAGTAAATCTGGTTTTTCTTGCAATTTATGTTAAAATTGTTATTTGGTCTCATACAATCTGGTACTAAAATTCCCTATGATATACGCCGCATGTTAAAAAATTTATTGTTGCTAATATAAATATACAAACTGTATGCACCTGTTCTTACTATACTTAATATTATTGCCAGAATTTAACTTTGTAGAGTTTCATCATAATGGATGAATATAAATAAAATAATGTTATAACTCTACTTGAGTTTATTAGTACTACTCGAGTTTCGAGAGAAACAGTAACAGTAAGTATTATTATTAGTTAATACTTCACCTGTCGATGAGAGTTACTGTTACTGTTTCTCTCGAAACTCGAGTAGTGCTAATAAACTCAAGTAGAGTTATAACATTGTTTTATTTATATTCATCTACTTGCTATTATTGTTGTGTTGAAATGTCTACAACATACAAAGGGTCAATAAGATTAAATAAAATATTTTTGGCCATGATAAAATAATTGATAAATGGAAAATATTTATTTTCTTCATTTTTTATTTAAAAAATGTATTTTCTTATAGACTGGTGGCGCTACAACATCTAGTGACGCTGATTCTGAAGAAAAGTATGATGACGCCATTCGTCCCATAACAATGGAAGATCTCAGTCTATCTCTAAAAAAATTCAAGGAGTCCCACAATTTTAACGCAGCTCAAAGAAGTCATAATCCAATTGATTTGGATTAAGTATAATAGTACAATAAATAGTGGTTGATTGTTGTAGTTTAAAAGTGTAGAAAGTGTTATTATTGTACTGTTAAAAGTTAAAATTATAGAAGAAGAAAATTTATCTGCATTTTCGCAAAAGTGACATTTATTGTTGAGCGTGCGAGTTCAATTATTTTATTCTGTATGATCAAAAGAGAGGGATTGTAATAGTCTGACCAAAATAACTTGATCTCGCAGAACACCTGTGATTATTTATTATATTATTTTTATACTGTTCCTCTCTGATTTTAGTATCTCTGTCTCTCTCTTATCTCCAGTTTTGCCCAGCACGAGTTATAATGGTCCAACTGTACACAATTCTTTATAAAAGTAGAATGTCTTGTTAATATGTACCTAATCCTTGTAAGATTCCTTCTATACAAAATTTCATATGATACACACTACATTTGCGTCATACTTTGCTCAATTTCGCATGATGCTGGTTGGTTAACAACCTCCTTCGTATTTAAATATACATTAAAACACTTTTTTTGTAAAAATATGAAACATGTTTTTTTTTAGTGTTACATTAAGTCATAGATTGAAATTCGATAAAACTTAGATACTGACATCCATACGATTTATTCTTGATATACACGCATCCCTCGAATTACGTGGTTATCGTGTCGTGGCACCGCAACCGCCTCTGGTCAACATGTGACTGCGCGTCATAACCCCCCCTCCTTTACAACGCATGCATCATTACTCTCACTTCATTCACAACGCTGCCCATGAATATTTTATAATTTTTTTTCTCTTATGTTAATATACCTCTATGGTATTTACTCGTTTTACTTTTTGGAACCTATCTACTTATTTTATATGATCTTTAAGTCTCGATTTACGCAGATTTTAATTTTCTGGAACCTATCTTCCATTTTTGTGTGCGTTCTATGCCTCGATTTATGCGATTACGCTTTACGCGGAATTTTCTGGAACATATCTACCGCGTAAATCGAGGGATGAGTGTACATTACTTTTAAAATGATAAAGTAAATCAATATGACATAAATACTAATTCAGCTTCTTAGATATTTTATATTTTAACTGGTAATATCAGATCCATTCACATACAGAATAAATATATTATATTGGCTGGGTATTTCAGGTTTATTTAATATTTTAATTGAGGACGTAAACAATAAAACATACTTTTGTTATCTTTCGGCAAAAATATTTGATAAAAACGAGGGATCCTGGCGGTGAAATGTAATTGAATCTTATTTAATATTTTAGATACATACAATAGTGGTTCAAGTCATCGCTACATATGTAGTTTCTACATTAACAGCAGATTTACCTTATTTACAAAATTCATACCTCATGGAGGAAATTCCTTGTTATTAAATTAGTATTTTTTTAAATGTATAGCACAATAATTTAAAGAAATATAATTTCAACTGTCCTTTTAGGTTTTATGTAGTTTATGGTTGACAAAATGGATATTTAAAAATGTGTACTCTAAACATTCAATAAAAAAATAATCCTTTTATTGTCTATATCTCGTGCTTTTAGTTATTTTAACAAGTGATTTCATATTTTATTCTACTTTTAATTTTTATTAGCGTTTTTGGATTATTTACTCTTTAGCTGATACTTTCTCTGATTATTTCATTACTAGTTGTAAAGCCCATCCAAGTATGTACATACACGCGTAAACAATAACCAAATACTTGATTATAGGTAAATATTTATTTAACTAAGTTTTCAGTGCGTGTGTGTATTCTGAATATGAATGACAACAAATATACTTCTGAAATCTGTACTTACCCTCATAAAGCATTAAAACAAATTATATATTAAAAATAAAATAAATGTTTTGAGAGATCACTCGACTGCCGCGATGAACAACTGATGTGCTCGACTTTAAATATATGTTTGGTCATTACGAGCAATGTGCAACATTTTTGTTCTAAAAAATATTATTTTAGTGACGAATACGTATACGAACCACCCTGGAAAATCGAGTCTACTGTATTATATCTAATAGATACCTATCTAGCTTTCGGTCGTGTTTTTACATTGACAGTATCATTTCAAAACTACAACACCTGCGCAGTAGTTCTGCTCATTTCTTGCCTCATTTCAGAATTATTACTTAGTTATATGTGTATTAAGATTTTTATTTTTTGCTTACAATGAGTTTACCGCTGTTTACTCATTTGTGCAGTAAATACTAGGACTTATTATTCTTTTTATTTATGAAATAAGTTGGTTTAGTATAACTTTTCTTTTATTATCATTTTGATATAGGAGGTGTGACAATTAAATTCTCAGAATGCACTTTTAAAAATATATTTGTGGAACTGTACACTAGTGACTATTGTCGTCTTCAAAATACTCCCCGTGTGGATCTATTTACCGGCTCAGAAGGCGTTCCGTTTCTGGAAGCAGCTCTGAAAGTCATTAGGTGAGTAATTACATATTAAATATAATTACCTGCATACATAATATTCATATAAGAAATATTACTCTTTTTCAAACTTACTTCTAGAACAAAAGTATACACCTCAATCATATATGTATTTCAAAAGACACTCCAATTAAATATAATTATCAGTTTTCTTTTAAATTTCCATGACGCACAGAAGGGATATTATGTATAACAGGAATGCACAATTTTTTTCCATTATGGAAAAAAAAATTGTATAAGACTTTTACAAAATTGTGTTAACCTGTTAGATGCCCAAAAAAATCCTAGGTGAAACAGTATCATATCCACCATATTGGCGCCAAAATTATTAATATTTTAAATTCACTGACTAGCTTTTTCCGAATTTTATTTTTACGAAAAAACTATAAAAATGTAGGTACTATTTCATCATAAGCGTCCATTGACAGCGATTTCGTACGGTTTTGAGATGAAAAAAAGGAAAAAAATAGAAGTGTTATCAGACCATAACATTTAGGAAATTATTATTTAAATATGAATTAAATATATTAATTATAAAGATATACATATAAAATCAATTTTATCGAAAAATATTGTTGTTGCGACTGTATGTTCTGAATAATTACAACTTCACAATAAGAATGTGTTCTAAAAAAAAAAAAAATTATTATTTATTTTATATTTGTTTTTTGGAAGGACGGCGTCAGTTTTTATGAATATTATTGTGTTTGATGTGATTCTTAAAATGAAAAAATATTAGCACTTCATAACTACGTACACGTTACACATCAAAATCACGATCCTGAACTTTATTATGACTCACGCAGAGACAAAATTGAACTGTCTTTCACCCAAACTTACATTGCATTGTTGGTTTCTTGTCTTGGAGTTCTTGGCGTATGCTCAAGCAGTGTGTTTGGGAGAATCAATAATTACATTGGTTGATAACAAACTTTTAATAGATATGAAGTCTATTATGCAATGGTATAGAAAAATAAGCATTGCATGCACAGACCAGTAAATTAATAGACATGAAATAAAGTTTACATATAGGAGAGGGATTTGGAACATTAGTTGCGGGGCATTCTACACACATTCTTGGTGGAAACATAAATCCGATAGTTTGACACATTTTTGCAAGATGTAAAAAATGTTCACTGTCTCATATAATATTCACACATTCACGAGAAAAAAACAAAAGCTTGTTTATAGACATTTATTTTCAAACACAACTGAAAAAAATCCTTGCTTTCCTTTATAACAATTTTCGGTTTGCAGAACACGGACCATTTGGACCCATGTCTAACGTGGTCACCAATGCACCACATTGGCGTAGTTACGCCGGTGCCAAAACAGAAACGTGAGTTTCTGAAAGAACCAATTAGAACGCTACAAATTCTTAATTTTTTTAAATGGCGGTTGTATTGTATATCATACTCGTAAGAGATGTGTCAAATCATGTACATCCACAGACCAGTAAATAAATAGATATGAAATAAAGTGTACATATAAGAGAGGGGTTTGGAACATTAGTTGTGAGACGAGGGATATTCTACAAACATTCTTTGTGGAAACATAAATCTGATAGTTTATGACACATTTATGCAACAGTAAAAGTATTTACTCTTCGAATATTAAATCTTTGTGTAAACAAGACGTATTTTTTACATTAATGCATATTATATTGTCATATATTTTTTTTAAAAGTTGTGGAGCTATTTGATTGCGTAAGTGATACCAAAGTGATCATGTGGGTGACACCAAAACGAAAATATTGGGACAAAAAATTTGCATTAGTTCATGTCTATATATTTGATGGTCTGTGATTACATGTATCCATACCACACCTGCACAGAATGTTTTTTTGGTTTGGAAAATATATTCTTTAATTTAATTAAATAAATTAAATAAAAATCTTCCTGGCGGAGAACCGAACTACAATCTCCTGGGATATTAACCACGGCACGCTTCAAAAAGGTTTTGGAAATGCTTGGTATCAATCCCAGTAAAGATGAAAATAAAATACAAGATAATATGTAATACAAGTTTATAAAATTTTCAAATTATGAAATATAAAAATTTCCTAATTTCTAACATATTTTTCATAACAAATTTTGCTGGATAAACATATTCTATGTTAAAATTGGACAGATATTTTGATCAATGTATCAAAATATTTTTTATTTAAATTTGCATGCTAAGTGTAAAATAATCTGTTGAATATGTAGATACATATCGTCGAGTAATTACCGACTAAACTAATAACTAAAAAACTTTATATTACTTTATATTATTTACTGTTCTTATTTTATATACTTACTCGGAACTAACGCAAGTGCCGAATTAAATTTTTTGCCAAATTAACGTGAAAATACAAACCAAACGGTATATTAATCTCACTTTGTCTAAAAAATGATATACGCGGTGTTGCTAATTATTCGACGATATATTATAATGAATAATACATGAGTATATACATATAGTAATATAATATATATATATTTATTTTCTTAATACAGAGAAACAGTACAAACTAAAGCAAATAATGGTACAAAGAGATATAAAAACATATACTTTTTTTTGGTTGTGCATGAACCGATCCAATGTAAACGCACTATTAAATTATTGGGCGCCAGCCTATGCTCACCTGTGCAATCAAGGCTGCATCCACGTTTACCCACATCCATGGGTATAGGCACGGGCACCTATCGTTAGTCTCTGATGTGAATACATATAGACATTTTTTACATATACATAGTCAAAATAATTTTGAATACAGAATAGCCCAGAAGAAACTATACATCATTAGACTACCATGATACCTTACTTCCCTCTCTATTTACAATATCTTTTAAAACAGATTACACTGTGTAGTCAAATGTTTTGATAAATAAAACCTATCGGACAATGCCGAATATCTTTTTTTTTTACTGTTACTGAAATATTTTAAGACAGACGAGTGTAGCACTCTATCCTCTCTGCGGAATGCCGTGATGGTAAGTTAGGTAATATTTCTGCAGCCTTATTCTGGGTTTACAGCACACACCTTAAAATATGTTATCTACACACTGTTCACATTAACACGCCCTGTACAGCCATGCGGCACCATCTGTTTAGGTTACGTTGCGAGCGTCAAGTTTTTTGGGGAGATGAAAGAATAAACTAGTATATGGTGACAAAATTGATTATACTTTTTGATTTTTAACAAAGTTATAGGGGTTTATAAATTTGTAAATTTGCAGGTACTCTGTATTATATGGGAGGTTTTTACGCTGTGAAGGTGTTAATGATGTGGCTCTCTATTGTAATCTAATAATAATAATCGCCAGTGAAACTCAGAATAAGGCTGTTGGAGTATTAAAGATAAATGAAATCTCGCCTCTAGCTCAAATTATTTTTCTTTGTGGTCTCAAATTGCAAAAGGAAGTAACACCTTGCGTATAGGAAACCATAATGTGTTTGCAACCTATCCAAATAAAAAGGAACAAACCGAGGGGTGGATATACAATTTTTTTAGCATCTTTCTCTCATCTCATCATTACAGAAGGTCGTGATCTCATTATTTGCCTTAATTTAGATCTGTCCTCGGCAAGTTTGAAGGCTTTGTGTAAAGATAGCGATATGGTTTTTTCACTTAGTCCATTGAGTGTGCTGGATAGTCTTCTGGAGCTACTTTCTGAGGTTTTTCCAAATACGATGAACCTCTCCAGGATTTTTTTTACCTTGTCATAAAATATCTCCAAAAAATGCAGTATTTGTTGTAGGCAGACATTTAAGAGTTGCGTCTCAATTTGAAGTTCTTGGAGGATGAACACATTCATTTTTCCGATAGTTCATGGAATACGATGCATCATTTCGAAGGCATCAATCTTTTTTCTCTCGCTCTAATCGTTCACGACTTCATTTTTGGCGTAATACTCATCAATTTTCATCATGCAGTTAATAGTAGCTAATGTCACTAAATATGGAATAAAGTATGGATAAAGAGGATTGCCAAAATGTGTCAGTGCAACATTACATTTGTAATTTTTTTCTAAACTTCCGTAAAACATTAATAATCTTCAAAATAATATCTACTCATTTTTTTGCAAAAAAAATTTATGATGGAGAAAATGAGAATTAGTGACGAAGTTTCAGTCAGATTAAAGTAGGGTCTATCAAAGTATAACGGCGGGAGACGGTATCGAAAAATAGCATGATCTACTAGCCCTGTAAGTATAAGTAAGATACTACAGATTCTATAGGATACTATGGATTCCTTCATTAAAAGAGCACCTTCAAATTAAAAATGTGCATTCAATTATTAGACGTTTTGCTTGTGTCCAGTGGTGTAACTAAAAAAATTGGGTCCCAATGGAAAAGGGGACCCTTATATCATTTTCAGTGCCGATAAATCTGCATTTATTTTCAAAACTACATTCCTTTAAAGCTTGCATCAAAATAAAAATCCTTAAAGTAACCAATACACCAGAAAGTATCAGCATTAATACTACATTCCATTTTCTTTCTTATCTATAATTTACATGCAAGCCTGTTGTATGTATTGTATATAAGACTATTTAGTACCAAGCAGTTATATTCATTAAATAATACAAACAACATTGGTCTCCTCTATTTGTTGTAGGCAGACATTTAAGAGTTGCGTCTCAATTTGAAGTTCTTGGAGGATGAACATATTCATTACACATGCACACTTTCACGAGAAAGTTTTTAAAAAGTTGAAAAATGTTTTTAAGCAATTATGGCTCTCGTAACTAAAAATAATATCTTCTACTTCCTCTGGTCCCCAACCCGACATATTTGCTGGGTACTACTGTTTTCATCGATAATGTTTATGAAACGCACGTAAGAAATGATTTTTTAATTATATTTCTTATTGTAATGGATTTTAAAAATTATTAGCGCTGGGAAAAATATGGATATCAAAAGTTTTACGTGGAATAGACCTTTCAGGCCCAATGCACCGCATTGATCGCATCGGTGTAATTCATAGATAAGAGATATACTGTGTAACGCCACTGTGTATACGCCACTGCTCGTGTCAAACTTTTTTTTTTTTTTACTATACTCGTGTTATTAGTAAAATAGCCTTCGCATATACAATATAAATCTCATAATTTATAAATCGATGGCGACTCCAGCGATTTTTCTCTCGTTGACAGTACTGAGTGGTTAAGTACTTTATTGCGGAAGTTTTTTAAATGTGGTATTGTTCCTTACACCCTGCTGCCACCTTGTGATATGTATTAAAACCTTGTTAAACAAAGAGATTTTTCTCTCTCCCTCTTTACGACAAACGAGAATGAGGTGTTTTTCTGTCACTCTCTAAAAAGACTGAATACTATTTGATAAAAAAGGACAAATATAGAGTTCTCCACATTGATATCATCTTGTGCAGCTGTTTCTATCCGGCCGTCGTCCTACTGCAAGCCAGGATGGACGCCATTAATGCAAGATAGATCCTTTCTTCATTGTGCTATTTGCGAGCACTTTGTCACTTTTATAATAATTCGTGATAGTTAATAACTTACAATGATTATGGCTTAGTGGTTAGTTCTCTGACCAAACTAATGGGAGTGCCGGCGAGCAACTCTTCCGGAAGAGTTGACTTTTACTGGGAAGTCTCCCAGAACGTGTGGTGTGACAGTTTCACTTTTGTGATATTTCGTCAGTATGTTGAATAAAATAAGTAATAAGTTTTCCTTCAGTTACTATTTACGATTATTAGAAAAAAATACATTAAATAATGTCGTGTATGTGAAGTGCTTCGATAAACTAAATGTTTGGAAGGCCTTCGGTTTACAATGGGTTCCCTCTTAATTACTCCAGGACAAAGAATGTGGTTTTTACTTTGCTCATATAGCATTCCCAATGTGATATAGGTTTACGAATGTGAAGTGCCGATCTATTCGCTTACACTTTTATGGGTGTTTGTCTTAGCTGCCACCGAAGGAAACGTAGGGGTTCCGAGAAGAAAAAGGCTGATCTTCAGTTGTGTCAATCGCTAGCTCCTTTACATGATTGTGTCGGCCAGTGTAACAAAGTGTCGGACCGAAACTCGGTCAGTGTGTCCGGGGACTCGGGAGACAAGAATCCCGTCAATAGGGCCTCGGTCGCTTGCCCCGCGGCGTGTGACCACCGTTCGCAGGGTTGTGTGACCAAGGTGTATTCCGTGAAGTCTAGTGCGGTGGACCGGCCCGGCGAACTGTATTCTGGTTCTGACAACACTGATAACAGTGTGTGCAATGGAACCCGAAAGAGAACCGTATCTAGTTATAAAGAAAACCTTGACTCTTTCAATAAGTTTTACACTAATGATAATTCCAATGGAAAACGTGCATTATCATTGTTAAATGGACATCATCTTGTTTCCATATCAAATAAGAAAGACAATAGTTGTAACAGCAAATGTGATAACTTCTCAACCGATCTCATAAACGTGAAAACCTGCAGTGGAGATAGTGCGACAATGGCAAATACCATTTCCAACATGAAAATGACTAATCCGATCAAGGGTTTAGTTAGTAAAAGAAGAAAACGCTACACTGAAGGCGGATTCAACCTTGATTTAACATGTATCCTTTTGACATATATGCATGTGTTTTGTTTACGTTTACTGTGGCACTTACAGAAAGGTTATTTGTGTGCATAGTACATTCTATGCACTGTTATTCTACCTACAGTTACATTCATAACCTAAATGATACAATATTAATTATTTTACTTAAACATCATCTTCTCATTCAAAAACGTGAGGATCAGAACTATCTAAATTGATATCCTTTCTATAAGTTTGTTAACATGTACCATGCTGACAAAGCCTCAGGCGTGTATCCCAAAAGATGTCCATTTTGTGGTCCTATTTGTTTACTTATATTACAACAAAGTTGAGTGCTATGACAGCGGTTTTTTTTAAACCTCAGCACATAGATATCAGTCAGTTAGAATCGGTACGTCATTTGGTTTATTTATTGGATGAATTTGTATAAATTTTAATCAGCAGTGAACATGTTATGTTAGCCTTGAAAAATATTTAAATCAGTGAGTTATGTTGCTTTAGGAACTCTTCGCCAGGGTACATAATCTTAAAAAGTACTTGAGTCAATGGGTTGCGTTGCTCTAAGAATGTCCGCCAGAGTACATAACCTAATAAATAGATTCAATAAGTAGCGTTGCTTTAAGAATTCTATGCCAGGGTATATAACCCAATGTATGTTTATAAAACTTTTGGATGGATCAGTTATTTTGGAAAACTACTACAGCTACAAAGTTACATTTACAAGCTTTTCTCAGTTACGTTATTGCTTAAAATTTATTTTATTTATTTATAACTCAACATAACATCTGAAGAAAGCTTAATAATTGTTAAATAAGCTGCACTGATAGGTGCTATAGAAGATCTGTTAGAGCCATGTTTACCAAAGTTAGAATCGCCATGTACCCCCTTTTGAGAGTTAAATGTTATCAGCGTACCTTTAAGGGCAGGTCCAGAGTTGGGAGGGGGGTTGGGAATTTTTGGAAAAATGTATTACATCAAAATTAATTATTGCATTAAAGCCCTTTTTCATATAAAAAACCAAATACGCATAATGAAATTTAAAAAAAACACATTTATGTAGAAATTGTTTACGCTCCGATCACTGCCATATTTGGTTGTATTATCTAGCACCACGTATCCCTTGAAACCCCTTTGCGTACCATAGGGGAACACGTACCACACTTAAACACCGTGTTAGAGGTATTATGTTTATTCTAACCAATTTAAATGCAACTTGATTTGTTATGGTCTGCTCGTATCTTCAAACCAGTCACTGGAAAATTGGAGTGACTCTTTTTGCTTTTGAAAGGTAAATAAATGCCGGTATAAAGAACATGATTTAATAACAAGTTGTAAATAAATGTTGTTGAAATAATGTTAAATTTTACCCATCTATTACAACGGACACTCTCGCAGCCCAGACATCATAAAAAAAAACTATTGATGTACGCATATTTACAAAATTACCTCATTTTTATTAGCAGATGTTATAAAAAAACATACATTATTTTTTAAGTCCTGTCTACATCAGTGGAATGCAAGTAGGGGAGCAAATATTCTTGAAGCACAAACAAATGTAACTCACAAAGCTTATTGACAAAATAAATATGGTAACCAATAAGAATTGTGGTGTTTATGTAGTTTGATATCTATATTTTATATCGCATATATAATTGGTATAATCCGATCTCGAAATATGCTTCAAAGAAAGAAATGTGTTTTAAACACTGCTTTTGTGGAGTGATTAGAAATATTATTTAATCACCCCCCTTTCATCCACTAGGTTTCGACTATTAAATATGTATTTGCATTGCATTTAATATATTTCTTAATAATTTTTACATTATAATGCTAAAACAACAGAAAAATGTAATTTTTAAGATTTTTCAGTAATTTATGAAATTCATGTGAAAATGTCTAATCCATTTAAAGCTAAGAAAAGCCACGTTTTGAAAATGTTAAAAATACTACTATTGTTCCAAAAAAGGACCAGTATTGTTCTCCACATGGATATTGTGTGCAGCTGTTTCTATCTGACTCGTCTATGTCTACAGATTGTGCCCATGCTCTGTATGTGATAGTAAGGTAGTTTCATATATTTTTTAAATTATACAATATGTATAAATTAGTAAAATAATGGCATAAGAGAAATGTTTGTGTCTTGGGTAATAAGCTTTACATTTTGAATTTCACATATTTGAATCCCACACCAAAACAGTGATTGATTTAAAACATGTGCAGTAACAAATGTTGTATATCAAAATCATAAATTCAATTCATAAATCTAAGACGTGATGAGTTTTAATGATAAATTAATGTTCAAACTCTTGCTTTTTCTTGTTTACTTTTTCGGTTTGAAATTCGAGATAATCTTTCCATATTTATGCAATATACTAATTAAAGTCTGACCGTAGCTTTGGCTTCGGCACAAAAATGCACCTTCGTCTTCGGCTAAAATCTGCCAAAGGTTTGGCCGAGCTGAAGCTTTGTATTTAGCTGCCGAAAAGTACTGAAAACAGAATAACTATTATTACGAATGAAATAAAATTCAGTTGTATCATTTCTGTAAAACTGCAATTTATTTATTTAATGAATATATTTACAATTATTATCAACACCATAACGCAGAAAACTAAGTAATAGTGTAGAATTTGCATTGTTATATATACTTTCTAGTCGGTGTTCTAAGATTTATAAGTACGATTGAACTTTCGGCTACAGCCGAAGGTTATGGAAAGAACCGAACAATCGGCTTCGACCAAATACTGACATTCGGTCGTACACTAATAAATAAAGCATTT
This sequence comes from Eubasilissa splendida, assembly GCA_031772225.1. Lineage (NCBI taxonomy): Eukaryota > Metazoa > Arthropoda > Insecta > Trichoptera > Phryganeidae > Eubasilissa > Eubasilissa splendida. The sequence continues at coordinate 19,667,224 of CM062845.1, read as the reverse complement.
TAAAAACATCAAAAATTGATATACTATTGTGCAAATTTAGCAGTGTAAAACCTTTCATTTTTAACATTTTGTTAATTTATTAGTACAAATTTATCTTCGTAATCTTGACTTTAGACTCATAGGAAAACACATTCTGTATATACACAAGAATTGTCAGTAACTAGAGATTTTTCTGGCACACTGAAAACGAATTTAATGATTGCAGGGTTTTAAATAATGCATTGTTTTAATTATTACAAATAATGTGCAGTTTATTAGTTTTATAGTAGAATTATTGGTTTAAAAAAAATAAAACCTATCCTGAAAGTAGGCCCTTCAATGTTCAAAAATATTTCAAAGAATGGCGTGGCAACATTTCAGAAGCAAAATAAAGTCTTAAAGTAGAAAATAATTGAGTCTTGAGATGCCTTTGATCGTGCATGTTAACAAATGGTGGGGTGTTTTAGTTCATCGAGTTTCTATGTCATTTTAATATTCAAAATTATAAATGTAAACAAATTATCTACGCATTACATTAATTTTAAATGATGTTCAATTCGCAACCAACCTGTTCTCTTAATTTTGCATCTTGTACAATTGAAGGATCACTATTTTTACTATTTATTTAGTACATAGTAGTATTTTTATTAACTTCATCAATGTTTCTAGAAGTAAACTAAATTAGTTTTATAATACATAAAAACAAGTAAAAAGTTCTGCTTAAATTACATATAATTAACTTTAAAATAACTTATTTGATTCTATATGCACGTATTTAATTATTTTATTTTCATGAAGCAATATTAAAATGGTGAAACTTAAATTTACTTAGTGTTTGTTAGTATTATGAAAACATTATTATTATTGTGGGTAGAGATGTTTATTTATCATTGCTCTGTGCCTCTGACTGAAGCGAATGATTAATTAAAACATGAACTATCAATATGCGCGCGCACCTAGATAATTTTCATTTTTTGCTTCTTCAATAAATTTTCCTTAATGCGAATACAGATATAACACATAATATAATTGCAATGGGGTTTCCCGCCAAGAACGTAGAGGCGATGTACCGCAATGACATTGATGATGTTGCTAGGTTTTTAGAAGACAAGCATAAGGACCATTATAAAATATACAATCTTTGCTCTGAAAGATCTTACGATTCAAATAAATTTCAAAAAAGAGTAAGTATATATACACATACATACTTTGTTTTACAATTTGAACATTTATTAATATACTTTAAATCTTTCATTCAATAATGCCCCCTATTACACAACATTCTTAAACAAACCTTCATAATTAATAAATTACAATTTCTGTTTTTTAAATTATTAATGCTTTAAAACAAATCCATTTTAAACATACCTTTTCACCTCTCTCTGCCTGAATAACTTAATCGTTTCAGTAATATTAAATTTTCAATGATTAAGCTATCAGAGTTACTTGTCATCAATTATTTATTTTTTAATCCCAGAAACAGCTATTAAACATTTGATTTTTCTTCAATAAATTATTTTGATGACATCCCACTATTTAATCTGGCACATATCTATTGCGGTATGCCTTTTTACAATTCTACATCCTTGCAAATGCTGGACCTTACAATTACTGCAGAATTTTTCTGTTGATTTATTTTTAAATAGTATTATTAAAATAAATCGAATGTACTTTAATTCTTTTAGGTATCTGTATATCCATTTGATGATCACAATCCTCCGAAAATTGACCTTATCAGGTCTTTTTGCGAGGATGTGCACACATGGTTATCAGCCAATCAGCGAAATGTTGCCGCAGTGCATTGTAAGGCGGGGAAAGGCAGAACTGGTAAATTACTAATTCAATGTTTTACAGCGCTTACGATCCCGGCAGGCAAATCGTTCCCTTTACCCAATCTTTTGTTGAGTTGGTATTTTGTGTAACACACATTCAAGGACACTGGGATATATATTTTTGAAATATTGATGTTGCATGTCACACCATTCACACTCCTTTTTAAAATGAGGTTGCAAACCACACTGCTGCAAGGGACATTGAACAGAGGAAATATTGTACATACGCAGCGATTTCCATTTCTTGAACTGATCTTTATATCGCCGTCATTACAAATTATTTTCTGTGGGTCCATATCACTGATTTGCAATCTTTTCGATATGCTTTTAAATAAATATGAAAATTTCATAATTAAATATTTAAGAGGTTGTTGTTTCGCCTGGTTTTAACAATTCAAAATGAATAATGCCAGTGCAGTCCCACCAAACACACAACAATACCTTTTTCAATGTCAGGCCTGGTTTGGGGGTGGTTATGGGTGGTTGTTTCGGAGAAAGCCATTGTTTGGAACGTTTCAAATTGCTGTATAGAATTCATTTTCATCACCAGTGACGATTCTACTAAGAAACGGATAACTTCACTGCCTGGTCAATAAAGATGTGCAAATTGTTCATCGTTGATCTTTTGTTTGAATTCGACAATTCATGTGGAACCCAAATGCCATGTCTAGATATTATTCCAATTTCATAAAGATGTCTTTGCACTGTTGACCAAGTGGCCCCAAGTGTTAATCTTGGATTCAAATTAACCAGTGATCGTAAACCATCATTATCGAATTCAGCAGGTCGCCCACTTCAAACACTATTAGATAAGTCAAAATCACCATTGGAAAATTGTCTGAACCAACGTTCGCACTTATTAACCTTTAAAATGTTCCCGTAGATATCATATTTTTTTATCGCGGTTGTTGCATTAAATCCCAAACGAAAATGAAACAACATGCAATGACAATGTGTTTTTGTGAAGGTTGATATTCTGATATTTTATTCTGGGATAATAAAAACTTTTTTTTGCATAAAACAATAAAGTCTTCACAAGTCAGAGATCTGAGTCAAACTGAAATCTGTTTATCCTTTAAAAAAAATTGATGACTTATGGGTACACCTAATGTATATATGTATATTCTATAGAAATGATATCTTTTTATGTAATGCTTTTGTAGAAAGAGGAAATTGAAGAATGTTAGAATTTAAGGAGACGATACAACTTTGTGTATGTATTTCAGATCTGGTCATTAAAGCAGATCTTTTCACTAAATAATAGCAATCGCTACAAACGTTTTAATCTGCATGGTGGTCTTGCAATATGTAAACTCTTATTGTACTGGTACAAGAACAATCTCCACAACGTGATTTCAATCTCAGTGAAAAGTGTGTTGCCATTTGTAGCTTGCAATAAATAGCTTTGTGGACAAAACTGATATCTTTATGTTAAATTCACATAAGATTATTAGTGTATGGTAAATTTTATGGAGTATTTTCACACAAACTCGCAAGTGAGTTCACACATGCATGAATAAATCCTTTGTACATAAAATGCGGAGTTGTCTTTCAATAAATTATTAATTTTAATTTTTTTTTCAGGGACGATGATTTGTTGTTACCTGCTGCACATCGGTCAATTTAAAGCTGCTGCTGATGCACTTAATTTTTATGGCCAGAAAAGAACACACAATAGAAAAGGTATTTCAATTTATTTATGAATATGTATGTGTTAAATAACAGGAAACTAGAAAATTTGCTTGTAAATTAATTTCTAATAAGCCATAAAATTTTATATTGTAACATATGAATTGTCATTTTTCTATAGGAATAAATAGGGAAAAGATGATAATCCATTGGTGATAAGTCCAGACTATATGGTGGGTGCAGCAAGACTTCATATCCTAACTTATTAATTTATTGATGGTTATCTGTGTGCAGCCTGGCATTATCATGGAGCGGGATGGGTCCATGATAATGCCAGGCTGGGTGGGTGGATGGGTCCAACGTCTGAAATCAAGTGTAAAAATCATTCGAGTGATTTATATGAAAATTACCCCAATTTCAATTACATTTGAAAATCTAACACACACACTCTTAAACTGACGTCAAAGTGCTGATATTTAATCATTTTACAGTTATTGATTTTCGAAAACTTTTTTAAATTTTATTTTTACTTTTACAAAATGGCGGAGTGTGACATTTTTAATAGTGGAGATATTGCCGACTTTTTAGACATTCCCGATATGTTCGTTACTACCGCAGATTTCAATGATGAGAATGACGTCGAGGAGGATTATTTTGAGGTTCACGTCTTTGTCACGCGATTTAATTATGCAATAAGTTGGAAAGTATCCAATTTGAATAAATTGTCAGTTAGATTTTGACGTACGTTCGTGATATTTCACATTTTGGTTGATAAGTAATTCAAGTGAATAAAATATTTTTTTAAAATTATTAATTAAAATAATAATATGTGTGTTTTACCATAAATATAATGTATGCGTCGTTAGGCAGCATTGGCCTTTGTCGCGGCATCATTTGATGCGTGTTGTTAGTGCTATGTGTAATGTGTACGTAGTTGTGATGTGAAGTACTAATGTATTTTTATTTTAAGCATCACATTAAATACAATATATTAGTGTAAATAAAATATTCTAGGTAAACATCTAATTAAATATAACAATAGTAATGTTAATAAAATCTGAAGTCGTTCTTCCAAGAAACATACAAAATAAATAATAAGGTTCTAAATGTTATGACCTTTTGTTTTTTCCTTTTTTTCATTTCGAAACCGTACGAAATCGCGGTTGATGGACGTTTATGATGAAATAGTACCTAGATAGATAGATCTTTTTCGATTATCATAAATAACCAATTTTTTGTCACACGTAACAATTCGGTTTAAAAAATACGTTTTTTCATTTTTTATTAAAAGAACAGAACAAATATTTGTTAATTTGCGAGGTATCCATTTTTATAATTATTTTGCCTATTGCCATAACTGATATGTCAAGGTGTGTTGTTATACTCGGAACAGTAGATCTTGGATTAGCTTTTACCGTTGTCTTCTTCTTCTTCATTTAGCTTATAATCCAGTCTTCCTCGGGGTTTACTTTTCAAATCGAAATCTCCCAAACGGAATTATCGCCGCACTATCCTAGCGTTGGCAACCCCTTCTTCAAATGCTTTGTTTATATTTTTACTTGCAAGGGTTTCGTCTTGTCCCAACTTGAATTCGTACAAATAAATGATCCGCACTTCACTAGACGATACCATTGTTTTGTTTAGGGGTAAAACCCAACAGATAATATACCTACTAGGATATTGTCAATTTTAAAACACCAAACACTTACGCATGCAGCACCACAACCTTTCCCCACAATGGACAAAAATGTACTAATTTCATATGTTACAACCTAATACATAATAAACCTAGGTTGCAATATTCGCTATACCTTTTTTTAATATCAGTCAAAAATGTTGAGGAATTATTTTCATGACACATAAAACTGAATGAAGGTATGATCTACGATCTTCACCCGAGATTATTATTTTTCTCTTATATTTACAATCAGTTTACTGACAATCTCACAGGCATTAAAATGATAGGGGAAAATATATTTTCAGGTGTGACCATCCCTTCACAGCGACGGTATGTGGAATACTATGCAGCTTTGCTGGGAATGCTAGATCAGGAAGAGGGTATGGCTGTGAACGAGGGCACGGAAGGCCCCGCCAGCCCCATGGGATTCTATCGCCCCCCTGCTCTGCTTATTCTCGAGCTACTTATGAAGCCCCCACCTGCACTCAACGGAGGCCAGAGCACCTTAGAGTTTTGCGTCTCAGAAGCTAATCATCCTTCACAAAAGGTAATTATTACGCCATGTTTTTTTTACCAATATCATGTATTAATCAAATTAACCACCTTAATATTATTAATGTTTTTCCATACTTTTATTCAATCATATTTTTGATTTCTTTCTAACCCTCCAGTTTAATACAGTTCAGTTCAAAGGCATTCTTTTGGAAATACTTATCGCCTATTTATTGTAAATTGAGTTTATCTGTATGTATATCTTTCTAATTGATGCATTTAATTTGTATTAAATATCACAGAACTATGTTTTGAAAAAAATTACAACTTCACAAATAATAATGTGTTCTCTTTAAAATATTGTAAAAATATTTATCAACTGTTTTCTTTATTCTATTTATTATAAATAAGGTATCAACTGTTGTTTTCTTTAATTTCTTAATATCCCATTTATAAGGTAACATTCCATTTACAATGTGAAAATAAATGATCACAACTTTATTATTTTTTAATAAATCATCGCCATGGCGTTATAGGCTATCCAAATCCAATGCTATCTAGATAAATATTATCCAGGCAACCCAATCTCTTCAGTCTGAAACGTGCAATATGCCCGTCTGTCGAGTTCCGGCCGGGGTTCCCTCGAAGATCTTTTGGAGAATTCTAGAATTCTCGATTCTCACAACGTGGCCAGCCCATCTGAGCTACTAAGCACAGAATGGAATATGTAATAAAAAAAATATTTATATTTTTGTAGAAGATTTAATATGGTCAAAAAAAGATAAATTAATATCTCATATTTGTATTTCTCGCTAAGTGAGTAATTATATTTATAGATATCTCTGGGTTGTCACGAAGTTAGAAAAGGGTCTTCCCACATCAGTATGCGGCTGGATCGCTGCACACCTCTGGTCGGTGACATCAAGGTGGAGGTGTACAATAAACCCAAGAAGGAGAAGTTATTTCACTTTTGGTTCAACACATTCTTTGTAACGCACCAAGTGAATGCTGTTAGAGAAGATACCGTGGACCAAGGTGGTCAAATTATTTTGAATCTTTACAGCTTTTAATAATTTCATTCACAGATCAACCTTTCGCGTGATAAACATTTTATATCCATTTCTTGATGCAATTTTGAATTGTTTTTGACACAATTTTAACCATCAAATTGTCAAATAACAAAAATAATAATGTCTTAAGATATTTTAGCCTATTCTTACATGGCATTAGGTTAATGTAATGTCAACATATACCGTATTATTAAAATAATTTAATTAATTGCACAAAAAAATTCAGTGAATGTCAAACTTAGTTAAAGGTTAAACTTAATCAAACAAAGTTAAACCGCAATTTTGTATTATTCTTCAATGGCCTTTTCTGTTTCCATTATGTCATATTATGGCAATGTCAAAACCAAAATGGATATTGTTAAATGGCTCTGTGTAATAATGTTCAAAAGTCTACTACATTTTTGAGAACTTATAAATGTTTTGATTTTTGTTTTGTTTGTGAATTAATTTTTACATTTTTAAACAATACATGAAGATTGTTTGAATATTATTTTGAGATAATAAGGGTACAATACATCATTGTTAAAGCAATATTGTAACATAGGATTTCCACATTGAAATATAGATTGTATGGAAGCCCTGGCCGTGCAGTGGTCATCACTGGTCACGTAGCGGCCACTATAGCTGTCCGCAGGGTCTGTCAGCTTTACTGCTAATGTCTATTTATTGATGGATTATCAATTTCAATATGTCAGTGGATTTTCTTTAAAAAAAAATTGTTTTTCTCCCTTCATGAAATTGGTGTTGAAATATCCAAGCAGATATGTCATTGTGTTTGTGAAATATTAAAATAATTGTCGAGGTTATACACTTTCTTTAAAAAAAAATTCTTGCTCATTAATTTTATTGTTGACATTTTTAGACTCTTGTTTTTTAAAAAAATGTTAATGTTTTTTGTTGAGTTTGAAGTTGTTGCAGTAATAAAGCATTAATGGATTAATATTTATTCAAATCACAAAATTACTTAATCATATTTTGCCATTTATCATTTAATTCAGTGTCAGTTTACAACATAACAGAGTGCGTGTACAGAGACGAGACTGGTCTCAAGACTCATCTCGAAGCTTGCGTAAAGTACAGTATAGACTAGGATCTCCTAGATGCGAGATCAAAGTCTCATCTGCATTAGCTCATATTAACGTGAAAAGAGTTAAGTTAATGATTATTTATTTTTCAGGTACCCTTATAACCATGTTTAGATTAACTTTGGATAAATGGCAGTTAGATGATGCGCACAAAGATAAACGGAATAAAATTTACACTCAAGATTTCATGGTAAGAATTTATTCATAAATATTTATTTTATCGTTTAATGCAATAATTAATAGTATTATTTAATTAAAATAAGAATCCATACATTTTAAAATTATTAAATTAAAGACACACTAATAAAAAACATTATATATCTACATTTTACAAAGTTGTGAAAATTGGTTTCACTTGGAAAATCACTAATGTGACTCAGATACCAAAAGCAAGCTAAGTAACTACTCAATGTACAAGCTAGACTATTTATGGCAAAATATATTTCGCTCATCCCATAGAATCTATCTAATTTACATTTTATTTTGGAATAGAGAAGTAAACATAATTTTCTGTCTCATAAAAACTGTATTAAAGTTCATCCCTTCTCTGCGAATGGCCCCTAGTGTACCTTTTTGATGGGACCACTTGTTGACCCGTTGAGCCCGCAGTAAGCAAAAGAATGTGTAATTCCTATATAATAACACGTATTGATTCTATTCATAAGTGCATATTTCATTATTATTTATCAATAAAATAAATTAAGGGGTCCTATGACAAATAATAATTCCACTACTAAACTTTAAAAATGTTACATTCCTGTAAAAAAATAATATTTTTTTTTTACTTATGATATTTTTCTACAGGTGTGAGATATATTTACATTGGTTCCTCGGTGTATGTCTGCTTTGGTATAAGTCCAATTTGGTATACGTCTTGTTTGGATGTGAAAATTTTTGTTTGCTGACGACTCGCGTGCGTCAAATGGTGCACACTCACATCCCCAGTCTCGTTCGACTGAATTTGGTTTTTGGAGAGGGAGCATCTCTGCCACGACTGCCCACGAGCGTCTGTATGACTGTTTCTACCATTCGGTGAACAATGTGCACTATAACTTTGTGAATTTCGCGATTTTTTTTTTTGTTAATTCATTAACCATAACCTAAGAAAGTTAATGAAAAGAGCCAAACAATTAAGAAAATGGTTAGGCTCATCATAGAGGTAAAAAAACAGATTAGTATGAAAGTGCCATGCGTGTCCGGGACTTAGTTACTGCATACCATATGCTGAGAACGAAGGTATTTACGATTGTGAAAAACAGACATTATTAAATCTACTAAGGTTGCGGAGGGGGTGAAATCGATTAACAAACAAAGATCAGGGATATTAGAGCATGTTGAGAAATTGCTTTTGATCTGAACAACAGAAAAACAGTGTGCTGGTAATGATTTGTATGTATGATGTATCGGAGGCAATGATTTGCGAAAAGGCAAAACTAATTTCTTCCATGGGAACAGATTAATTATTTTCCCATTAGTTCTTAAGGGAAAAATTAGTTTGGTATAAGCCAAAGACCTGGAACGGAATAACTCTTTGGCCGCCCATGTCGGAAACTTGCGACAGAGAAAGAGATGGCACGAGAACTGTCAGAATTTACGTTGGCTATCGTGAGTAAAGCGGACACGTACGTGACAGTCCGCGGTGTCTATTTCTTACGGCAATTAACCATTAAATAATGCATGATATCACCGGCGCCGCGGATCAGATCTTTAACCAAACTATACGGCTCCATAGAAATCTGTCGAATTACGTCTGAAATCGTCATTTTTCCTCCATGCAAAATTGACAGTTGGCGCTCATTTTTGCATTGCTAGATCGCAATTTCATTAAATTTGGAAATTTAACACACATACTCTCATGTCGACTTCAAAGTGTTGATATTTTTCAAAAACTTTTTGATTTTATTTTTACGTTACAAAATGGCGGAGGGTGACTTATTTCGTTGGTGGAGACTGCCGACTTTTTAGACATTCCCGATATGTTCGTTACTACCGCATAGTCTGATGATGAGAAGAACGCAATAAGTTGTAAAGTATATGGAATATCAATTTGAGTAAATTGTCAGTTAGATTTAGACGTACGTTTGCAATATTTCTCGTTTTTGTTGCCAAGTAATTTAAGTGAATAAAATATTATTTTTTAGTTATTAATTCAAATTAATGTACGAGAGTTTTACTATAAATACAGTGAGTACGTGTGCCGTTAGGCAGTATTGGCCATTGCTACGGCCGGCGGCATCATTTTATGTGTGTTGTTAGCGCTATATAAGTGTGATATGTAATGTGTACGTAGTTGTGATGTGAAGTGCCAATATTTTTTTTGTTTTAAGTATCATTAAATACAATAATATTAATAAAATTTGATGTCGTCCTTCTAAAAAACAAATATAAAATAAATAATAATGTTCTAGTGTTATGGCCTGACAACACGTCGATGGATGCTTATGATGAAATAGTACCCACATTTTTTTTTAGTTAGAACATTTTTATAGTTTTTTTATAAAATTTTGAATTTGGCGCCAATATGGTGGTATGATGCTGTTTCATCTACGATTTTTCTGGGCAGCTAATAGGTTAAGGACGTATACCAAGGTACCACTGTATATATATATATATATATATATATATAAAAAAAAGATTCAACTAAGTAAATTTATTTTGAAGGATGATGTGGTTTTTTTCCATGTGAGTGCTGCTTCTGTTTTTATATTTGAATATGAAATAAATAATAATATGAATTATAATCTTTGAATTTATATTTTTAGTACAGATCTTAATACTAAATTGGATGAAACGTGTTAAAATTCTAAAGATTGGTACAATGAAGCAAATTGCGGCCACGGTATGAATGAGTCGGCAGGAACTGAAATGGGATAAATTCGATAAACGAAAAAAAAATTACCATTAAATCATTAAATTCCCTTAATATGGAAAACTCTTATACATATGAAATATATTTTCTTATAATCTTGAAGTCAAGATTACGGAGACAAATTAACAAAATGTTAAAAATTAATAGTATAAACCATTCAATTTGCAGGACATATTATCAATTTTTGACATTTTTAAAACACTTTAACACATTGTTAGTGAAAACAAAAGATTTTAAATAATACAGTACAATCCCATTTATTTCAAGAACGTTCTCCACAAGTCAGAGTTTTGGAGCAGAATGTGGTCCCTCTGGAAAGTTTTCACACTAAATTGTACTTATAAATCGAATATCATTATTCAAAGTTATTTTTGGACCCTATCGGATGAGTTTATCGGTCTATTTTTCGCCTAATTCGATTTTTTTTGTCAAATGTCCGTAATCTGCAAAAATACATGTACGCTACATGATGTGCCAATGTCAAAAGTCCATCCAAAGATCCAAACCAAATGGGTAGTATCCGTCCCTATACCGATTCACGACGCTTAAAATTAATTTGCATTGTTTGTTTTCTCACTCATTTTCAGTATACTAAAAAAAGATGACAAGCATATCTAGTGTGTCCTCGATTTTTAAATCTTTTTCTTCCTTACTGCGACACATTAATGTGCATGCTTTTTTTCTTGCTCATTTTCTTTACATTAGAAAAAGGTAGTAAATATTATCTTTGCCCCCTTATAGGTAACGTAATTCTCCCAGCTTCTGCGAATGTCAGTGTTGCCAATCTTCTGTTCTGTATTAATACCATCATAATTTTTGTTTACATAGCGTTTGTATATTTTGTTGTACACGGTTGAGTTTTTCAGACTTTTCCGTGTTTTATAAATTATTTAATTTGTATTAATTTTAGTACAGACCATTCTCTTTCTATTTAAGTTCAGTGTCGAGACATTTTGAAGAATGTGTGTTTGCGTTTCTCAGATTTTCTCATATCTTGTTAATTATTTTATTCCCATTGTTTTATATGTAAAGACAATTATTTGTATTTCTCTAATATTTACGTGTTAGATATTTTGAAATTCACAAATGCGTTTGCGTTCCTCAGACTTTTCCGTATTAAATTAAAACATTTTTATGATTTTGACTAATAATTTTATAATCTCGAAAATAACACCAATGCGAAACTCGTACAAAACGCCAACAGTTGCTAAAAAATTAAATTAATTAACAAGAGATTGTTAAAAAATATTATTCAAAATAATATCAACAGAAAAATAAGAATTAAAAATCGAATTAGGTGAAAAATAGATTGACAAATTCATCTGATAGGCTCCAAAAATAGCTACAAATAACGATATTCGATTTATAAATACAATTTAGTATGAAAACTTTCCAGAGGGACCACATTCTGCTCCAAAACTTCAACTTGTGGCAAATTTCGAATAAACGGGATTTTACTGTATATAACACCGTTGTCTTTTAAAGCATAGTAGTAAATATGAAACAAACAGCTCGCAAAATGGCAACATGGTATTTTAAATCGATAATATTATACAAAATCACAAAAATGCATCTGACATAATAATTTTTAATTCAGAACATTGATTTATGCGTTAGTCTAATATATATAGGTACTTTGACTGATTTCATGTAAATCAATTAGGCACTTCAATAAATTATTTGATTTTCATTGGATTAATTCAAATGACAACAATCATTTTATTTCATTCCATAATATTAATATGAAAAAATGTGGAAAAGGCTAGATACAAGTTATTTTTGACACTTTTCTCGAATGTGAGAAAATTAACAATTTTATTGTCGTCTCTTTCTATTGAAACGGTCCTCTCTCGCATAATTTACATAACAAATAACGCCACTAAGTATTTAGGTGGCATTTATTAGAAGTTTGACTATTAGCTCTGTTTTCAAATACTATATAATTTGCGTAGAATTTCTTGAATTTCAAACTGGAAAAATGAAAGTATGCCCTTAACACTAAACAAGGGATTCCTGTATTGAGTTGTTTTGTTATAATATTATGATTAAGATTTCACTTTGCAAATGTGCCTCTAATATTCAACACGAGAATTTAAAAAATGACTTGTGTTCCAGGTTCAGCTTCTAGTGCAGCGCGTACCGGAGAACTCGGCGTGGGGCTGTGGTGGTACGGGTAGGCTGCGGGGTTCTCCCCCTTCCCTCTCGCATTCCTCCAGTGCCGAGGAAGATGACAGCGAAGACTCCCTGGAGCCTGAGGAGGGCTGGGACTCTGGTGAGGCCCGCCGACGCTCCTTATTCCCCGCTCCCGGACCCCGCCCGCAACGCCGCTTCTCTACACCCCTCCTCACTCCTTTTACGCGGGCGCACTCCTTCCTTTAACATTATCCTTTCTCCCCTTACCATTCTCATACTGATTCTCATTCACATTTAATAAAAATACAGATATGGCTTCATTTAGTTGTGTTGACTATCACAACTATTCTAGCTGTCATATTACCCGACAGAAATTATAAGTTTACGAAATTCCGTCTCGGGATTATTTTTAAATCCCAAAAAAGTACAATTAGCAGCGATTAGTTGTATGATGTAGTTTTGTTGATAAATTGACAATCAGCATATTTTTCATGGTGCGATTAGAACTATATATAGTTTTTTGCTTTATCTTCACACATTGAAGCTAAAATAGAGAGATTTGATGATCATATTTTTGCTACAATTATCTTACTGCAGTCAAACTTCATTAATTTGTAAATGTTCACATATTTCACATGTAAGTAAATGATCAATTTCATTCCAAAACACCCACGTCGTGAAATCTTTACATTGCACAATCAAAATTGAAATTCACAATGCGCAGCACAGCAGTCTGCCAATCTTATTCATTTTTTCCCAATTTACTATCCATGCATGATGCAATAAGATCTGATGGCACATCTATACTGATAAAAATGTAAAAATCATCAAAGTGATTTACTTGTTCATATGGATGCAATACTCATTTTGAAGATTGCGCTACAACTAACCCTTAAAATAAATGCTAATATTGCAAAGGTTTAGGAATTATCAAAATTGGGAAAAAATGTGCACCCAGATATTAGTCCTTGGTTCGCTTCCTATTTCTCTACATTCCGTGGTTGTGAAGTCATTTGTGCTAATTGTTGATTCTTAGAGCATTATAAATTGTTTTTATTTTTCTTGAATATTTCATTTTCTGTGCTTATTTTTTTTAGATATTTTGCAGGTTTTCAGTGCGTTTGTCGCTCTTTTATTTTTTTTCTACTTTCTGAGTCATTTTGACATCTTTTCAATTTCCTTTTATTTTTACCCTTGCTAATATTTATTCACTTGCTCTTTATTTTTTTATTCAATATAAAGGTTTCTATGGACAATATTTAAAACAAATCAAATTTTTAAATTCCTAAAAAATTCACTAGTCTCATGATGCTCAGATGCCATCATTTGTCTTTTTCAATTTCTAATTGATGGAGTTTTGCATAATTCTGATTTTTTGTATCAACAGTCTCTTTAATTTTAATGAATATATACTTAAAGATGTAATTTTCCCTGAGAAACTATCAACTTTATTTATGAATGGCCAACGTCACAAATCACAAGACACATGTATTTCTGGAAGCCTTCTATATGTGCAGTACCTCAGATGACAGAGCTTGCTTATGCGCTACGCATCTAGTTGATACTTTATTATTAATACTTATCATCATTTTTCCTTTCCTTTGATCCTCCTTCTGCCAGAGTACTTTGTAATATAATCATTATATTAGATCTAGTATTAGGGCATAATTTTTTTTAAATAGTTTTAACCATACATTTTTAAATATACATTTAAACACAGTAGACTCCCGATTTTCCAGGGTTCAGATTGGTCGGTTTGAATTTTGAAAGTCATTGAAAAAATATTTTTTAAAGGGAAAATGTTCCACATTGCTCATACGGCCAAATACGTCTTTAGAGTCGAGTACGTCATCCGCCGACGTGGCTGACAAATAATCTCTCAAAACATTAATTTTATCTTTATTATTTAGTTTTCTTTAATGAGGATTAATTGCGTCCAATCGTTTACTTGTTTACAATACAGCGTCAGGGGCGCCATAGTTTTTGTTTTATTTGCGCATACAAAACAAAATATTGTCTTCTAGATAGTTCCATGGTTTAAATAAAGGCCCAGCAAGGGGAAAAATTAAACAGCGATGATCTAGCTGCACAATTAGAGGAAGACGAGTTAATTTCTGCGCAGCAAGATGACAGCACTTTTGCTGAAAAAAATGATGTAGAGAAATGTTTGAAATAGAATTTGTTAAATCCCGGTGAAAAATAATCCTCTACTTTATTTTTTATTGAAATATATAATAATTGTGTAAAGAAATATTTATGGTAGCAACTCTCTACATCCGGTTGGCATTTGCATTTGCAGAAATGCACATGTTCACGATTTTGGGACAAAAGGTAGTTTGGATAATGCTTGATTTTTGTTACTTTTGCATGCCACTGCTTTTTGAAAATCAATTATCCGGAAAAAAAATTATTACCGTCTATAACTATGTATATACTCCCGGATAACTGGGAGTCTACTGTATTAATTAATATATGAAAATCACTTTATTATACATTAAAAATTACTAAGATACATTTAATGTGTTATAAATGTGAAATAAATATATATTTATATGATGCTTATAATTTGAATTTGTCGTACAAAATAACTGAAACCCTGACAAAACCGAACCAGTTTAATGTGCATATTCAGCATAGACATTATTGGCAATCTCATATGTTTTACTTGTGGCGGCATGGTCCAGCGGTGAGTGTGTCCACTCGTTCGGTGTTAATTAATATTTTATTTTGTTACCTGAGAATTTTAAATTTAACTTAAGTTCTCATCACTAGGTGATTTGAAATTGTGAATGAAGTGTATTCTATCTTTCCTTCCGAAATAGCAGTAAAAATGCAGGTTTCCACCTGTAGTGAAATTCATCGAGTATTTGTGGATTTTTGGCATACACAGGCGTAATAGATGTAATCAACAATATGAAGAGTGGTCTACTCTGTCCAAATTCCGAGTTCAAAATGTTCAAACTCTATGTAACTTCTCTACCTTTACGGAATTATTCAATGTTTGTGTTGTATTTCAGTTTAGTATTGACTTTTCAATTTTTATTAATAATTGTACTGGTTTAGAAATAAACTGAAATATTAAAAAGTTTCTCGGAAAAAATCCATTGTAAATTTGATGGTAATTATGTAAACTCTCAGATCTTTATCCTAGCTTGTTGTATTTGTTCATTTGGATTATGCAACAACATACATACATAAGCTGTTTTGTTTCTAAAATACACACATAAACATTTTGGATAACATTTTAAAAGTAGAAGCTTATGTTTCGAGGTCTCTGTTTTGCTTGAACAATTCACATTTGTTCATCTTGTAAAAGTGTATGAAGCAAGCGAATATATCCAAATCAGTGAAACCCTCTTAAGATGTTTTCAATGGGAGCAGTCGATTGAAACTTTTTATATATTATTCATATGCGATAATCTTATAGGTCAATATTAAATTGCATCGTAAATATTTCATAAATAATATTATATTATTTTGTTACCCAGAAAACATACTAATAGTGTAAATTGGTGAGGATAAATTGAGTTGGGGGTCCATATTCTCAAACTTCTCGGGTGGAAAAATACGTCATTTTTGTATGGGAGTTTTCAGGACTGAAATATTTGATCTTAGCCGGAAAAACGTTTAAAACGGGAACAATGCGGATTTCACTGTATTAATAAAATCTACTTGGTAGTTAGAAGATTTGATTTTCTTTTGGGAATAATAAGACCTTATAAGTAAAAGGTAAAAGTGTGAATTAACTTTTCATTATTTTATTAAATGGACTGACGGAATAATAAAAATGGTACTTGACTGTTATATGTACGCTCCACCTTCATTGACCTGTCATTATTCTTGTTATATCAACATTTATGTTAATATGTGCACACTGCCACAACATGAACGTTGTTTGATTATATAGATGTTACAATAATATTTTGAATATTTAATTGCATCTGTATCATTAAATTAACTCTGCTATCAGGTGATAGTACACCATTGATAGCGTCGCCGGGAACAAAGGGGAAAAGTGGTTTGTTGAAAGACATTTGATGGCATCACAACATAACCCCAAATAAATTATAAACACAGTGTGTTGTGTTTCTGATCTGTAGTTTTAAAATATTCACTAAAGATTAAATGTAATAATTGTAATGTACATGTTTTATTACTGTTCAGTGCCCAAATGCAGTTTAAGACTCGTATGTAGAGTTGTTTCCATGAAATAAACACAAGAACTAGGTGACCAAGCATCAGTGTAAATTTCTAATAGAGCAACGTAGTGTCAGTATACTTTGTATAATGTAGGTGAATATACATTTGGTGTAATGTAAATTAAACATCATGGCAGAATGCTTCCGCACGTATGGTGCTTGTATAACAGACATGTACCTTTTACAAAAATAATTTTCATTTCGACCCATAATAATCAGATCTTCCATATAGTACACCTTAAACATTTTATATTCAGAATTTGAACCGGTATCGCCGTTAAATATTATGGACCAGGTTTATTACATCCCGTATTAACATTCTTTCGTAGTTAAAAATGAAACATTCTATTCCATTCAATAGATCTTTTTATGGGGCATATTAAAATGTTCAAATTCTGTTTTATTAATTAATTTATTTTATTTTATATATTTACAAAATTCAACGGCGAATATTGCATGTACTTAATAATGTGTACTACTATACAGTATTAAATAAAGTGTAGCATAGATTGAGCGTTACAAATACAACTGGACTATCAACCGATCGGCGTAATTGTCGCCAGATTAATTCAATGTAGTGTTTTGTAACTCTTTGTTACAGGTTTTGGTACAATTTGTGCATGAATATTTGTTTACTGTGACCAGGGAGTATTTAAAGAGTTTGGATCTGCCAGACCGACTAGCGTGTAACTGGTCATGGACATACATAAACCTCTTATATTGTAGAGATATGGATATATTTGCGGGGTGAAGGAGAATAGGTATTCATGTTAGCTATTTTTAAAAACCTCACACCTTGTTATGACTATAAATTCTAAATAGGTAATTCAACAAATGTAGTAAATGTCCGCCTTTCAAGATAAACTATGAAGAATTTTATCACTGTTCATTTTTATAATTTTGTATTTGTTTCAATATATGTATTACATTACATTTATGAATATTAGAGCTATACCTTCTCATAAATATATTCCATCAGTTTGGTCTGAATGGTTACACGAAATGTACTCACTTGTGATATGTATTCCCTTTCATAAAAAGATTCCATCAGTCCTGCCTAAATGGTTACACAATGTGTATCCAGTTGCGGTATGTATCCCTTTCCATAAATATACTCCATCGGTCCTGAATGGTTAGATAACATGTACCCACGGTTTTTGATTGTCTACTAACTGACTGCAGCATCTGTTTTAACAGTTTGTTTAGCCAAATATTGTTTGTTTAAAGCATCTGGACCTGAGAGCAATTTAATATTGATAATATATAGTGTATGTAAAAAAAGGAAAGTGACATGAAACGTGACATTTATTTATATCCAAGTGTAATATTAATACATATATATTTATCCTGAAAATATCTTCTGGAGGTACAAACATATAAAATCAATACAGCAACCTGAGAAAATATTTTCATCTCGTCATAAATATATATAATACGTGTTAAGTTTACTTTTAGCTGGTTTTAATGTTAAAAGTTTCAGAGATAAAATGAAAGCATTACATCTTTTTAATGAATAAAATTTCTCATTTTTTACCATTTTTAATCCTATATTTTTTAAAAACTTAATACAGGGATCCCGCACGCTGTTAATTGGTTCCAGAATTTTTTTCATACCTGGGTATAAATTTACCAGGAAAAATATTGTCGGTACAGTAAATTTGATAATTTAAGACGTCAAAATATGTTAATTTCTCCTAAGTTTATTTTAAATAGTTCATAATTATGTTCATCAATGGCTCACAAAAAGTAACAAAAGAATATCCACGTACAAAATATAAATTGTTTCTCAATGTTTTTGAAAAAATAAAATTCAAAATAATGGCAATTTATTTAAAACCACACAAAATATAACAGGTTGGTATACTCCGAATATTAATAGAATTAATTATGTTGCATTGTTTTTTAGTGTTTCAAGATCTCTTGCGACACTTGACTAACACTTTTTCTCCTGATGGTGTCTGACAACTTTTTTTTGTCACCCAATGATTTGTTTCACATCGAAAAACTTATCACAATAACATAATTGTTATCTTTTATAAAGATATAATTATCGGAAAAGCAGTGCTTTCATAACAGGGGATTCTTACGTAATACCAATAATTTTTTTTTGATTGACAAGTTTTTTTGAGAGTACATTTTGAATCTCACATTTAATTCATTTTACCGCTATAATCTTATTATCTGTAATTTGTGGCTTGAAATTATAATTTTAAAATGCAAAAGAAGATACTGCCCTGTTAACAATAGCAATATTTACAATTAATATCTGCAATATGTTTTTCATTTTTACCTTCCAGAATATTTTATACACAATGCAATTCATTCTAGGTTCTTACGATTTTGGAGATTTCTTTCACTCTAGGAATGTCCAACAAAAACTGCCTGATTTATTTACTAATTAAAATCAGATTAATAAATTATAATCATCATCTAATTACTGCATCTAGGTAACTTACTATGTAGTACTTGAGCTTTTAGATTTTGTTTGGTCAAAGTATATAAGGTATTGAGAGTCTGATAAAGATCTAGCTATTGTTAGTTAGTCAAACAACTCTGGAGAGTAGAACTTGGATATATTTGCAATTTTATTGTTTGTCAGTTGTATTAGTGTGATGATTTTACCTATGCTGAATGACATTTTTTCTTAAGGCTTCCCTTTCAAAAATAATTAATATTTGTACATTTTTTTTTTTACGAAAATATGGGTTATTTATTCATTTATATCAGAAGTTATGCAATATATTAGACCTTTTTAATAACTATTGATAGGACTTTTACGCTAATGTAAAATAAATAAACTGAATGTTATTCGCAATAATAAAGAAAATACAACCATTATAAGAAAGACTGTGACCATTAAATTTATTTTCAGCGTGCAACAAAATTGCCTTAATATAGAAAATTCTTGCATATACGAAATATATTTTCTTATAATCTTGAAGCCAAGATTACGGAGACGAGTCGACATTGTACCAAATTAGCAAAATGTTTAAAATTAATAGAGTTACAAACCATTCAATTTGCAGTACATATGATCAATTTTCGATATTTTTAAAAACACTGTTGGTGAATACAATACAAATTACTTAAAATAATATATTATATTAACTTACACGCTTTGAGGCTTCAGCTACTATTCAAAATCAAGTTTTGTATCAAAAATACAATAATTTTTTACTAAATAATATTTATATCGATTTTATTAATGTGTGTATTATATTTATTTCAAATCGCCGATTAAAAAACAATAAAAACACACATTAATAGGGTCCATATAAATATTATTTAGTAAGAGATTATTGTGTTTTGATATAAAACTTGATTTTAAATAAGAGCTGAAGCCTCAAAGCATGTAAGTTAATATAATATATTATTTTAAGTTATTTGTATTGTATTCACTAACACAAAGTGTTTTTAAAAATGTCGAAAATTGATCATATGTACTGCAAATTGAATGGTTTATAACTCTATTAATTTAAAAAAATTTGCTAATTTGGTTCAATGCCGATTTGTCTCCGTAATCTTGGCTTCAAGATTATAAGAAAATATATTTCGTGTATGCAAGAATTTCCTATATTAAGGCAATTTTGTGGCACCTTGAAAATAAATTTAATGGTCGCGGTCTTTCTTATAATGGTTGTATTTTCTTTATTATTGCGAATAACATTCAGTTTATTAATTTTCCGTCAGTGTAAAAGTTCTATCTAAGTAATAGTTATAAAAAAATTCTAATATATTGTACACCTTCTGATATAAATGAATAATAAAAACCCATATTTTCACAAAAAACGCGGAAATATGAATTATTTTTGAAAGTGCGCCCTTAATAATTATGATAAAATATTTTCACAAGTCCAAGTGTTGCTTGAGAGCGGTCTGGGTTATGCGGAATTCCCGAGATCTCAAACACAAATTAGAAATGTATGGTACGTGATCTGCAAGCGTGCTAATGTGTGTGTGATGGTTGTGTGGCAGCGGTGGTGGAGCGGGAGGGTGCGGGCGCAGCTCTGCTCGGCCGCTATCGTCTCCTCTCCGAGCCAGACCTGGAGCTGGATCCCTCCGGCCAGCAGCAGAGGCCTGATGTCGACAGGATGCTCCAAGCTTAATCACAGTAATGTGTCGTCCGTCTCTTGTCTCTTTCCTATTTGTTGTTTTGCATTTACGCTCACACCCGGACTAATAAAGCTACGCTCTTATTACTACTCATGGCTTTGCCGCTTGTCAGCATTAATATTAATTTCTTGTTCTTTTGTTTGTTTGTATATTTTTTAATACATCATAATTGAAGCTTGCCGTTGAATGAATGTGTATATTTTCTAGGGTATTCCGCACAGAATTATTCTCCTCAGAGCACCTCAATGTTTTGACAGGATGATACTGCTTGTTTCAAGATTAGAAAAATGACAGAAAAAGTCTCAGAAAGTGTTAAATTGTGAGACTTTTACTTTGAAAAATTTGCCAACATCAACTATTTTTTATTTGTTTTTAAAATGAAAATAATACATTATACATTCTTGGATACCCTAGAAAATAGAAAAATGCCTAGTTCCATCTGTAAATTTTTTGCATACCTTCAATACACTATGCGTATAATTTATAAAAAAAAAACAGAAACGATAAGAAAAGGTAAAATAAAATTGTACTCGATGGAACAATGGTCCGCGTCGCATCCAGCTGTTAGACTTCATAAACAGTTTATATTTATCACAAATAGAACTGTTCAGCCGCACGCTTCATTTATTATTTGAACCGGTCGGTGTTTCTCCGGACTTGCAGCAATGTTTAAAAAAAATTCTCCATTTAAATTCTCGTAGCTTTAACCCTGGCCAGTTAATTTATTTCTGTATTAATTTAAAGCATGCCCACATCAGATTACATGTTTTACTATAATTTTGTACTTATATTTGTATAAAAGACAATGTTGTGTTATTTGTTCAGCAATGTCGACAATACGTCATCAAAATTGGACAGGTTAGACGTAACAAGTCATACAAATGTTTTTTTTTTAATATTAAAATTTTAGCAATAAAATATATTAAAACTTAAAATCATAATCAATTTTTTTCTTCACTTTGCAATAAAACAAGTTACTTTGTGACACACATATTGTCTTTCATAAAAGATTTCATTCATTTATCTAATGAAATTTTTGTACCATTCTTATTTCATGTTTTAAAATAATATAGTTTATTTTGATTGGAATTTAAATAAATTGATTAATTAACTTTATTATTATTAAAAAATACAATGGTATAATGAATACTTATTGTGTAATAAACAATAGTTCTTTTGATTAACGCAGTAATTTTTTATTTTTTACTTAGTTAATATTTTAAATTGCTCTCAGTTTTTTCCTGAATTTTTATAACATTTTTACATACAGTTTGATCATTGAATATTATAAATTATATATTTTTTATTTATGAATCCTTTTTTATTATAATGATAATTTGGCAAAAAATATATTACGTATGATGGGTCTGAAGATTAGCTTTCTGATCAAACCCATAATCATGGGCTTTATTCCTGGCTAATTCATTTATTTTTTTTGCTTTAAAAAGTAGTCATCTTTTAAAAATGTACATGTGTTAGAGAAAATACTTGTAGAAACTGAATTTTGCTTTCAATTAAAAAAATAATTTCATTATAGCAGTTGGTGGATGGGTATGAAATTATAACATTTATTTTGTAGTCAAGTTTGTTTGGTTGTGGATGTTATATTTTTTATTTTTAGCACCCTTTATTTGAATATGCACGTGTTATTATTTTGATGCATCCTTCGTGTCTCATAAGTCATAAAATATTTTTGTACTACTTTGAAATGAGTCGGAGACTTAGTATTTTTACTCTTTAAAATATAATATTCTTGTAATTAATAAACTAAATTGTTTTGTTTTGATCTGCATTCAGTTTTAATTTTTCCTTATAGTGGCGCAGGAATTGTACCTTAACCGGTTCATTGCCCAAGGATGTAAATACACATCCAAAGAAAACTATTCCTGAGATTAGTTTTTCAGGGATTAGATTTTATGGGATTTTTTTTTTTTGTTGGGGCGAAATAAAAATGTTTGTTCCGAATGGACAAACACTTGAATCAATTATTGCTTGTTTATATTGAATTTAATGAAACGTAAAAAGTTACTGTACGAGGTTGCTATACCAGTCCAAGCAAATGTACTTTAATGGCAAGAATTTAAAATAGTTTATTTTTAAACAATGAAATTAAATAAATTATCATTTAACCCAAAAGTCTAAGGTTCGTTTCTCATGCCGCCAGCCATAAGGCAATCCTATTTCTGTAGCAATGGACACTTGAGCCTAGCATAAAAATGGTTGAGAGAAATAAAAAATAAATAATGAGGTACAATGTCTGCGACCAATACGGCAACAGCAAAAATGCTGCTAGGCGTGTCGACATTAAATGGCTGAGATTGATTTTTGTTAGGAGTAGGTGTTGAAGCGGGTAAAAGATTATATCCCCTTTTTGGACAGCAACAGATAAGATTGAAATTTAGATTTCAAATAGATTACAAAAATAAAATCTTATTAGGTTTGTTTCTTGTAAGCTTTTTCACATTTTGTGCCACATCCATCCATGTGCATCCGTCAAGACACAAACTGACGGCATTCCAGTATCATACACGTTATTAGTTGTTTCAAAGTTTAGATACTAATTATTTTTCATGATTTATCAAATTTTTTTTTTACATTCGCTTATCTACTTGTGTCAGTTTTAAGTGATTATTTACACTATGGTGCTGAATGAAGAGAATATTCATTTAGTTTGAACAAATAACATCAAAAAAATGTTATGTGTGCTTTTTAAATATTTGAGGCAGTTGGACATTTTTAACTGTAAATCTGTGACCAATTTGATTGGTCATATATACATATTGATTGGTGATATACTATACTACTAGTTAACCTAGGTTAAATGTAAAGTTATTACATTACACAGTTTGATAGTCGTGTATTTTAGTTGAAGGTGGTTGTTCTGCTCCTGAACTTTTTTTTTTTTTTACAAAATAGCATTGGTTATTTATTTTTATACATATAGTAGATATATTGTATATTACACATTTATTTTGTTATTTGTGAACATGCAGAATTATTATACAACAATATTCTTATTTTATTGAGTAACTAGGATAGCTTTGTACTTATAATATCTTGGATTATATATTACTAGGATCTGTCAGATCTTTCTACTTCCAAATTTATTTTATTAGCACTCAAATATAAAAAAAGGAGAAACATTTCATATTTTGCTTCTTCTTTTTTTTGTTGTCGTTAAAATGTAAATTCTTATAAAGTTTTGGTTCCCTGCGGCCAAGCGATAGACTATAACAGTTCTAACCTATCCTGGTCAATTTTACCATTAATATTTGTTTTTGTCAAATAAAACAATATATATATATATATTATATCTTAATAGTTCTATTTCGGAAATTACAACTTGACAAAGCTTTATACGCAGTGTTTATACCATAATTATAAACTGATACGGAAACAAAAGTTTCTCAATATTTTATAAATAATCACATTATTGCTTTATTATTTTTTTAAATGCCATTTAATAACATGGATACTTTTTTATAATTAATATACTTAATTTTTTTTTAAATATCCATCTGATCAGAATACTGCATTATCAATTTTTTTTAAATAAAATTGTATTCATTAATTGTCACTGCCCAGTAAAATAATATTTAAAAACTAATAATTAGCAGTTTAGTTTTATAATAATCACCAACTTTTTTGTTCTTGAATGCAAAATTTCCAATAAAGTGCCAAATGAGTTGTCAGATAAATACCTTGTTTATTAAGAGAATTTGGTGTTTTATACATTTTATAGTTTTTAATAAATAAATATTTGAAAACGTTAGAATCACAAAACACTCAAATCTTTTTTGATATACTGTGAATGTGGCACAATATCTGTTTCATGTTAATGTTTGTCAATTGGCTTTTGTTATTATTGGTTGGGGGATGTTGCTTAAGGAGAACTATTCTTACAGGAGAATCCACTTACCTGTGAGGAGTTTCCAAACTATGTGCAGAATGTTGTCCACTTGTTGATGTGCCATTTTGCTGTAACATTAAAGACTGCTTGACTGGAAAAGTTGTCCTGCATCCGGATGGCAAGTTGCACACTTATCAGATCTGAATATCTCAGTCAGCTCTGAAGAATCAAGCAGTTAGTGTTCCATATTGTACATTATTCTCCTTTTTTACATTTTTGTGAGTCAAAAAGTGTTATGGACTTGAAATGATCTTTATTTTGTCTTTATAAGTTGTGTGTGCTAACGAGGATATACGTATCCGAGTTACACATTAGGTTAATTAGAATACTGAACGCTAGTGTGCTTTTTTTGTTTTGTTGCTTTCTTAATATGTCGATCACATATTTGATCTCAGAGGTTTTGCAATTTTGTTTGTTTTATTGAATATTTGTTACGAATGAAGGACAATTCTGTTTCCTTGGATGGAAATCATTCATCGAGTAATTGGTGACATTCTGCAACACTAAACAGCCTCAGCTTCATTCACTGGAAGATCATTATCTCGTACCTGATAAGATCATTTCTTTTTATTATTTATTAAATTTATTCCATCACATAACTACTTTAAATTCATACCAGTTATCCATTCTGGTGCATGTTTAGAGCAGAACATGAAATGAATGTCCTGCTGTGATTGTACAGTATATTGTGTTTCCACTATCAACTTTGTATTTGGACCTATGTTTGAAGCAAAGGTGCGTGTTGATAATTCGGATGGACTTATGTAATAGTACTTGTTGTGACTATGTGGTATGATTGATTGTTTGCAGTTTTATTTTCGTACTAGTGGAAGTATAGATTTTTTTATTGATATCCTACAATGTATTCTTTGAGAACTTTACATTAAAAAAAGTTATTTTTATATGTGCATACGAATATCACCGCTTCAGAGTGCACATGTGTAGATCTTCTGTAATCTTATGCATATAAGTTAAAATATATGCAACATGTGTTGACCCTAACAGTTGGTACGTTCTCGAGCAAAAGTGATGTCAAAATAAATTATTTGAGTGAACCTTCAAGGTGGGTGTTATTTCCATAACATGTACGAAGCAATGAGCGTGAAAGTGTAAGTCTGCGCTCTAAAGATGGTGAGACCCGCGGTATGGGAAATATGGGTACAGGGAGTTAACGTTGTCTGCTGGTACCGCGGGCTTGCCGTATTAATTGTAAATAGATATTCATCTAAAATATTTTTACAATTGACTTAGAACACTAATTTCTACTAATGCTAATTACATTATTTATTTTTTAAGAATTATTTTTAATACTGCCACAGAAAAGCGCAAGTTTGGTTAAATTTAGTTTTAATTTAAATAAATCTATTCAAAATTTTAATATTATTTAAAAACATCAAGCTTATTTAAAATGAATCATACTTAAGGCATAGTGATCTGTTACGTTTTTTATCATATTTTTTTATATTTTTGGCTTTGGTGAATCATCTGTTACAATTTGTCACATTGAATATTTTTCTTAAAGCACCGGTTGTTTTATAGCCACTAGGAGTTACAAATTCCTACAAGTAACATTCAAGCAATTATGAATTAATAGTTGTAAAGGTTTAAAAAATTGCTAAATTACTGTTTTCCGCATTCAAATAATCCAGTAAACGCCACCAAAGTCATAAACATTTGAATGTGAGATAAACATTGGAAATAATTTAGTATTAAATATGATGTATGTTAAGTGGCCCTCAGACATTGACAGTGTATAAATATTAAAACCTTGATTTGTGTAAAGTGTGTAGTTCAACCTAAGGAGTACAAATTAACAGAAACGAGTTATTTGATCTCAAACATTACATTTTTTCTTGCCAACATTAATCATTAATGATTTTCATCTATATCTCTACCACTAAATAGTTCTCTTCAAATTGGGTTTCAACAAAAAAATCAATGCATTTTCAAAATAGTGATTCAATTTAATGTTGTACTTAATACAGAGAAAATTGTACTTTCTGTTAATATATATATATTGTTAAACATTGACATGTATCAGAGGTAGCTAAACATATACATCCGGGACTAGGTTATACATTGTTGTCACGAAGGAAACAGAAAGTTAGTCAAAGTTTATGGCAGAATGCAGTCAATCGTTTGGCATTATTCATCAGGTCGCATTTCGACTAATATTTAACCTTGGTTATGTAACTAAAGCAATTTTATTGTTTGTCTCATTAAAAGCCGAGCTGCAAGAGTGCCTTTACATTTGTGCCATGCCGCTCGGAATGTAGGGTTCGGCTGCTTTTGAAACATGTGTTATTCTATTCTGATTGCCAACATTTTTTATAAATGTTCAGCTGTAAAGATTTTCTAAATATGTTTAATTTATCTTTAAATTCATTTAAATGTATAGTAATGGTTCAACTGTTTATAGGCAAAAGTGAACCAAATGGAAGATGTAAAGCCTGCGCTAGTTACAAGTGCTGTAGTTGTGTGCTATGACTGGCTGTGATGTAGTCGGTGGGTTGTGGACGAGAGGAACATTTAATATTGAATCATTGATTGTAAAAATTGTATCAATGAGTAGAAAGTCTTAATATGAACAAACGTGTGCTATTTGTAAATATTGAAAGGGGGTTTTTTGTACGGAAACGTGCCGGATTGCGGTTTTGGCCGACAGTTGTTCATTCACAGTACTCTGTTCATTTAATAGTGCGTCATCATAAATATAAAATGTGATAAATATTTAATAATTTATATTTCAACAATTTTAATTTTGCTGAACATTTCTTATATTGATTTAAACTATTAAAATACTAATTGGTGTTAGATTAATGTTTAAATATTTGTGACGGATTGTGTATTTACTTTGTAATGATTTGAATCTCTTCCTGTTGAAATGAGTTCACTTTTTCATTTGCTTAATCCTTTCAGTGCCGGTGAGCAACACCATTTTTATTGTCAGTGCTGAATTAATTATGATTTATTGCAAATAAATGTCAATGTTAATGGCTATGTTGGGGATCCTGCCTGTGTTTGGGATGCCTGCACTCGATAATTTTAAAAGCATCGAGATTGATAGAAAATAGTCAATTGATACAGAAACATGAATAAACATATATTTTGGGGTTTCACTATTAACGTTAGAGCGGAAGTTTCTCCTTCTCTCGTACACTTTTCTAAATATAAACAGATTCCCAGGATTAAGCACAGAGTTTATTTTTCAACACCGTCAGGTTTATCTCTTCTTCGTCAGGTTTATCACCAATCTAGATATTTTATATTTAAGTGTAATATATTGCGAGCCACAGATACAGACCCTAAATGGATGGACCAAATGTAGTGGAGGTCAATTCACCATTTTAAAATGGATGTCCTATGTCACTATGTAAGGAGAATATAACATTCAATAATCATTTATTCTCTGAGGACCTCGACATTTCCAAAAATTTAATGCTAAATCATAAGCATTACGAGGAGGTGCAAATTGTATTAGAGCTGCATGAGCGAGAAATGTGTACAGCGTGTGTTGGACCGAGTTTTACATTTATAATTGATACACAAATAGCAAACGGAAAATGATAACATAAGCATGTTTGTGATATAAAATACCTAATGCATTATTAAAATAAAAATACATTACAAAACATTAAAATAAATATGCATTAGGATTTATATAGTACTGTCTACTTTTATTTCTCCTCTAATTCTACCGACTCCCATCTACAAACAGCTGATCCTTCATTCCAACACCTCATTAAGTGTACGGTCCAATTAATGGCATTTCTCAGATGTAACAAACTTGTTTTTTCCACAAAGCTAAAGCATAGAGCGAGTACAATGGCGCACTCTTTTATCCGTTTACCTGGTCGTTAGTCGTGTATCATTCCAGACATGGTAAGTGCACTGGTGAGCTGCAAATTTTTTATTTACCAGCTCTTGTCTCCCGATTAGTCAAATCTGAAATTAAAGTCTACTGGACTTTGGGAATACAGTGGTACCTCAGTATACATCCTTAATTTATTCCAGATCTTTGGACTTATACTAAACAAATTTTTCCCATAAAAAATAAAGGGAAAATGATTAATCCATTCCCATGAAAAAAAAAAAGCATTAGTTTTGCCATTTCGCAAATCAATGCACACTGTTTTCTGTTATCTAGATAAAAAGCAATTTCTCAACATGCTCTTAATATTCCTGATCTTTGTTTGTTAATCGATTTCATCCCCTTCGCAAGATTTAATAATGTCTTTGTTTTTCACAATTGTAGATTTCGCTTTCAGCATATGGTATGCAGCAGCCAAGTCCCGGACACGCATGCCACCTTCATACTTTTATCTCTAATAATATTAATAATCTCTTTTTACCACTATGGTGAGCCTAACCATTTTCTTCATTGTTTGGCTCTTCTCATTAACTTTCTTAGAACTGATGGTTATTGAATTTACAAAAAAAATTGTTCCAAATTCACAGAGTTATTTTGCGCGTTGTTCACCGAATGGTAGAAACAGTCGTACTAATGCTCTTAGCCAGTTGTGGCAGAGATGTCCCCGCCAAAAACTAATTTCAGCCGAACGAGACGTAAGCGCGCATCATTTAACACACCGTCGCCAAACAAAGGTCGCATACCAAACAAAAAATTTCACATCCAAACAGAAGGTATTCCGAGTTGGACTTATACCAAAGTATACCGAGATACCACTGTATGTCTAAAGGGCTGCCAATATATGACAAAATTTTATAACATTTAACTATATAAAATGAGCGGGCCAGTGATCCTGAAGTTGTCAGAACCTGATTTTGGTTCCAGTCTGCCTACACGCGTTGCTATTGTTTTGGAGATATTTTTTTATAAAAAAGGATTGTTTCATCTTTGTTTTGCAAAATATTAGTCATTTACGTAAACATATTTTAAAATTTCACAAAGTTGATAAGTTGTCTTAATCACCTCTCCGTGGGTTGATAATATTCTATAATCTCCAAATGGTTAAAATGTGTTTGTGAGATCATATACATATTTGTGTATTTTAATTGCTCTTAAATCACCAAATTTCATCTCATATTTTTTTTAGTCGTTTTCAACTATTTATTCTCCAAGGAGATTTCAATATATTGTATTTTCTTAATTCTTAAAAGAATTCAAGTTTAAATCTACCAACTTGTTTTCTGTACAGTCTGTATTTATCAGATTGTTCTTAAACTGAATTGTTTGACTCTAAAAAAAATCACTGTCTCTGTCAACTTTTGAATCACTGGCATTGAGACCAGAAATTATTTTAATTACCGGTTGCATAGAGCCAGTACAAACCCACAGCTGCCTATCATGCCATATCGATATGTAACCTATGTGTTTTCCAATAATAAGAAGAGAACTGTTCGTGGCTCACAAGACATGCCGAGAGTGACAGTCATGGTCAGCACTGATTCATTCATTTAACCCTTGGGCTGATATATCAAATATTTGCAAAAAATATTCTGAACTGATTGTCAGCTTTTCAAAAAGTCCTGTTCAAAACCTAATTTTTAACACATTTTATTCTTTAAATAAGGTTTATGTCGGGAAATTATAAAACTGTTTATTTCATTTTCAGTATTTTTCGACTTGTAACAAAAGATGCTGAAATTCCTGGTCCCAAACATACTCCATGAACTGCTACAACACCCATTCATTTTGTTAATTTATTAGTTTAATTTTTGTACTTGTGAATAAAGATTTTTACAAATAATAATATAAATTAGTCTAATAATTCTTTTCAACAAAAATCTAATGTTCCACATTTTAGATTTTTGTAGCATTTTAAAAAAAAATAATGCTAGGCATAATATTTCTATATGTAATAAAATACTTAAATGTCAATCAAGCAGCTTGTTGGTCTAGTGGTCGGAGGTTCGCGCCTCGTTCCAGGAGACCATAGTAACTTAGTTTGAAAATAGTAAGAATATTGATGTGACATGTATATCGTGTACTCATCTCTATTTTTTTTAAAAAAGAAAAAAGTACCATTAAAAAATCTTATATTTCCTATGGTTTATCTAAGCAGTCAATTAACAACTCAGAGGTATTAAAAAGGTTTAGCATTGTGTATTGTATTTTATGGTGAGAGAATATTGAACCAACCAGCGTGTATTGGAGCTATGGTATTATGAGTATATAATGGTTAGATATTCATTTCCCACTAATTATTGCTTAATTATCGACCCACGGGTCCTTGCCGCATGCCGACTGATCCTTTATGCTGGACAACAATGCCTAAATGGCTATACTTAGAGCGGCCCACCTATTCCAACCTCAACGGTCTCATCAGCATCGTTGTATAATCCATTATGGCGGGACTGTGGTCCGAGGGAACACTCAGTGCCGACTTCCAAACGAACCTCGTACATCTTACCCTCAAATTAATTTCCCCATCACGGCCATGGATCAGTCCTACCATGAAGGCGTCACCATGCCGGAGATCACATTGCAGCTGTTTGAGCCGAAGAACCAGATGGCGATGTGCGAGCCGAGCGTGGGTTGATTCCGCCAAATGTTTTTCAATTCTTGCTGATCAACCTTGTGACATTTCTACCGCTGAATAATTTTCCTTTTTGTCTGTCTAATTTGTTCCTATAACGAGCACTACAGGAAAACCTTTGACAAATCAATAATTAATATATCGCTTTGTATATTTATTGTACATCACGTAGTTTAAATTTGGCAATTGGAAATGCTGTGACTGAAATAAGAAATTACGTTGGCAAAATTGAAATAGTATATAATTTATTTGATACCCCAGAGAGACGCATCATGTAAGAGCACATCCTTCTTGACAATATTGATAGATATATACCGGGTATTGAAAGACGGAAGCTACGCCAAGTTCACTCAACTAGGTCGGTGGAACATGAAGCCATGACCATTATAATTATTTGATGCATTGATTCATAGTCTTAATACATCATTTTTTGAGAAGGCTGAGACTCATCTTTTAACACAAAACTGGATAATTCGTTGCGTGATTTTGGTCCTATAATATCTTTATTTAGCTTGCAAAATAAAAAAGCCCGCGTTGGAAACTTGCGAGAAATGTCGGATTGTCACGTTGGCTATCCTTATTCTATGGCCGACATCCACGTAATAGCGCGCGGCGTCAGTAAATTACGATTGATATTGATATGAACGCAACGTTCTTGTCGTTGCGCAATCAACATTTGTAGTGGGCACGAGGAGATGGCGGGAGCTCGGTTTCAGCCCTCTCCTCCCGTTTTAAATTCCTTCCTCCGGATTTCGTTTTCAACTAACTTTCAAAATTGCGTTCTGGCCCTTTTAAAGTAACCGTGGCGAGGGCGTACTTCTCGCTCGGGGGTCGGTCCATCTTAACAGAATTGGCGATGCTTCGTTGGTCCATCCGTTGACAGCGACGTACACCTTCGCTTGTAGGCTTAATTTTCGGTTCCGCCCACTTTCTTCATCATTAATTACATTTAATTGCACAATTTATTTGTGTCCGCCAAATCACAGTCACTTAATCTTCGAGTTCATCTCACCAGTAGGTATAAACACTTAAAATGGTCTTGTCAATGAAACTCATTACCGCTATTCATTATTCTTATAAGTTGATTAGTAGATTACCGCGGAAGTGCTGCGACATCGGCACACTTTAATTAGATTTGAATTCGCGATTGATCAGAGACTCGTTCAGATTGTTTTGCTGTATAGGACAAACATTTGCTGATGGCATAGTCCGATTTACACATCATGAAGGTGGAAGATGTAAATCCGAGTACATCAACTTGTGGGTATTTGCTCTATCCTCTCTGCTTACCCCTACAAAGAAAAGACGCGATAGTCAGTCTCCGCTCATGGTGGGCCATTGCATATGGGCTCCGGCCCGAGTTCAACAAAAGCTACTTTATTACCCAGGAGTTAATTATCCTAGGGGCGACAATGGGCCCGCAACCTAATGGCTTTTCTTTTGTGCGATGTACTCGATGTATCGGCCGGCAAGGATATATTGTTTTGCCATTTACTGCTCCCGAGTGAGATGTTTCTCAGAACAATTTACTCCTTGGACAAAAGGCATCCGATTGACTCGATTTTGGGAGCTCTTCCGGCTATTATGTCTGTCGCCCGAACATAATCTATAGCGTGACGCGCGTGGTCGGCCTTCGTAATTACGGAAGAGATAAATCTCCCCGATAAATGGCCGAAAAAAAAAAGGATGGCTTTCTAATGATGGAAGAAAATGTTCCTGTGTGACGCGGGTCCCTGCGAAATACACTTCCAAAAAAAAAAAAAAGTATTCGCAGATGACAAATTATGATAGGTCGGTTCCAATCAAAATCGACTCGCGACACGAATTACCGTTCAGGCGTATCACACTAATGAAAAAGTCACCCTCCGCCATTTTGTAAAAAAAGTTTTCGAAAATTCGATAACTGTAAAAATATCAGCACTTTGACGTCGCTATGAGAGTGTATATGTTAGATTTTTAAATTTCGCTCATTTTCATATAAATCGCTTTTATCTATGGTATAAAATAAATCTGGCAACACAAAAGTTACGCATCAACAAGGCATCAGCCAGCATCAGCTGTTTTTTTGCGACAATAACTCCGAGAGTGACGGTTGTGTTTGTGCAGGCTCCCTTGGATTAATTGGATATTTACAAAAAAAATAAATCAGATATTTACAAACTTTTTTACTTTAATATTCTTAGCTCACTTGTTTTTATAATTTAAATTATTTATCTTTAATATATTTCTTACAGTTTAGGCATTTGCGTTTTTTATTCAGTAGAATCTATTTATTGTTACATGTTTATTTTGACATTTGTCAGAAATCTTTTTTATTTTAATTTAATTAATTTTCGGCTCCAATGGAGGAATTAAGACCTCCAGACCCTCTTCCTCCTCCATCACATCTTTCTCGTCCCTCAATACCCGCCTCAGAAGATGCAGAATCTTCAGATGATTCCACTTTTTTAACATTCAAGAAAAGGAAAATTGAAAAGAAGTCGGAAAAAACAAAGAACAATCTTAAGATAACCAGCATCATCTCATCTCCTCCTATCTCTCCCACGACCTCTGATCTCCCTTCTGCTTCTCCTGTTAATATAACCCGTCCCCAACTATTATACCCAAATACGGCTGTCTCTCCTTTCCTTGTTTGTGTCCAAAAAACAGAGCAAGGACCTATACATCCAATTGATTTTGGAAAATATATTTCCCAGCAGAACACTCCTGGTATCTGCCCAGGCGGTATAAAAGCAGAAGGCAGATATAAAATTTCCGTGGAATTTAAATCTGCAGTACTTGCTAATAATTTTGTTAAATCTTCTGAAAACACCCAAAATAACAAATTTAAAGCTTTCATTCCGACCTACAATTTTACCCGCATGGGCCTCGTGCGTGGTATCTCCACTGACCTCTCTGAAGACGACATCATTCTATCTATCTCTACTCCCCAAAATATAGGTAAAGTGATAAAGGCTAGACGTTTGATTTACAAAGACACTTCCACAGGAACCGTTACCTGGAAACCTTTTCAAACAGTTGTGCTCACTTTCGAAGGACAAACCCTCCCGTCACATGTGTATCTCTTTTACAATTCGTTGCCGGTAGAGCTTTATGCTTTCCCGACAATGCAGTGTTTTAATTGTTGTCGGTTTGGACACTCTAAACCAACTTGCAGATCCCCTCCTCGTTGCTTCAAATGCGGTAACAACCACCCTGCCGACCAATGCCCAAACTCTTCCGAACCTCCTACCTGTTTAAATTGCACTGGCAATCATAGAGCAATTAGTCTCACGTGCCCAGAATTAACAAGGGAAAAAAACATTAAGCAATACATGGCAGCTAATAATACATCATATTTTCAAGCATCGAAAATGTTTGCCCACTCCAAGAAAACTTTTGCGGAGGCTACCGCCCCTCCAGTTTCGGCCAACTTAGCTCCTGCAGTATCAAAGTACAAAAAATTTGTGTATAAAACACTGAAATCCAAGCCCTTCATTTTACCTGGCTATGACCAGCAACTTCACAACTCTCATCAAATCTATCCTAATGGAAATAATCCATCAGGAGCCCCTAATGGCCATTGCTTAAACTCCACTCATGTACCTATTCCCTCGAGTTCCTCTAACCCACCATTAAATAATCTTTCAAAATCATTACTCTCTGACAACTCTCCTTTCATCCAAACCCTTGTTATGCTCCTCATATCCATTATTTCAAATAATAACTCCTTACCGTCCAACGCTGCTACTCTTATTTCATCATTGTACTCCCTTCTTCCTAATGGCTCCATCCGTGGAGAGAATTCTTCAGTGGAATAGCCGTAGTATCAAATCAAATAGCCACGATATTGTCGCTCTTCTAAAGTTAAATTCCAATCAAATATCAGTGGCGGCAATTTCGGAGACATGGCTGAGTCCGGGTTCCCATTTTAGGGTCCGGGGTTACCACTGCCTCCGAGATGACCAACAGGATGGCAAAGGCGGTTCCGCCCTTCTCATCAAAAATTCCATCCCCATTACACCAGTGAACGTTAAACCCTCCGGTTGCCCATTCGAAGTGGTTGCCGCTAGAGTTGATGGTATCACAATCCTTTCCTTGTACATTTCTCCATCTAATCGTCCCTCAAAATCATTACTTCGAACATTGTTTTCTCGCCTCCAAAATGCGTTACTCATTTTGGCGCCACTCAATGACTTCCTGAAAGGAAGCCTAAAAGGGAAACAGCTAGTTCCGTGGACACCAATGTCCATCGAAGCCTTTGAGATGTGCAAAGAAGGCCTCGCCCAGGCAGCGCTGCTTGCTCATCCAAAGTGTGATGCTCCATTATCCATCATTACCGATGCTTCGGATACCACAGCCGGTGCTGCACTCCATCAGCTCGTCAATGGAAACTGGGAACCACTGGCTTTCTTTTCAAAAAATTCAGTGCTGCCGAGCGGAAATATGGTGCTTATGACAGAGAACTCCTGGCCATCTACCTTGCCGTTAAACACTTCAGGCACATGGTGGAAGCCAGGACATTCACCATCTTTACTGACCACAAACCAATTGTCTATGCCTTTAAGCAGAAAGCAGATAAATGCTCGCCAAGGCAATTCAGACATTTAGATTTTATCAGCCAATTCACCACCGACATACGCCATGTAGCGGGCAAGGATAATATTGTCGCAGACGCCCTATCCAGGGTCGAGTCCATCGACACTCCCCTGGATTACGCAGCATTGGCGGCTGATCAGGCGGACGACCATGAGTTGCAAAGATATCTACAGGAAGGATCCGTCCTGCAACTAAAGAAGGTACGGATTCCTGGCACCAGCGCAGACCTTTTCTACGACGTTTCCATGACGACAGCCAGGCCCTTTATCACAAGTAGATTCCGACAGGCAGCTTTTAATACGGTCCATCAACTGTCTCACCCTGGCAGCAATGCGATGGCCAAGCTCATGACACAACGTTATGTCTGGCCATCCATCAAAGCCGATTCCAGGAAATGTACCCGTAACTGCCTACAATGCCAACGTAACAAAGTTACCCGCCATGTCTCCGCACCACTTGGAACCTTCCGGCCACCATCAGCATGGTTTGAGCACGTCCACATAGACATAGTTGTACTTCCTGTATCAGAAGGCTACAGGTACTGCCTTACATGTGTGGACCGCTTCACAAGATGGCCTGAAGCCTTCCCGATGAAGGATCAAGAGGCCGAAACAGTGGCGCAGACTTTTTACAAAGGGTGGATAACTCGGTTTGGAGCCCCGCTCAGAATCACAACTGACCAAGGTAGGCAATTTGAGTCATACCTATTCAGGCAACTGAACCGCCTGGCAGGAACGACTCAAATACATACAACGGCCTACCACCCTGCAGCAAATGGTATGGTGGAGCGACTCCACCGACAACTGAAAGCAGCCATCAAATGCCACGAAAGCAGTCGTTGGACTGAAGTGCTTCCCACCGTTCTAATGGGGATTAGAACAGCCTGGCGAGACGACCTCGCTACCACTTCAGCTGAGTTGGTCTACGGGGAACCACTAGAACCAGGAGAATTCCTTGCGACACGACCGGCCGTCGACGACGACCATGGCAAATTTTTGAAGGAACTGCGGCAGCATTTTGACACCTTACGGCCAGTAGACGGCACCCAGCATGGAGAAAAGTGCCAGTTCATCTTCAAGGATCTCCCTACAACCACTCACGTCTTTCTAAGGGATGACACCATCAAGAGCCCACTCCAACAACCGTACAGTGGCCCTCATAAAGTCATCCGCCGAGGCGAGAGGACATACACCATACACGTGAAGGGGAAAGACGTGATCATCACCATCGATCGCCTTAAATCAGCATTTATTACTTCAGAAGCTACCACAACACCCCAACCAACAATATCAAAGGCCTCCAACCCACGAAATCGGACCAACAATACCACACGTTCAGGCCGACACGTCTGATTCCCCGATCGTTTAGATATGTAAATGAAGTCTAGGCATAATAAACATCGGGGCACAATAAACCTGACAGGAGGCGAACCAGGCACCACTGCAGTACGCAACTCACCCCGGCGGAACTCGGGGGGACCAACATCGCAGCATTCCTCACTCCCATTCCATTCATCAAGGAAGCTGCTGGTGGGGGAGTGATGTGGCGGCTCGCGCGCATCGTCCAGATGTTCCTCGTTCTGTCAATTCGTGGTATTGAACCATCTCACGCGTACAAAGCGAAAACGTTCGAGGAAGGCCGGACTGTACCGCCCGGCGGGCATGACACACGTGCACGAACACATGCAGCGGTCGGCCAAACAGTCAGCGCTCAGTACCCGAACCGATCGAACCGCAGATGCGCATCCCGACTCACCTTTCACAAACCGCACATCGTTTTTCCATCTGTGTTGTTTCTTGCACTCGGTGGCTTCTCCCCGATGAGAACAAACATGTGCGAATAAAAATGTTTTTCACCAGAACACCAACATCTAATGCAAAATGGGAAAAATTCTCCGAAACCATTTATGATAAAATTACTAGTTTACCATCCCCAACTCATGAAAATATAAACTCTGGTTATGATTTATTTATTTCCTGCATTGAAGAGTCAGCAAAATTATATATTCCTGTGAAAAAGATAAATAAAACAAAACCACCCCCTGCCCCCTGGTGGGATAGAGAATGTGCTGACAAAGAAAGAAAAATCTTCGCAAAAGTATGCTCTAAAAACATGACTCTTGAAAATTATCTGAAATTCAAAAATGCTCAGGCGGTAACCAAACGCAAAAAAGAAACGGGATGGTTGGAAAATTTTTTGTTCATCCCTTTCTCCAGAAGTCCCTGTAGCAAAAGTATGGGAAACAATAAGAAAATTTAGAAACTCACACATCCCCCAAAAAATTCCACCATCTTCGTCAGAATGGATTAACGAATTTGTGAACAAATTGGCACCGCCATATGTGCCCAACTTTAATGAAACATCCCACAAATATCTATTTAGTGAGACTAGCTGGATAGATTCACATTTCTCCATGGATGAGTTAAAATCAGTTTTAAATCAAGTAACAGACTCAGCCCCAGGAATCGACGGCATTCTCTACTTTTTCCTAAAAAACTTTTGTAATGAAACTCTCTCATACTTTCTCCAGATGATAAATATTATATATGAAACTGGCAACATCCCTCAATCTTGGAAATCTCAAATAATCGCCCCCATTTTAAAACCAAAAAAAGATCCCAATTCAGGACTCTCGTACAGACCGATTGCCTTATCATCTACTTTACTTAAAATTACTGAACACATGATAAAAAGAAGACTTGACTGGTATGTAGAAAACAAAAAAATCCTCCCAAACACACAATTCGGGTTCAGAAAGAAGAAAAACACAATTGAGAGCATATCAATATTGACTACAGATATCCAGATCGCTCATTCCAGAGGGGAATATATTGGAGCGTGCATCGATATCAGTGGAGCATATGATAACGTCAACATCAGTATTCTGGAACAAAAACTCCTAAGTATAGGAATTCCCCCTAAATTAACTTGTTTTATCGTCAATCTCTTTCTCCAAAGGTTAATAGTGGTAGAAGTGAAAGGATCATCTCCTGTATTCAGAACTGTCACCAGAGGCCTACCACAAGGGTCTGTGTTATCTCCTATCCTATTTAACATATACACTCTCGACATAGCTTACCTTATTCATCCTCTTTCTCAAATCCTGCAGTATGCTGATGACTTTTTTATCTACGTTTCGGGTCCAGTTTTAAATCAACAATCTGGTTGATTGGCTTATGGGACATGGATTGGAATTGTCTGTGAAAAAAAGCAGTGTAATCATCTTTACCAGAAAACTAAAAGTCCCCGCTGTACATATAACTTGCCTTGATCAAACCCTCCCCGTTAAATCCCAAATTAGATTCTTGGGAGTTATTTTAGACTCCAAACTTACCTGGAACGCCCATATAAACCAAATTGTTAATAGATGTCAAGCAAGTCTCTACTATGAGAGCAGTATCTCGCATGTGGTGGGGCTGCCATCCATACACCCAAGAATTATTTTATCACGCATATGTTCGTAGTCATCTAGATTATGCATCTTTCATTATGGAATCAACTTAAAAAAAAAATCTACAAAGGCTAGATCGTATCAAGTCGCAAAGTCTTAGGTTAATAATTGGAGCAATGCGGTCTTCCCCAATTAATGCTCTACAGGTAGAAACAGAAGATTCTCCACTTCAATTGAGAAGACAGTTTATGTCTGATAAATTTCTTTTCAAATGTATGCGTCAAAAAGATCATCCTCTAATACCAAAAATTAAAACTCTTACAGAACAACTTCTGCCTCTCATTTCCAAACTCATATATTCACCCCCAAAATACTACTATCATTCGGAATCCAGAATAACCCCCACGCCAAAAGAGACTTCGTCAATATTATCAGATCAAAGTGGCTGGGCTGGAAACTTTTCTTTACAGATGGCTCCAAAATAGATTTAACTAGTCACACCGGGGCAGCAACATTCTGTGATTCAGAAATATCGATTACCAAAAGAAACCTCAATATTTACTGCTGAGGCCATTGCAATCCTCGAGACATTAAAATATATTATGAAAAATCTACCCATTTGCAATAAAAGCCTGATTCTGTCATATTCTCTTAACGTCCTACAAAAATTAAAATCGTGTCCCTATTCCTACTAGGCCATGGTTTTCCAAAACAAAATTAAATAAGGTTGAAACTTCCTCGATCTGCCGTATGAGGATTGGCCATTGTTGTATCAATTCTCACTTGTTTAAAATCTGCATTCGGGACTCTCCTATGTGTGAATGTCAACTAGAAGAGGAAAATTTAAATCATGTTTTTTTAGGATGCCCTATCAATGACTAGTATCCAAATTTAATCCAAGATCTTTCTAACCACAAAATTCCATTCCCCATCAACATCCCAACTTTGTTATCATCTAACAATCAAACCATTTTTAAAATATTAACGAGGATCCTAAACGCCAATGAAATAAATCTGTAAAAATTAAATGTATCCAAAAGAAACTTCACATTAAATAAAATTACTCGGTAATGGCAAGAACACTCCATAGGGATGAAATGCCAATTTAAAAATAAAAAAAAGGCATCAGTTGTCAATTATGTATGGAGAAAAAAATTATGATTTTTACACTTGATTTCAGACGTAATTCGTGGTGTTCTTGAGTTAAATAATATTTCTATGGGTCACCATATGATATCACTGCTGGAAAGAATAATTTGGTTTAAAATCGTTATTTATTGACGCCGCGCGTTGTATCGCGCGGGTGTCGGCTATAGAATAAGGAAAGCCAACACGACATTTATCTCGCCGTCTCTTTCTCTGTCGCAAGTTTCCGACGCGGGCCTTCTTGGAGTTAAGAAGTTTTGGAGCCAATATGGTAGTATGATGCTGTTTCACCTATTTCATATGCCCTAAATTTTGTTATTTATGTTAAAAATGTCGCGGCTCAATTGAAGACCATTCGTAAAACACCACAATCTTCTTTTAAGAAGATATACAATGAAGCCAATAATTTTAATATTGATATTAAAATGCCAAGAACTCATCAAAACAAATATTAAGGTTCAATGTTGCGGCCAATCCTGTAGAATAATAATTTTTAATCCATAATAATGTTTTTAATCATTATTTTGACCAAACTCAAGTGACTTGACTCAACTTCATGAATGTTACACGCGACATCGCTTCATTTTGAAATAGTTTTTTACTCTTGTCAAATTGAAAAGAAGCTCCCACAGTAAGTGCAATAGAAGATTTTCGTCAGTTGTGTGAATTTTATGATTGTGATTGCCTTCTGCAAATTCAGCATTTTCGAACGCTGAATTCAAATTGTGGTATAAAAAATTTGAAAAATTATTTGCATCTATCTATGCAAATATGCAATTTTGAAGAGTGCCACAATGATATATCCAAACATCTATATACATATTACTAAAAATATTTGCAATACTTCCAGCCATAACATGAGTCAATAATATTCATTACTATTATTAATTTTATTACTGTAATAAAAATATATGTGCCGCACAGGATCACGTTTGCGAAACCCATGCCGGGAGGAGACCGCAAGAAGAAGGACAGAGAAATCACGAAGATAGACGCGTCTTATTGTTTATATTTTATTATATGTTTATGTATTTGAATTTTTATGTTTTTAAATATGTAATAAATAAATTACGAGGGATCGCCCCACTCGATCGATATGATATCGCAGGCTATCATGACAATAAACTGCCCGCGATATCCTTAGCTGTAAGACTTTTTAAAAATATTTTATGAAAATGTAGCACACAGTAGAATATGCTGGCTCGGGCGCTGCGGTGTCCGACAGCTTCCTTCATTCACCACCAGGTGGCGGAGGTGCCGGGCCGAATGAGGGCTGTAAGTCCGCTCCCATTGGTCGAGTGTGAAACAGGGGGCCTGCGCAGCCAGCCCCATCTCATGGGTAATAAATAGTGTGCTGGCGGCCGAGGGAATTCATTCTCACCGCTGCGCTCCTCGTAAATACAAGTCTGAGTTTTATTTTTCTGTGCCTCGCTTTGACCCTGCTTCTGTCCCACCGCCAGAATAGTGAATTGGCGAACCACCCCTGCATTACAGTTCTTGTTTCCCTGTGCGGAACATTTTTGAAATATTTTATTGAACTAGGTAATTACAACATTGTAATATATATTCCGACTCATACATAATCACCGTCACTACTCCCGAACTCACACTTTTTATCGTTTATTTGAAGGGTACAGGGGAAGAAATATGCAGCGGCTTACAGTCAGTATTTTGAAATAAGCTACAGTTCAATTCTTACTCACTTAGCCAGAATTTCTCCAAAATGAATCAAAATAAAATATGTATCTTGTACAATTCCTATCACAATTATTCTCATTTTATTCAGATTTTAATATTCTGTCAGATTTATATTTTA
The DNA here is from genome assembly GCA_031772225.1 of Eubasilissa splendida. Lineage (NCBI taxonomy): Eukaryota > Metazoa > Arthropoda > Insecta > Trichoptera > Phryganeidae > Eubasilissa > Eubasilissa splendida. Next base: position 19,624,804 of record CM062845.1, on the reverse strand, counting down.
ATTTCGCTTTATTTCCCAAAATGTACCGACTGTACGTGCCTGGATATGTGCATTGTTGAAAATGATCCGATTATTCTAAATCGTAATCCGATAATAGAACTACGTTTTCACAAAATTCGGTGCACGCTATGTCATCCTGATATTAGGCAGATTAAATATAAGCATTACATGCGATGCCCTTCCTTTAAAAAATTGATTTTTGGCAAACTTTCTCCGAGTTATAACGCACATCTCCTCCTCCCTACACTTTTAATTTTTTCTTACTGTTACTTGCCAAATAATCAAACATCCCATCACAGGATAGCCAGTGCAGGAGATTGCCAACATTGCCGCTAGACAGGGCAACCAACTTCAGGGCTATTATTTTTCTTATTGCCCATGCCGGTGTGTTGTGGCGTAAAAAACGTAATAACGTATAAAACGTGAATCTACAACCAAATCCATGTTATTTATTCTCATTATCTAATACTTAAACAAAAATATTTAGGATATTAAAAAACTTCCATTTGAAAAAAACACAGATGCAGGTAGTGGTTTACTATTTTTGTATCAATATCACTGAAACGTTTCCAATATTAGAAATAATTCCTTTTGTATCTCTCGCAGATAAGATAGAAAACTGCACAATATTTCTTATCAGAGTGGTGTTCTTATTGTCAAGTATAAAATAAATACGCTGTCGCTTTAATTTTTGAGTCAAGTATAAATTCGAGTTCAAGAAGTTAATTCGACATAGGACCCGAGGAAATTAAATCATGGAGTCTGAGTCATCACTGACTCGACTCAACACAAGTCTGGAAATGGATAAACAAAAAATCAATTCACTGGAAAATTATTGATGTTGACAATTCGTAATCTGGCATACCGCCAACTCAAATTAGCGAGAGGCATTCTTCCCCTATAAATTACTACACCAATAAAGGTTAAAAAAAACTGCTTAGCTTGTACATCAACCCGCGAATGCCAAATGGATTTTCTAGTTAGTTGCATCTCTGTTATCTTCTTGGCAAAAGCGTTTGTATCTTTCACAATATCATCCACCAACTCTTGAGTGAATTTGTGCTCCTATAATCTTAGGATAAGTCATGAAATTTATTTTGTTTGGATTAATATTTTTCTTTGTAATGTTTATCCATTATTCTTCAATTACTTCTGCATTTACGCCTTTATCAGCTGTGACGTTTCCCTATCATCTTTAATTACTCCTCTATTTGATACTAATGGCACATGTTCATTTTCTTCATCACTTTCCATAACCTCTTCTAGGAGGAATTACGTTACTGTCCCGATTGAATTCTCTATCATTATCAATGTTTCTCTTATTAGAACTGCCTTTGTCAATGTCAAAAATAAATTCATCTGTCACTATCCACATCATCTATGATTTCCACATTTGTGGGTTAAAAAAAAAATTTGAACTGAACTCGTATGGAAATAAACATGGGGAACATCATAGAAGTAAAGGGAAACACACTGATGAAATAATATTTTTCCCCCCCAAATTGTAAAACATTTAATCGTAAACAATACAATGGATTGTTTTTTATTTGTAAAATCCCCTATGAATCAAACAAACGGATGTAGTTTATCTACCTCTCATAAATTAGCTCATAAACTGTGTTACATCCTTTACCCCATTAATGTGACTGCTGAACGTGAATGAGGATGTTCCTTGGCAAAGTTAGCCTATACAGAAATAATATAATTGGAAAGGAAAAAAAAACTTGGGATGTCAAATAAACATCAAAATTTATGACCCAAACTAATAAAAAAAATATGTACCATTGGGTGTACTGTATTGTTTTGCTGTCTCGCATGTGTACCCGCTAGTGTGGTGTGTTATTTCACTTCCTTAAGTGCAGAATGTGTCCAATTTGTATGACGTTTTACTAGATTCTCGGTCAAATTTAGTAACTTATTATTGATTTGTACAAATATGATCCTCAATTGAAAACTAAAAGACCTAATATATTAATAATAAGAAATTACACATTATTTTCTTGTCACCGTAGCGGCACCACTCAAGTAATGCGGTAAACTACAAATGACAGCATTCGAGTGCAAAGAGTTAAAAACATATTTTCAAAAAAAAAATCACAACTTCCCAATAAAATACAATTGTAATGAGAATCCACTGGTGAATCCCTATCTCTAGTAACAACTACATCATAAAAGATTATTGATTTATTGTACAAGTTACGTTTATTTCTTAAATATTATGGGAACATTAGATTCACTAGTGCACCTCATCATCAGTGGTCTGCATTTATTAGTTTCCATATTACACTGATAACATCAAAATTATTCATTTTACATCCGACTGAACAGATTAAAATACATCTGGAGTGGAGGAACATCGACTATATATATACATATTGATATTGATTTGTTCAATCTACCCACAAACATGTAGCTCATTCTAACGAAGTTCAGGCCCCAGCAGAGCTCTAGATATTGAAACCCTGTACCGCGCCTCGGTAGGAACAGTTTACAACGGTGTCCCACGAGCCCGCCCCCTAGCTCTGAAACCACCTCTGCCACGCAGGCGTCCCCCACCCTTACTCGTGTTGGGTGGGCTCTTGGGCCGTAAAGCTTCTATCCGCTCCGTGCATCCGGTCGTCTCTCGTCCATCCATGAAATAAGACGCATACGTGTCCGCATTAAAGTTCGAATTGGTCAGATCATGGCCGATTGTCACCCATCCTGGCCTGATGGTTGAATCTCTACCAAAGATATGTAACCTAAAGAACAGAGAAAAGAGGATATTTTTTTGGGGGCGATATATGTTGCGCAATAAAACTGTGGCTTCAGGCTGTGACAGACTTAAGAATGAGTACAGCCAAACGGCTTTCAATACAGTAACAATATTTGTCTACTTTAAAGAAATTTTCTCCACTATTAATTTCTTTCAAAATTATAATAATAATATACGTAGTTTATTTGAAATATTGTATGTACATACGAGCACAGTAGACTCTCGATTATCTGGGATGGATGGTAAAATAATCACGGGTAATTGAATTCCTGGTTAATCCAAAAAATTTACAAAAATCACGCACTCCGCGCATCTATTGACGTATGTGTATATGTATTTACCAAAAAAAAAGGCACACACGTGTGCATTTATGAACAGGGCAAAGGGGATATTATTGCAGGGTTGTCAATTAACTTTTACTATATACATTATTTTAAAATTAAAAGTCTATTCATCACCATAAGTTCAATTAAATTCAAGTCCATATCGGCCACAATAATAATAATTTTAAAAATAAGATGAGTAAATAAAATATGGAATCATTTAGAGAAATAAGAAAGTATAGACAATTGTTTTTTGCACTTTGCTGTTTTTTGACAAATTCAACTTCGAATATTTCTCAATATGATTTTTTCAGTGAGTGTGCTGTCACCCTGCTGCTCAAGATATTTAAGAAGTGATTCCACGTGATTTAAACTGACACCATGGTTGATTTTTTCTGATGCAGTCAACTCATCTTCCTATTTGTCATTATCAGGTTGCACAGTATCATTCGTCGCACGTTGTAAAATGTCTTTGTCATTTAATACTTCATGACCAGCCTCATTGTCATCTGCATTAAACCAATCACGTACCGATTGCTCATCAACATCCCTGCATCCATCAATTTGTCGCAAAATTTTTAACACTTCTTCTGCGTGGTTTTCTTCAAATCCGAAAAATTCATTATCATTTCCCGGCAAAATTTTACGCCAAGACCTTTTAAGAGTAACGCTTCTTATAGACTTCCACGCCGCTGAGATTTCATAAATTGCATCTAAAACTGTCAGTTTTTTCCAAAATGTTAATAAGTCAGTTTCATTTTCTATTGCTAACTTAAGTAGCAAGTTTCTGCGATAGATCACCTTTAGTTGCTAGATGACACCTTGATCCATCGGTTGAATTAAAGCCGTCACATTTGGCGGTAAATATTTCCATCATCTGGTCTTAAAACAGCTTTCTGTGGCAAACCTAAAGATGATAAATATTGGCGTACTAATGGCACAAATTTGGTTTTAAACCAACTGGAAAATATCTCTGTCCATCCAGGCTGACTTGATGGTGTAGTAATCGACAGGTAAATTCGACATTGATATTTCCGGGAAAGCTCATGGTTTTTTTGCTGCGCCGATTACACAAAGTTTCAGAAGATGAGATCCGGAGGCATTACCACAGCAAAGAACCGTTAGTCGTTGTTTTTGAAGGAGCTTTTAATTCAGTCTCGTAGGCCAACATTTTCAACGGGAGACATTTCCAGTATAACCCGGTTTCATCGGTGTTGTAAATTTGCTCCGGCGTAAGATCTTCGGTTTCAATAAATGCTTGAAATTTGGTGATGAATTCTTGTGCAGCTATTTCATTACAGCTTAATTTTTCACCTTAAATAGCAATTTGTCGGATGCCGTGTCTCTGTTTAAACCGAGTTAACCATCCAGAAGACGCGTTAAAATCGCCCTACAACTATAATTTGTCGTAAAAATATTTTGCTTTGGCTGCGCAAAAAGCCCTAGAGACAGAAATACCTTCGCCCTTTGTTGGCTGAACCACAAAACCATGGCCTTATCGAGATCCTCATGTGTTGACAATTTCATTGTTTTTCTGCTGGTCATGCCTATAGCACTATCTGATGTGCCTGCAAAATCTACCAGTTTTCTCATTTCTTTCACAATGTCACGTATGGTTTGGACACCAACATTATATTAGTTTATTAAAAATTCAACCGTTGCACCGTTTTCGAACATTTGAATTTCTAGCTTTTATTCAATTGAAAGCATAACTCGTTTGCGTTTATCCATTATTAAAAATAAAACACCTTTTTACAATAAAAAAAACTGTGACACCCCTAAATGAATATGGAGAAAACGCAATGCCACTTTAGTAATTTACCAGCTCTCTATTGCAAAAAAGTGACAATGACACAACCAACCCCAATAAAGCTTTAAAACAAACTGAAAGCTACATAATAACAATAAATGTTTTTGGACACGATGACAGCTGATGTGCTTGACTCTAAACACATGTTTAGCCATTATGAGCATGTGAAACATTTTTGTTTTTATAAAAAAATATTCAATGACTTTCGAAATTTGAAACATTCCGAATAATCGAGAGTGTACCGTATTTTAATGCCAGCCTCACTTGGATTCGCTATACTAAGGTAAACATTTTACATTGTTAATAAATAATCAACAAATAGGAATTGAAAATAATAAGATGTCATATGTATAATAATAAACATGAAAATTTGTCCATATACTTTTAATTTATGTCAAAAGGTAATACAGTAAAACCCTGCTAATTCAAACCTATTTTATTTGAAATTCGACATAATTAAAAAATTTTCAATCCCTTCAAGACCCAAACTGTCATAATTCATACTTGATCAACCCTTTTAATTCGATATCCCCGGTTATTCGTAGTACAAGATAATTTTCAAACCTCGTGTCATAAATCAATACATTTTTATGCTACATAATTCAAAAATTTGATTATAAAAAAGGATTAATGCACACAGCTTTTTGACTACGCGCGTCCATATGTATTTCATAATACCTGCCGACACAAATGCACGCCGGAGCCTACTTTGTGTGGAACCTTGTTTATGTATATGTTACAGTGAATATGTATTACCAGTAAAGTCACATTTTCAGTAGTATCTAATTATATGATTGCGCTACGTCGCTTCCTCCATCACCTATGTCAAGTATCCATTGCCAGTAAGAAAAAATACCAAAGTAGCGAATATGTCGAACGTGTTTTTTAATATCACTAGGTTAAGATTACTTAAATGTTTTCTCTTTTATATATTCAATAACGGTACGCAAATATATATTCAATTTGAAATTAAGTGTATTATACATTGTCTAATTTTTTTTTTCTGATTGACAAATATTAAAATATTTTTAAAATTCCACTTAATAATTACAGCAAAAAAAAACGGATTACGGCAACAACTAAATAACTACTGTTTCGCATAGCTATGGGCCCGCGACAATCACGGCCCGAGAAGTGGTTTAATGCGAGGGCCATCTTTCCCGCTTTACAGACACATCTCGCCCGTCACTCTGTACCGTTGGAAACCCTACGCCTCTGCGCTCGGCGGGCCACCGGGTGGAGGGGGTACCGGGCCGCCGCGGGACTCTGCCCATCCGACAAGTGGCAAAATTAGCATTAAGTTTTTTGGTAATAACTGATTGGAAAAAATTGCTGTGAATGTACAACTGTACCTAATAAAGAGTTTGGAAAGGGCGATAATATTATGCACCTTAAAAATCATTTAGAAGGTTAAAATGGATTTTTTAAGTTTAAGGTGTAATAATTAATTTCCCGGGCCATCACCCCGAGTGAAATCTATCAGGCATCGCAAGGGGGATTAAAAACTATGAAATAAAATACTCGCGATGTCTGAGAGATTAGAAAGAAAAATATGGTAGAGGAATTAGCGGAGAAAAATGAGATCTACCGGCCCGGACGGGCTGGCAGAAAAAAATGACCTGAGTTTTGGAATCTGGCCGCCAGGGGGTGGCGGCGCTGGACCGAATCGGGGTGGCGCGGGCACTGGCTGCGCCACCATCTGATTGGATCCCAGCCATACAGGGGGCCTTACGCTCCCAAAGTTTTTTATCATTCCCTTCCCATCTTTCGTCGTTGAACTCTTCAAGTAACTTGTGTTTTATTTATCTCCGATTCGACCCTGCTATTCCACTGCATTTTCTTGGACTCTCGACTTTTGGCTACGACATTTGGACTGAACCTGGAAAATTCTTGACTTTGGCTGCTACACTGGACGACGATTTTGGACCCCCCGGGACCACTGTACGCCGCTGCAGACATCGACGTCCGAGACACCAGAGTGAACCGGCGAATCACCCCTGATAAATCTACAGTCTTGTTTCCTGTACGGAACAACTACATATGCCCTTTTTCATAACTTTTGCATTTTTTACGTAATCACATTGCAAAATTTGTAAAATAAAATGAATTTTTTGGTCCCTTGAATTTCTTATTAACAGAGTTCCACGTAATACAAATTAAATATTTTTGTACCTTAAACTTGGAATTAACGAGGTTCTACTGTATGTACTTTTATAATGTGGAGTTGGTAATACTGTGACATTGACATTATTAAAGAGTTAGGTGATGGTAATAATAAAGTTTTAAGAGTTGTGTTATTATCACCTTCTTCTGCCCAAGCAGAAATGTTCCATAATATGAAAAATTTCAATAGGTTTTTCTGGACTTCCATACTCCGGGTCTTCTGATATGATCAAATCAATATCCACGTTGGCGTGGATAAAGTCACCGTCTGTGGAACGCCTGACTGTTCCCTTTATTCCCATTAAACAATGTTCTTTGGTCCTCTGAAACACCGCATTGTGCTCCAAGTTCTTAGAATGGCCAGGATTATTTATATTAGTTCGTATCCAACATATATCTTCACACCTCCTGAAACCCCACTTCTTCAAGCAGTCTCGCCCCATATCAAGACCTGAAATATTGTTATCGTATGAATTAAAATGGATTACAGTAAAAGAGCTAATCACAGATAATTAAAAATTCCAATATTTTATTATCTCAAGTATCATCATGGGCACTATTGGCTCTGCAATCCTTGGTGAGTTTTCCTCCTCAAGAGTTTTAACATTTCAGGGCGGAGGCAACAACCGCAGTGCCCGGGTTATGCGCCCACATATCTGTTGCATATCCACAATCACACCCAAATACCTCACTTGCCTATCAAATTTGTTACCCATTTTTACAATCGGGTTCCTCTCTCTGTTAAAGTCACTCTTCAGGGCTTCAAGCCCACGGTCTTGAGAGGAGCCAGAGCCAGTTTATTCCGAAGACACCAATCCATAATAAATCCTATTGCACTATCAGTCTTCGATTCTAGCTCTCTACCACCAATAACCCATTGTCCATGTATGCAACTGTTTCGCAGCCCCTCAGCAACAGCAGCCGAAGCAGATCATCAAACAAGATGTTCCACAGGTTCGACCTTAAAATAAAGTCCAATGGATAGCCCATGTATGTTGCCCTGGTGATCGAGACCCCCATGGCTGATGGTCACGGACCTGCCCCCGGTGTAGTTTCCAATAATACTGAAAAGATACCCGGGCACATTTGCAACTTCAGCTTGGCGAGTTGTGGTTGGAAACCCTCAGCGGTGGTTGAAAATGTTAAAATCTCATTTTCAAATCCTTTGCCGCTATTATCAATGTTAAAATAAAAATCATATATTTAAAAAAAAATTAAATGTTACACCACAAAGTAACTGCAAAATCAATCGAGGATACTAAATAAAATATATTTAGTATTTATACATTTGTTTGTAATTATGTTTTACTAATTCACATAAATATTCCTATAATTTCACCATTTTGTATCAGGTACAAAAAACATTATTTAAATAGTACACAGCCTACACCAGTATCCGGAATATACTGCCATACTTTACGAATCTGGTGCCATCTTATACATGCTCACAATGTAACTTTTGTAAATTGTGAAGACTGCGAGGGCGAGTCAAATATTATCTACACTTTTAAGGTTGTCATACTGCCTTCTATGCATGCGAGCTTAGAGTTGGTATGACCGCGGTCACGTGTGCGAAATTTGATCCCGATCGTGTCATTTGTCTTCCGGCAATTACAGTGTAAACATGTCCGCTCCGCTAGCAGTTTCCACCAAAGAGGAACAATGAGCAGTGATCCAATTTCTCTGCTCAGAGGGTGTGAAAGAGGCTGAAATTCATCGTAAATTTTTATCACAATATGGGGACAGTGCTTTATCGTATAAGTGCTTTTTTGTGGATGGAGAAGTTTAAAAGTGGCTGGACGAGTGTGATGCATGAAGAGGGAGCAGGATGCCCATCAACCTCCACCATGGACAACAAGATTCAGCAAGCTCGTGAGATGGTTCTAGCGAATGGGTGAGTTATCATCGATGAGGTAGCGTCTTCTTTAACTCCTTGGCCGCCCAAGTTGCAAGTTTTTGACAGAAATAGATGGAACGAGAACTGTCTGAATTTATATTGGCTATCTATCGTGAGTACAACGGATAACTACGTAACATTCCGCGCATGATATCACCAGCACAGCAGATCGAATCTTTAACCAAATTATTTCCAGTAGTGATATCGTAATGCGCCCCATAGAAATCTGTTTCAACTCGAGAACACAATGAATTATGTCTGAAATCGAGTGTAAAAATATGGTTGACAGTTGGTGCTTACTTTTGGATTACCAGATCGCAATTTTATTAAATTTGGGAATTTAACGCATATGTCGACGTCAAAGTTCTGATATTTTTACAGTTATTGAATTTTCAAAAACTTTTTTATTTTATTTTTACTTTACAAAATGGCGGAGGGTGACTTATTTCGTTAGTGGAGACTGCCGACTTTTTAGACATTCTCGATATCCTCTACTACTACTACTGCAGAGTACGATGATGAGAAGGACGCAATAAGTATCTGGAACGTTCCAATTTGAGTAAATTGTCAGCTAGATTTTACATTTTTGTTGCCAAGTAATTTAAGTGAATAAATTTTTTTTTTAGTTAAATTAAAATATGGGCGTTTTCCTATAAATACAGTGAGTGCCGTTAGGCAGCATCGGCCATTGCCGAGGCCGGTGGCATCATTTTATGCGTGTTGTTGAAGTGCTAATATTTTTTTGTTTTAAGCATCACATTAAACACAATAATAATGTTCTAAGTGTTATGGGCGACAACGCTGTCAACTTTTAGTTTTTCATTTTTTACATCTCAAAACTGTACGAAATCGCGGTCGATGGACGCTTAGGGTGAAATAGTACACAGGTATATTTTTTTTTAGTTATACCAACATTTTCATGGTTTTTTCATAAAAAGAAAATTCGAAAAACCTAGCCTGTGAATCTTGAATTTAAAAAATGTTGGCGCCAATATGGTGGCACGATGTTGTTTCACCTATGATTTTTCTGGGCAGCTAACAGGTTAAACATCAGTCATGGTTCTGCTCATCAAATCATCCACGACGAGCTTGGCTTCCATAAAGTCTGTATAAATAAATTGTAGATAATTTTTGACTTGCCCTCGTACAATATGTTATGATTGAATTTAGATATATGTACATGAATAATAAGAGTAAGAGAATAATTGGTAACCTTCTGAGCTACCGCACCACAGGAAAACAAAACTCCTGGCCTGAGCCACCTGTGGGATGTCTAGAGCTTCAACGTCATTCCAACTCCAGTCACCACCTAGCGGAGGCTCCACAAGGATCACATCAAATTTACTTCCCAGCTGTTTTAAATCCATGGTCTGTAAATGTTTTATTTATTTATATTAGTCAAATTTTACTTTTTCTATTGTATTTTCACTTTTCTGTAATGTTGAGAAAAATAATCTTACTAGAAAAAACATTTTATTATAATTTAAATCCCGCATAAAAGCACTCGTCTGCTGGGCGATATTCATAAATGCAAATGACAAATGCACAAATAATTTTAAAAATTTCATAATCAAGTCAAGTCAAACAATTCTGTAGTGAAAATTTGCATAACACTATAGGAAGCAGTGATCATAACTTAATAACAGGAAACCAGCTAAGCAATGTCAATCTGATTGTGATTGATTTCTTTCAATCATTAAAGTTTACAACTGTGGACTTGCGGAATGATATTTGGACTCTAGATTTTTACTTATGGCAGTCCAGTTTGTTAAAATTCATATGAGCTATCCCCTCGCTAAATTAGATGAATCACTTAGAAAGATAAACAGAAAAAATGTATAGTTACCACCGAGACTAGGACTCTGGAACAGGGTTTTTTCAACATACAATATGTGATGATAACTACCTATTTATAATAATTATGTTTGTACTTAAAAAATGTATGACATTTTAATTCAATATGATAATTACCGTTCTTGTGTGCAATGGAAGCGTGTTGTTACAAACTTAGGACGGATTGCACACTAAAATGTTCGTTTTCCCGTTATAAATAAAATGTGGGATTTCGCACTAACCAAATTACATTTTTGATTGAAGATACTATACTACAAAACTGTATAAAATATTAAATACCTTGAGGTCGCATTTTAGGTACATCGGAGGCACTGCTGTCTGAGCTATAAGATCATCTTTTAACTTAATAAGTTCCCTCAACTTAGGGTATTCCTCAAACCTGTCGGCCAGACCGACATCTCGAATGAAATTTTGCGGTCTTTGTCCCGTATCCACGAAATGTTGACAGTAGTCATTATGGGGATTAGATGACTGAGTACCCTGGAAATGGAGAAAGTTTAATGTAACCTATTGAGAACACTTACAGTCACATATTAAAAGAGAATTTAAAATATCAAACAAGAAATTTGTTGCACATTATTGCTACAAACATATGATTTATGTCCTAGTGATTTCATGCTAATCGACGATTCAGTTAATCCATGCTTTCAAGTTACCTAACCTAACCTAACAATACTCATTACAAAAAAAAAAAATATAATTGCAATCATATAACAAAAGTAAGACAAATGTAGCAAAGAGAAAATGAATTGTAATCACTGGTGGCTCCATATTTATATAAAAATATATACATCGACCTCTCGGTAACTAACGAGTACGTCATTTTTAGTTGTCTAGTATTTAGCGTAATATAATAGATACATATTTAAGCGACAATTTTTTTCATATACAATAATACCCCCAAGTTACGCGATAGGTGGGACCGATGAAATCGCTTAACTTGAATTCGCATAAGTCAGGGTACAACTTTGCATATAAATACATACAATTTTGTTTAATTGGAACCTAAGACTAATAAAAACATTAGTTTAGAAGAAAAATATTTAATAAAATTGCAGTTCTTTTATACATATTAATATTGATACAAAATATTAAAAAAATAAATGTATACATAAAAGTCATAATAATTTTTTTATTCCTAGCTTTGTAGCTATAACGCGTTCTTCATTGGAGTCTACGTTTTCTAAAATTTTTAAGGAATTTTCAATTGAGTTGAGACCTTCTGTCAAGCTTGCAATTGTCATGTGCTTTTCTGGTGGAATTGGGTCTGAAATGTCTTCATTGTCGTTTTGCTTACGCATCTCTATGAGCTCATCGATTGTTAGCTCCTGACTAAGGGAATCCAACACCTCGCGAAACACATCCAATGCATATCACAGTAAGAGAAACACTGAATATGGTGGGCGGCAGTGTTGTCAACGGTCAACGTCTAGCGGCAGTGTCGCCAAACAAACCACATAACTCTGAGTTTGCGTAAGTCGGGGTGTTACTGTATCGTATTCTGTTATGTTCCGTTGAATAATATATTTAAAAACTATTGCCACTTAAAAGTGTATCAAGAAAAATGTACTAGAATTGTTAGTTACAGTTAGGGTATATACGGGTTGATATATATAGTCAGGTGTCCTACTGTAATTGATCCTGTTTTCAATATCTACAAATCATCTGAATGTGCCTACCTTTAAGAATGTGGACGAGTCAGTATACACCAGTGCATTTGTTTCTTCACCAGAATTAGATTTTCCGACTCCAAAACCAACATCTTTGTACTGATCTTCACACGAGTGCTGCCTGGTCGGAATATCAGCCACAGTTCCCAAGGCTTGTCCTAACTCACCAACACTGGATATGCCAAGCTTAAATAAAACATGGGACAGATTTCAGTTTGAATCACTAGTTAGAATATTTAAACAGGTAATAGTTCCAAATATTGAAACAAATGAAAAATGTAATTTTTTTAAATCAATAAGATGTACACAATTTTGATGACCAGATTCCAGTTTATGAAAATACTAAGATTGTTTGTGAGTAGAAAAAAGCTTGCAGAATCGCAGACAGAAAGAGATAGGTGATATGCTCACGCCCTGTGATGAGATTTGAGGCGATTATATAAATATTTCATTGATAAAATCGATTTACTGTTAAGTTAATTTTAGACATTATTCCAAAATTAGCGTAACTCGGAGAAACCACAAGGTTAAATTGGCGAATATTGTAACTTTCCAGATTTTTTCAAAAGGCAAAATTTTGGGGCTTCGTTAATTTATCGTTGGATAATCGAAAACGTAAGCAAGAGGACACATCATAGTTAAGCTAGGTAATTCAATTGTACATTTCGATGATACTTAGATGTAAGGATACAAAAGGTCTAGATGAGTTTAAATCAGTCCTTGGATTTTTTGCTTGACAAACAAATGTTTTTCACAAAACTTTAAAGTACGATAACTATTTGTGACCCAAAGCTTATCATGCCTTTGCGAAAATCTGAAAAGTTGCTGCATTCGCCAAAAATGTAAATTATGTATAACAAAACTCGGAGTCTAAAGAGATGGCATTGAAGCCCTGAGAGCTGGTCACTCCATACACAATGTAAATAGAAAATGAACAAAAAAAAAAACAATTGAATTAAATATTTCAAGAACGTGAATTGATTGTAATATTATGAAGTTATTGGTGGAATACTCCTTCTCGATTATTCATTTAGCAAACTAAATAATTGAAAAAATATTTTACATACTGTTTGGACCAGAAGTTTCTTTCGTTTTTTGGACCGCTCTCGAAGTTTTTTCAACATATCACCCATGTTGAAAAATAGTTGATTTACAATAAATAATTTAATAAAATTTTATAAAAAGTACTGTATATTTTCATTTACAATTGTACTTCCCATTACATGCTTATTATCATGAATTTCCCATTACTGTTCGTCTTTGGAATTCCAAACAAAACATGACAGTAAATAATTAGTAACAGTATAAAAGATTTTTGCTGTATTAAATTTTAGAGCGACTTTATTAAAAAACGATAACCTCAAAGGTTCATTATAAAATATGTAATTCAAGGACCGATTCGTGCCAATCGCGAGCAAAACGTACAAAATACTCAACCTAGAACGAGCCAACGAAGTCAGCCATTTTTATATACATTCATAGACAAAAGCAACAGACGATAGGAACAACCATAGATATGGATCTTATTTATGATATGGATCATAGATAAATATGGATAGAAAAGATGAAACATCGCCAGTCTGTGGAAAATTGAGACCTTGGAGGTCAAAAGTTTCGTCTTTATGTAATATAGGAACGGACCGAGTAATTTTTTATGCGTATAATTAATTCAATGATTTTCTATTAAATCGTTGATACTTATATAATACTAGCGGTCAGAATCCAGCGTTGCCCGGGATTCACATTAATTTATAATTTAAATAGGGATTTAGGAGGAGAGGGTGCTATTGTTTTGTGCAGGCCCTAAATATCTAATAACGATATATGTGATGTATGTAAATTTGGTCGTGGTACGGGGAGAGCGAGATATCCGAAGAAGAGTGACGGACTGACTATATTTTCTTCAGGATCATAGAGAGCAACAAAACATAATTTTAATGGTAGTAAATATAAAATACATATTTACACTGGGGCTAAGTTAGTGAAATAGCCAGGGTAAGGACCCTGGTCTTAAGGAAGAGCAAAACTTGGACCGGATGACATTCAATATAATATAATATACATTTATATCGAGAGAGAGAAGATGAGGTGACCAGGTGGAGGGTATTTTCGTTTTACGCAGGGTCCCAAAATCTGAAATGGATGGCATTCAATTTAATATACATTTATAACTAGGGGAAATGGTACTTGCGTTTTGTACAGTCTTAAAGAAAATCTATTCAAAATTTGGTTTAGATTGGCCTAAGGGTGAAGGATTGTACAGAGAACAGACAAACATTCAGTTGTATATTTCAAGATTAGCAGAAATTAATGGCTTTCACAGGTGTTATGTGCTGGTCCTTACAAGCAGTCTTTCCTTGCTTTTGATAACTAGCAGCCAACGTGGCTGACAAATTATTCAGTATGTTTAGTCAATTGGTGCAGGCGCACGTAAGTAATAGCGTATTAAGTAATATTGGGAGTGATCAATCTTTCGATAGGTGAATTCGTATGTTTTTAAAAGACAAACATTGTCAAAAGGGAACTTTGATATCGCGCTATTGCAAGACCATCATTCAATATCGAATAATTGCTTGGCAATATCTTTGCTATGTTTAGTAATAAGTGATGAAAGATTAATTAGAATGATCCTACCTTTCATTTATAATTAGAAAATATAAATAAAAGATGGGATCTTTGCGCATGAAAAGATGTTCTGCAGCATGATTTCAACCTTCGATTACAGTTCTCAATATTATTTTATGGAATGGAAGTATGGACACTTACCGAAGAAATTATAAGGCGACATGAAACATTTGACATGTGGATCTACAAAAGAATGCTTAAGTAAGCTGGATGGAGTTACGAATGAAAACGTTATGGTTCGGATAAATAAAGAAAGATAAGTATTTAAAACAATAAAAATCCGAAAATTTCAATATCTCGGACATCCGGAGAAGTACGAGATGTTACACCTTATAATGCAGCAAGGAACGACGCACGTCCGCCAATCAAAAGTTTCCTCATTACACCCATATAAAAATCTTACACCATGTTTGAAGAACCTTAGGCAATGGTTTGGCCTGTATAGTGTAGAGCTGCATCGTGTAGGCTATTATCGAATAGCCAATATGATACCCAACGTCCGTAGAATGGATAGGGCACAAGAAGAAAAAGATGAAAGATTAAAAAAATCTATACATTATTATCATTAGTACAGGGTATTATATTTCGAATATTCATCTGGAAATCAAACATCACCCTTTTTACTTTTTCTAGCTACTATTTCAACTTTTTGGTGATTTAAAATACCATTAATTTGGCGATTGGAGACGCCAACTGTAATTAGCATATTTTACCGCCGGAAATCATGACGTTTTCATCATCACAGAGGATCTTAGTCCAATCTCCGGTCACTTATAACCGGACATTGTAAAGAAAGAGTTTGTCACCCGATTTTTTCCGTAATAATCTACTCACGCCTGTCATTTGTCATATTGTGTCGATCTCGAGGACCGGTAGACCAAATGCAAGATTTTAAAGGTATTTTACATTTTATATAATTATTATTGTTGAGTAAATTATTCGAGTTACCGTCGATTAGCGTGGTATTTAATTATTAATCTCCAATCAGATTTCTTATCTTACTTTGGGCGAGCATTTAGTCTTCGCAATCTTTTCTTTTAAATCATTCATACCTGTTAAGAGTTTTTATTCAATTGCTCATATTTTAACAATGTTTTTAGTCTTATTTGAGTTAAGGGTAGAACGCCGTTTTTTACTCTCACAAAGTTTAGAAGAGATCTGATCACTCAGGATGTAATCACTAAAATGGCTTCAATAATAAATTTTAAAAAGTGAAAAGCATCCATCGCACCAAATTTATTAATAAAATCATATAAATCTAGGTCAAGGGAAAAGTTTTATCTTATTTTCAAAGTTATCTAATCTGTATGAAATAAAACAGTGTAAAAATTAAAAAAACTTCTTTGGTGAAACGGTTACATCTAGTTTTGGAATTTCTCAAAGTAGTGTCTAGAACGTGTACTATTTACCTAATAACCTAACCTAAGTCTATACTTATTGCTTGCCAAAATACGCGCAAAATATTAAAAAACTTATTTCGATGTCATCTTTACAGATTACAAATATCGATTTAATTTTCAATTTAAAGGAATATGGGAACATTCGTTTTCAATTTCTTTAATTGACGTCTTTCAATATGAACACTATTCACCAAGGGTTAAGTTAATGATACATTGGATACCTCCTCAACAATTTCACAAATATACTAAATATCCCTGTCCGATCACTGAGATCTGCAACCCTATGGTTTACAATACCGATTTAGGTTGTTTTTCTCCTCTCCCTAGAATGCATAATTACTACAATGAGATTTCACCCACCAACGATAACCTGGATATATTTTTCATGACAAGGACTCACTTAAAATGAAAATTGTAGTTATTGTAGATGGTTGATATTCGTTCGAATGTGTAATGCTTTATGCTTACCATATAGCAGAGTTCGGACTAATTCGCTTTCGAACGCCAAACACTCCGATGTCGTCGGCATTGGTCTTGTTCATTCTTAATTGAGTGTTTTTCTAACTTTTCAACAATAAAAATGGTTAATCTGTGATAGTATGCGTCCACGGATGAGACTTTGATCTGTTATCTTAAATATCTGTCTGATCTGACTCGTAGATCGCTTCCTGCTTAAATCTGCACTGTTCTTTACTCGCTTTCGAGACGAATATCCGAGAGAAATCTCATCCGTGTACACGCGCCGTAACTGTCTTAAACGTTTTTAACTTTATATAAATCGCAGAAAATGACAATATTTTAATCTTCGCATTGTACTTTGTTGTTAATCTGTCATCTTAATATAAAATAAATACTCGTGAACCAGGCTTTATGCAACGAGATCGATAAAATTAAAAAAAAAAAAAACCTCTCGGATCTCTCACGCAACTATTTTTCACATCCAGCTGTGACCAAGTATGTAGGATGTATGTTTAGGGGTTAGGACGGTGGTTAAATGAAATAAATGTTGTTTATTGTGACTGTATGATAAAAACAATGACAGATAATAATGAAAGGAATGAATGAAGATGTAGAAGGTGCACGTGTCTTATGAAATTAAATGAATTGGCGCTCGTGCTCGGCGAGCGCGAGCCGGCAAGACCGCCATTGTGAAACGATGAAACTGGAGAGACTGCTTGGCGGTGAATGCTTGAGCCCGACTTGTAGCAGCAGCCGGCAGCGCTGTGGCTAGCGTAGATGCCGACTGAGATGGCGGTAGATTTGAATTATGATCGCTACACATGTATAATTTTGCCATATGATTATTTAATTATTCTAATCGAAATGTGCATGCATACGGTTTGCGTTCGCATGCCATTATTAAAGGTAACAATATTCTAAAGTTAGACGAACGACATTGTATTGTTTGATGATTGATTATAACATCTAGTGTTAGGCGAAGTGTACACAAATTATTTGTGACGAGTAGCCAATTTATAGAGAAAAATTCTTTACAAGAGTTGTGTCGTTTTTAAAACTGGTTCGCTTATTCAATTAGCGAATGAATTTATTTAATTTTTAATTTTCAACACATTTTCGAAGTCATTATTCCCCGTTAAACTCTGAATTAATCTCTAATAGTGAAGTAAATTGCAAATAGCGTGTTGAATTCAATTTTACTTAATTAACTTTTGTAATATATACAGGGTGGCCCAAAAAAAGTGAGAACATCTCGTAACACACGAGCTGTTTCAAAACGTAATATAATTAATAATAATTCTTAATGTATTTTTTTGCATAACATTTAGCAAATCAGAAATCATCAAAACACCCCATATTACATAATCTACTGGGTTTAAATCTGGGCTGTTCGGTGGCCACATGGCTGTCTCGATGAAATTAACATTCTCACGACGAAGAAAGTTGATCATATTTCTGGTTGTGTGAGATGGAGCTCCGTCCTGCTGTAATGTCCAGTTATGCTGTAATGTCTAGCTATATTTCAGGCTTTGTTTTGAAACTCTTTGATCATTTTCCTAGCACCCCGACGTTTTTCAATTCGCAAATTTTTGATCAGAATACGGTCTTCTGCAGTGACTTTTGTCATTCTGGGCAACAATTTGAAAAAACCAAATATAAACAATGGGAAAATTAATAATCAAAGATGGCGACCGGAAATTGTCGAAATAAAACGTAATATAGGTAAGTAAATAAGTAAACTATTTAAACTATTGTTGATATAGTTAAACTAATTTAAATATCACATTTTACGAAATGTTCTCACTTTTTTTGGGCCACCAGTATGTTATTTTTTTTTATATGGTACGTACGTAATTTTTACGTAGGTATGTATTATAAATTTATTTTTATTTTTGTTTCATTTGTCGTCTTTGTAAACGTACATTTTGGGGTGAATATTTATGAAACTGGGTATTTGTGATTAAATCATATTTAAAATGTAAAAATACTAGGTCACTTAATCTTACCATTAATGAAAATTCAGGATTTATAGGAGCTTCATTTCTTCCTGAGGGATGGATGGGTACCTGTTACGTTAAAAGAATCGTTTTGTATACCTATTCGAGCGAATATAATCCCCATTATTTTGCGTACATATTTCTTTAGGAATATTAATACACATGTTAGTAGAACACATGCTTATTGTGAAGTTGTAATTATTCAGAACATAGCTCTGTGATATTTTAAATATATTAATTAGAAAGATATACATATAAAATCAATTTTATCGAAAAATATTGTTGTTGCGCCACCGGGATTCGAACCTGGATCTCTTTTCCAACCGGGGAAGGTGCATTATCCAACTATGCCACAGCGACCATATTTTTAGCGACAAATTTTCGAACCTATATGTTACCTTTTTGATATTAATACATTTAATCGTTCCATTGTTTGAAAGAGTCATCTACCTTATTTTTACAGAATCTCAAATAGCTTTGAGTAATCTGACAGCAGACGCCAGAATTATCAATTCATTTTTATTAAATTTTGGACACTTTGATACAACTTTATTATTAGGAGAACACATTCTTATTGTGAAGTTGTAATTATTCAGAACATATGTCTGTGATATTTTAAATGTGTTTTTATATGTATATCCAAACAGGATTTCATACTACCAATGATCTTTCGACAGGTTTTTGTTGGTGTAAATGCGATTAGCAAATATGATATGATTACATACCTTCCGATTATTAAAAAGTAGATATAGAAAGAAAATACATTTTTATTTTGAACATGTTTTATGCATTTATATTAATAATATTATGTATTTATATAGCTGTACAGTCTTTAAATAATATCTAAATAAATTTCAATTAAACAATATATTATTATCATGACCAGATTGTTTTTTTTTTTTTTCTAGTATAAACTGTACAAAAGAAGAAGAATATGTTACATCTTAAATTGTTTATGCAAAAAATATTATATATATATACATACATGTATATACGTATATCATAATTATCACAATGTCCATTTTATGAATCTCTAAAAAAAACGTTAAACCTCCTGTGTAAAATATCGTAAATAACAAATACTTATGTCATTTTCAATTGGTCTAGTATTTCGCAATTATTTGAATGTGGGTATTTTGGTATCACTCAAATGTAGTACCAAATACACGCGAAATACTAGAACAACAAGAAATGACCTATTTGTTAGATTTGTACCGAGGATGGGTCAAATTATTTCATTCAAGCAATGTGGATATTTTTTTTTATACGTACACAATAATTACATGTTCTTAAATATTATGTTTCTTTATTCTCAGAGACTTAAAAATGTCTTCTGCGGTAATATATTTTTTTAATGTAAATATTGATTGCATAAACAGTTGAATAACCTGAGAATAGATGACCAAAGAGTCAATAAATTAAATGGATGCATTAGAATGAAAGGTTTCACGCAAAAATGTGTCAAATTGTTTCTGGAAATACACGAGATAATTAATGTTAAGGCACCAAAGATATCAATGATAAAAATAAGTGCATATTCCGCTATTATAAGAAATTGGGCAGTTTAATTGATATTAATGAAAATTAATGACATGAATGTGTTCATTTAAAAGGCAGCTGCATCAAAGAGTTATCTATAATCATCATCTATGGAGCGCGTATTTAATTTCAGATGTCAGAATACACATTTTCTTGCGATAACCGACACCTTCGTAACAAATTACAACAGCATGATAACAAAGTATTTCATCGACATGCATGTAAAACGTAATATTAAAACCTAACAAATTCTAAATTCAGTGTGTTCGTAACATTGGTTCACTAAAAAACCTACGAAGATGGCCTAAAAACGATTTTTAATCTGTAAAAGGTACACTTCTGACTTATTCATCAGCTCAAAACAGATATAATTAATTAATAAGATCTAAAATAATGATATTAAGCGAGAATAAAAAATTTGCATCCGGTACCTTTCTAAGTTTGTACATTAAAAATTTAGTTCGTTTAATCAATTATAGTAAAACAATAAATCTGATTACAGTATTTTGTCGTACGCTAAATCAATACAGTAGATAGTTTAATATACTAGTTGTACATTTAAAGATAATTTTGTATGATGAAATGGTAAATAAGAAGATAAAAATATGTTTTAATCTTAAGGCTTTGGACTGGGTTGTACATTATTCATTTAGATTCAATTATAGTACACGTCGGCACTGTCCGACTGGAGGCTGTTGGACCAAATAACACTAACATCTGTTAATTGATTGGCCCTTACATGGCGAAAACATATTTTTAATAATAAACGATGAAATGTATGTTTCTGCTAAAATACATTAAACAGAAAGTCCACAATATTTTATGGGTAAATTACGAGTCGAAAATGTTCAAGGAAAAATTTGGTTCAGCCGAAAATCTTTAATATGTACAAATTCTCTACCGTTATTAAAGTTTACGTACCTACTTCTAAATAAATATTTACGAAATTTATCTATCATTATTCTATATCTTCGCTACAGGCCTTAAATCATCTAAGGAAAAATAGTCTGGCCGATCGAAATTAGATGACCTTTAATTTTTTGTACTCAATATATAATTTGCAATCAGTAAAATATTTATATTTTTATTTATTATCTTTGTTTTATTAACCACTAAATTGAGTTTAAATACATCTGCCGGTTTCGAAAAATACGAATTATGACATCCTGAAGAAGAAAATGGTATTTTTCGAAACCGGTAGATGTATTTAAACTCAAAAAACAAAGATAATAAATAAAAATATGAATTGCTAATTTTAAAAGTATAGTAACATACTTATCTCCGACATGGCTGACAGCTTAAACCTTTTCGACTCATTTAATTAATATGTATCTACCCCTGAAATATTGAGCGCTAGGTAGGTGATACCTTCTGGTATCGACATAAATAGTATTCTCGTACAGTGTGACAAGAAAATAGTTAAGTACAAATTTTCGATGGAAATGGATCCATCTCATGGGATCATCAGATGGACAGCGCCGTTACAAATAAGAAGTTGTAATTAATATTAACTATGTTATTATACAAATACTACACACAACTAAAACTCTATACAATACAATATTAAGGCTTGGTATAATTTTGGGTATGTAAAAATTAAGTAAAAGGTAAGTTATTTTAAAACCTCATAAAGGTAATATTTGATGATTGTGTGTAGAATCATCATTACAATCAAACATATGTTATTATTTTATTCCCTAATCTGATTTGTTTAAATCCCCCGTAGTCGAACGCTTCGCTCGAGCCGGACCCTGCTTCGCTGCTTTCATTCGGCGCTTTCCCTCGAGTCTTACACTTCGGTGAGTCTATTTTCATCTTTGGATATGAGCAGTATAGGTCCGTCACATTTTTAGAATAGGTTTTATCACGATTCAAGGGTTTATTAGATTGCGGTTTTGTCGTTACGATTGTATTGTCTTCACGATTCACTTTTAAAGTCACTCGGCTGTGCGGTACTTTGTCTGGCAAATTTTCACTAAATCTTCTCTGAGCAGCCTGAGACGCGTGTTGATTGGTTCGCTTCTTTTCCGAGTCGGAATTTCCGAAGGTCTCGAAGAATTTGCACATCTCCCTGACGGGCACGTGCGGGCTGCGGTCCCTCGTGAGGTCGTGCAGCGAGCGCGCGCGCGGCGCCGGGGCCTGCTCCGCCTCGGCCGCCAGCTCCTCGCTGCTGCGGGCCAGGCGCCCCGCGCGACACAGCGACTCGAACAGGGCCAGCTTGTCTTTCACGGGCACGTACTTCTCCGTGTCCTGACAGTGCAGTCGCAGCAGTTCCACGGAGGGCTCGGGGGGCTGGCCTACGGAGAGCGCTCGCGCCCCCCGGCCCTCGCGCGACGGGGACGCGCCGCCGTTACTCGGGGAGCAAGACCTCGCCCTGCTCCATAAAAGCGCCCCTTTGATGTCTGCTGGCTCTTTCCTTAGGATTTTGTCGATTATTACAGAAGGAGCTGGCTTGGATATCGGCGCCGTTTGCTTAGCAATTAAACTTTGCGCCGAAGCGGGGACCTTGCCGTTAAATTCATCTTTTTTCAACATCATTTCGAACTTTGACAGTACCGGACACGCATTGTT
Source organism: Eubasilissa splendida (assembly GCA_031772225.1). Lineage (NCBI taxonomy): Eukaryota > Metazoa > Arthropoda > Insecta > Trichoptera > Phryganeidae > Eubasilissa > Eubasilissa splendida. The sequence continues at coordinate 19,601,741 of CM062845.1, read as the reverse complement.
GTAAGGTTGTGCTCGATATAATGGCATCTGTAACTGAGCATTTGTTTTTACTTCTTGCACAATTTTGCGGTCCAGTGATATTTTTGCTCCAGTTTCTCCTGGATTTTTCTTTTCTGTAGCCGGGAGAGTCTTTTCCAATGCAGCCTTTTTCTCGCATTTTTTTTTAATCAAATTGCTGTGATAAATTGCGATATTAACATTTTTGCAATAAATTCGTTCTATAATAGGTTCAGCGCCAGCGCACTGGTTGTTGTGCACACCGGATGCGAGCGCTCTTTTAATAAACGTCGTATTGATTCGAGTAGAAACGGGGTCTTCCACAGAATCGGCGCTGTCTACCGGACTGTCGCCCAGCTCGCAGCTGGAGTAGCTGGACACGCTGCGCGGGCTGTCGAGGCAGTCGCTGCGGTCGGAAGGCCACAGGCTCCGCCGACAAGACCTCTCCGAGGAAGATTCGCGTTCTTCCAAAACGATCCCCTCGTCTATGGTCCGGGTCTCCTCCGACGATGACCCGTTTCCGCCGACATCTCTGGATCTACGCAGCTTCTCTCGCGACTTCCTCCCGGTCGAAAGACATTTAACATCTGGTGTTTTGTGTTTCGAGAACGATTTGCTCGCGACACTATCCTCCTCATCGCGATCACTCTGACTCTCTACATCGCTCATGCACAATTTTCTTCGTGGCAAAGACTGTCCGAGAGATGTGATTTTTTTTGATCTTAAAGCGGATTCACCGTCCATTTTCTTTTTCTCGTGCAGCATGAAGTCTGCGCTGGTCGTGCTGCCCTCGGAAGACGGGCTCCGGTCCCACCTCGGGGCGGAAGGTCGGGTGGTGCTTCTCGGGTGAAATTTGTTATCGCTCACGCTTTCCGAAAGTTTGGTGAATTTTGTCGATACAGCCGAAGGCGTGGCCGCCGGAGAAGACTTGTTAGGGGTTGATATTGACGCTATACCTAATACGTCCAGGAAACGAATGGCGTCGAGGGGAGTCTGCCGCATGATCTCGACCGCCAGCGTTTTAACCCAGTGCTCGTACTCCAAATCGTTCAGTGCCTGAAAAACACACGAGGCATTACAAGATTGCTTCATTTAAATACAAAAATAAAAGCTTTAATTATAGGAGAAAAGTGGCTCGGGCGATAGAGAGCGAATCTACGCGATCTCAGCTGAAATACCAGCGGTCCTTGAAGGTGGAAACATCACCCAGAAGTTAAAATTTACGTTATAATCCAGGGTAACTGTTTATCCCAGAAATCATCAGATAAAGTTTAAAAAATCATTATTTACAAAAAGAAAAATCTTTAATATTATATAAAAAATACGATTCGATCATAAAAGTCTTCAATTACATGACAATCGAGCTCATAAAGCTCCAATTTCCTGAAGACAGATAAGCTGATTCATACACAGTACAACCATACAAAAGAATCGTTCAAATACCTGTAGTATAGCCACAGGGGTAGAATTCCCTCCTTTTTGCCTGTAGCTAAGGCTGAAAGCTCTGGGGGCCAGCGAGCTGGGCATGAGGTTCAGGTGGCGCAGGGGCAGCCTGAACTCCAAGCCGGCCAGAGCGCCCCTCGTCCGGCCCAGCGACCGGATCCCCGAGGACGGGGTGGAGTCCGAGCGGGTGTGGTGGAGGGGCGCGCGCTCCAGGGTGTGGTAGCCCAGGCTCTCGGGGGGGGACGTCTGACTGTTCGAGTGGAGAGGCAGGTGGGGTATGTAGGGCAGGCTCTCCGCGTCGGAGCGGGCGTGGTCGAGCGGAGCCCGTCGCCCCAGGCTGGCGTAGCCGCGCCCCGGAGTGGCGAAGCGCCACCCGCCGCAGTCAGCCCCGTACACGAACAGACATCCATCCCTAACGGACACGGTGCGCTGCGTCCATACCCCCAAGATGCTGCAGTAGTAGTTCAGGATTCCTGAAAACATAAAAGCGCCCCTGTTACTACAATTGTTCAAGAATATGGAATACACAGATGTTAACAACCCAACAATGACGTCGAATGCAAATTGTACTATAATTTGGTCGTTGATCCCCCAGCAGACCGATACACCCGCCCTAAGCACTCGCCCTTAGCTCGAATGAAGGAAATCAATTTATTACCTTTTAGTGAGTTTATGTGAGTAATATTTTTTCAGAGTTAGTTTTAAAAATTACGCAAAACTATCCAGAATTGACCAAATATGACAATCAATACAAACAAAATATATTTTATAAACCTAAAAGTGTTTGGATAACAGTTACCGCCGTGCGACCACAGTCGTGCTTTCTTTGAACTAATGTCGCGTCTAATAAGTGCGGAAAATTATGATGCTGTGCTCTCCCTGCTTCGAGATATTTCTGACCAACAAAAACTATTCAACAAAATATAATACATTTACAATAAAATACGTCTCTTTTTGTACTTGGGGATTTGAATTATGCGCCATTTTCAACCTGTCAGACGTACAAATGTTTTGTAAAAATTTGACATTTATCGTCTAGAGACCAGTCTCTAGTTCCTAGGGGAATTCATCTCGCAGCCTTTCTTTTAAAAGATGAACGCCTAAATATACATTTTGCAAATCTTAGACAGATATTTCGCGCTGCGTTGTAAATACAATTCGCAAACTTCGTGTTATTTTGGTCGTAGCCATGTGCAGAGTGACACCTCATTTCGCACGTTAGTAAATTCAAGGCATATCGTGAGTTAGTTCAAACGAAAAAAATATTACTAATACTAGCGAAAATGTTGCCGAACATCCAAGAACCTCAATTCGTCATTGTTCGCAGCAATTGGCCATTTCCAGAAGCTCAACGTGACGAATTTAAACCAAACATCTTAGTCTAGACGCATACAAAATTCATTTGACTGAAGAGTGCAGACCAAGGGCACTAATGCTCCCTTTAACCTTCACCGTACCATGATATAAAATACCCGAACGCAGCCATGCTGTTAACTCGTGTTACCGCAAATAACAGTTAAAAAAAAAGTTTTTATTAGCTTAAATTGGCTTTAACGGCACGAATTTACTCTAAATATTGAGCATTCATTATGTTCTATACAATGTGTATTTCCTTCTTATCTCTCTTTATTTAAATAGTGAGAAAGAGACAATTATATTTGTATGTTTGTTGTTCTTTTCACTGTGATAATAGTGTGTGATCTCTGTCTTTCATATCACAAATGGTATTTTTACAAACGTATTAATTATACAACGGATTGAATGGAAAAAATAATTGTTTTTGTACGATTCTCTTTTCATAATTGGTTTTTCACTAGTCGTTCCCAAGCGCTAATATTTTCTTTAGGATTGTTTTATGTTGCATGTATTTACCGAAATATGACAGGTTTAATTATGATGGTAGACCTGTGTCACTGCATGGCTTGGGAAGGGTTCTGATCAATAAATAAATAAAAATTCAATGAATGTCTTAATAACAAATAATACCTATGAATGGAAGATTGTACGTTTTATTGTTAAATATATCAATATTACGACGAGATAGATTTATGACATTGTTGTCTCACTGACTCAAAATAGATAGATAAATCATGATAAACGTATGCTATATAAGTAAAATTACGTTACATAAAATTATCCATAAGTATTTATTAACACATTTAAAATTTGTGTAGAAAAATCTCATGAGAATTTATACTTTGCTCAGCGAGCATTGGTACTCTCGTCTCAGAGGGAGAGTTGATGGGAACCGCCATGTCGTTTGTCATTCGTTTTGTAACAAAACAAAATGGACGCTTTGGGGAAATGAAAATCTTCGAGTTTATGAAAAACGTTAACTACATCGAGTATGGTGTGGATTGTGGGCTGGATGAGTCATTGCGAAGTTTCTTTTTTTTGGAAAACTCAAATTTAAAATGGGTTATCTTTTAGTTTTAATTGATTTCAGCATCACACTGGATTCAGATTACATGATTTTTATGTATAGATTTTCAATATATTATTAATGACATTAGGATACAATGTAGAAACATTTTATGACAAGTGGTGCAATACTGTAGTATATACTGGAATGTGTTCTCCTAATAATAAAGTTGTAACAATGTGTCCAAAGTTTAATAAAAATGAATTGATAATTCTGGCGTCTGCTATCGGATTACTCAAAGGTATTTGAGATTCTGTAAAAATAAGGTAGATGACTCTTTCGAATAATGAAATATAGGTTCGAAAATTGTCGCTAAAAATATTGTCGCTGTAGCATAGTTGGATAATGCGCCTTCCCCGGCTAGGAAAGATATATATTTTTCGATAAAATTGATTTTATATGTATATCTTTCTAATCAATATATTTAATTCATATTTAGAATAACATGTAACTCAAGTTGGTTTTTATATGTATAAAAGCGTCGGTTTACGGTAGGTGCGTGTTACACGTTCGAACTAATTACGTTATCAAATTGCACTTTTATGTACATATTCTATTGTTATTATTATTATTAATATTTACTGTTACGTGAAATATCGGCGCGCGCACCGTTCGGAAACATGTTCTCGCGCTCCCGACGCGATGTGTAATATTTGTGTTCCACATTGGTGGCTGACGTCGCGCAACAAACGGAGCAAGCCGCGTGGGCGGCCAATTACAATTACGGCGCATTCTTCGCACTGCCGTTTGCTACTTGATCCGAAGCCCCCCGAACAGGGCCAGCGCCGATCACCGCCGTCGGTTACCGGTTATTAAATATTATTGCCAGCACGAATCGCTCGCCTGTGAGACATTTCATCAACCTTTCTCATGTTTCATTTCCGACTGGTACTCATTATTGTCGGTGTTGTGCATTTCCACCGAGAGATAGAAATTGCAGCGATATTGCTAGCAATTTTATATATTCCATACTAAAAATACACACAGTAACGTTATATAGATGCCGAGTTATATTTTTGTCACGACCCGTATTTTTGTATTTTAAGATAAATGAAACTTTGCACCATTTTGACAACAGTTTACGCAGCTTCACATAAGCGACTGGTGTTAAGGACAATCTTCCAAGTCGTTCGCCTCATTACCGAGGATCGCTACTCCCACGCCACTGATCAAGACGCGCCAAACTTCTCCACTCTTCGCGGTGCAATTGAAATGCCGAGAATTCACTTCGCTTATTTTGAGTCACGCTAAATATTCAAGAACGAGAATTGTCGAGATGAGAACAGCAAATTATAATCGTTTGCGCAGCGGTAACAATGCCGAGGTGTGGCTCCGAGCGAGTGTCGCAAATCAGCAATTGACTATAACTTAAGAATCTGAGCAGACCACAGATGATAATGATGATTAAGAGCTTACTTGAATTTAAAACAGTTCTGGTAACAATAATCGATCTCGGGCCGGGCCTTTGTCAGACACACTGCGGAGCGATGGCAAAACATCGCGTCATACTTAGGGCCGGTCGGTTTAATACGGTAACTTTTTACTAACGCCCCTAGTTAAAATCGTTCGAGGGTTGTTGATACATCAAATTTAGTGTCACAAATAATCATGAAATATGCTTTATTTTATGCATTGTCTATGGATATATTCGATATGTGTCACTTTGGTGGTGGGATTTTTTCGGTACAGGGTGGCCCAAAAAAAGTGATATAATTACATCAAAATTAGTTTAACTATATCAACAATAGCTTAAATAGTTTACTAATTTATTTACTTACCTATATTACGTTTTATTTCGACAATTTCCGGTCGCCATCTTTGAATATTAATTTTCCCATTGTTTATATTTGGTTTTTTAAAATTGTTGCCCAGAATGACATTATTAGATGTATTCTGATCAAAAATTTGCGAATTGAAAAACGTTGGGGTGCTAAGAAAATGATCAACAGTTTCAAAACAAAACCTGGAGTATAGCTAGATATTACAGCATGACTGGACATTACAGCAAGACGGAGCTCCATCTCACACAGCCAGAAATACAATCAACTTTCTTCGTCGTGAGAATGTTAATTTCATCGAGCCAGGCATGTGGCCACCGTACAGCCCAGATTTAAACTCGGTAGATTATGCAATATGGGGTGTTTTGATGATTTCTGATTAGCTAAATATTGTGCAAAAAAAATTACATTAAGAATAATAATTAATTATATTATGTTTTGAAATAACTCATGTGTTACGAGATGTTCTCACTTTTTTGGGCCATCATGTATATTAAACAACGAGATCGTCATCAGACGAACTCTCATCACTAAAATATCGAAATTTTGAATGATTAATTGTCGTATAATGCAACTTTCATCGGATGACATTTGGAACAGCTGTGAAGAGTCCGCCATATTTAACTATCGATTCCCGTTTTTACTATCGGATATCACAGAGTAAAATGCGTTTACTACGTGATGTACTCTCTAGAAGAAAATAATTTTTACTAACGATCAAACAACCCGTTTATGCAAAAAAAATTACTTTAGAAATTTTTTTTACTACACTAAAAAGTTACTACTGATCATCCCTGTATCATTTAAGATTCTTGATAGGCCCCGCGGCCGGCTGACCAGTTGGAGTGTCTGCTTCATGGCCACGTTTATTTCTCCGGAATGGATAAAACAGTGCATTTCGTGTGCATCTCTTGTACGTGTACATCTCCAACATGTTGTGAATGATTGACACCGCGCACGTGCGAATGTAAAGCTCTTAACTTGTTAATGATTGGCTGTGCATCGGGCATATGCGATGACGCTAATCTCCCTCTCTCTCTCTCAGTCGACGTATTCGTGACTGAGTATCGTAGTCCGCTATTCTGCTTGTACAACGCGCTATGCTTGGATCCACTCTTCCCGGCCCTTTTTAGTGCGCCTCTCGTCCTCCGTCCCTGTACATTCCTCGTGATTAGTTTTCTCTAAGGTATCTCCATCTTTTCTAGCAACCTGCCCAAAGTACGTAAAGATACAATTTTTTTATTATTTATTGTTATTGTGTTTAGTTTGTAGAACTCCATGTTTATTATTAATTAAATTTAAAAAGTCAAATTATAATATATGTTATTATTGAGTTCTGCTAGTTTGTGTAAGCGCTATTATATGTTACAGCTGTCTCGGCGGTTAAGGCCATTTTCAAACAGTGGATAAACCACGTACAATTGACTTATTTAACTGATTTTTGTTACCCCTTCCTCTAATTAAACTCACCGAAACCACCCAATTACCCATGGATGGATACACTTACGCAAACTAACAGAACTCAATAATAATATTTATTATAATGTGACTTTTTAAATTTAATTAAAAATAAAGATACAATATTTTAATTTGTATTTATCAAACATATAATGTCACGAATTACTTAATATTACAAAACATCAAATAATGTACACGCACGCCTTCAAAAAATTACAAATAAATATCGTTGCAATCTGAAGATGAGGGAGATAATATTTCGTTCTTATTATACATCAGATAAGACAAGATTATTCATTCATGCATTCGTATTATAATGCCAGTCTAAAATAAGATTATCTTTAGCTATACAAGTTTTAAGACAAGATAACTTGCATATTATGCAAAATATTTGGTAGTAAGGAAATCATGCCTGACGAACCAAATAAAATTTCAGGAATCAGAATGGACTGAGAGGAATGTGTTCCTTTTCTGCAATGTTTTCAAATAGGTTTTTATACATAAAACAATTCATAATTTGTCCTAAAACGGTTCACACTGTTCTAGTCTGAAGTGTAACGAAGCAATCTAACTTTCACTATATGACAAACGGCACGCCACACATTTCCATCAGAAAGCATCATATAGCGATATACCTTCTGTTATACAAACGTCCTCCATGAGTGGCGGCCCCGACGTGTGAGATGACACTTGACACAAGCTATCGACGACTTTATAACATCAAACAGACTTGAATATCATCGCAAATCTTCTGCTGCACGAGTTTCCTTCGTTACTACTGTCGGCAAAATTAGCTAGCTCGCAGGTACGCCGTGAAAATAAGCCCGTAGACGAAACGCACGCTCGAATGTACGAGCCATTCAAACATTGGATCTGAAACGAGTTTTGCCACATGATTCAATAGTGCCCACACTCGCCAGAGACCCGGCCGCAAATACAAGACCGTACAAACACGGCCACCTTGCGATCAAACAGTTGCATAATCCAGCGGACGTTTGGCTCGTAAACAAGTCGTTTAAAGGGCCCGTAGAGCTGCAGGGGGCGCGGGCGACCGGCGCGCAGCCTCCGGAGGCTCAGCCGATGGTCAGAGAAGCGATGTTAATAAATATAGTAACATTTTTGATCAAAAATAATAATCACGTTATGAAAAACGGACATTTAAAAACGGAATACGTGACACGTCAACATTGTTACTAGTTTCAAACTAAATTAAACGCTTGTGGTGTGAAAATTTGACTAACTCGCTAGTCTCCTGGAATGAGGTTCAAACCGGATCACTAGGCGAGTGGCTCAACCACTGGACTGACAAGCATATTAATTCATGATGCGTACTGCTGAAGTCGACACTTAGAATCCCTCGAACGTGATGCCAAGACAGATCGCCCATGATCTTTCGGAAACGGAGAAGCTGGTGATGACTGGAAAGGTGAGAGGCCAGAGGAACGGGTGGAAGAGATCTCCACCTCGATGGATCGACCAGGTCAATGACGCTGCCTATTGGAACGGCTATCCGAACTGCGGGCTGCAGAGAACGATGGAGGAGAATCCTCAGGGATATCAACGGGTGTTAGTATAGTACCCGAGGGTCACGTTCCTCAGTAATGAGGGAACCGACTGAAGAAAAATATTTTTTAATGAATTTAGATAGCGACTTTTCAATACAACTATCTTTGATGATTAAAATAAGTCAAAAATAAAAATAAAAATATATATCTACTCCTCCTACGTAAAGTATCGTAAGTAAAAAATGAAATTTTTAATCATTCTAGTATTTCGCATATATTTGATACATATTTACTTGGCAGATTTAAAAAAAATATACATATATATTGTATTCTATGACGTATGTACTAATAAACATAGTATTTAAAAAATGTATTAAATGCGTGCAAAATACAAGAATGATTAAAAATGATACTTTACGTAGGAGGGGTCGATGTGTGTCCCGCTCAAAGGTTTTTGAGGAACAACGTAATTAAAAAAATGGTCGCTTCCAATGGGAAAAAATAGAGTACCTACTCACTATTTAAGTAAAACATATTTAGATGAAATCTGACGACAATCTATAGGGTCATTAAAACTTAATAGGTGCAACTGGAAGTCCAAATTTCCGGGTTTATGTCCCGGTGGTGGATATATTTCTTTGTAACTTGTACAATCATACGTATATTGAGAATTTAAATATGAATAATTGAAATATTGCAAAAAAATTACTTACACCGTTTCCCTGCGGGGGTAGGTAGAGGATAGAGCGCCACACTCTTCTGTCCTGACACGCAATTCTCGCCTCATCCACATTCATACATCTTCTCATACGAGCTCGCCGATTATGGTGGCTTCTAACAGGACCGTCTTCCAGTATCTGGTTTATTCAGTCGTGCCAAGTCTTCCGCGGACGTCCTCTGTTTCTGGTGCAATCAAACATTTGCGTCATACATCTTTCTTACCATTCTCTCTTAATGCATCCGTTCCATATGACCAAACCGCATAAGCGATCATTTCTTAATCTTACTCACTATACTAAGATCAGCTTTACATTCTTTCCTTATTTCTTCAAAAGTATTTCCTAACATTTTCAGTACAATGCCATTTAGGTGAGTAAATTTAAATAGAATATAATAAACGGTATTAACTAAAATTAATTATCAAAATCTTATCCATATGTTTATCCAATCCTATTGCTTTAAAAGGTTATAAGTCATGTAAGTACGCTCTTGTAATATTGACCCAGCGATGTTTGTTTAAAAACAAAATATGTACTTATTTGTATTTTGAAAATAAAATGAATTTGAATGTACCTACCTGCGTACTTAACCTTCATTGCGTCAAATATAAATATTACACCTACATCGACCCGAGCTAGACATTACCTATTGGCTATTATTAACGAGATCCTTGACTCTAAAATACTAGCAAATTAATAATTCTATGGTATATAAAAAAATTACAAAATATATTTTTTTGAAATAATTAAATGACGAAATGAAATGACAAATTTCGGCCTAGGGGTAGCGTGCGGTAGCATCCTTATTTATTATCAGATGTCGGTCCAGTCAATAGAAACGTAAGTCATCATCTGTAGGCAATCTGGTGACGTTGAATCCGCCATTAATGCGTGAGAATTGCCAGAAAATTGTCAGATTCGTGTATCGTCCGATTATCCTAAATTACGCCGAAGATAACCCGAGAGCAGCGCCGCGCAGCCAACGCACGGAAAAGTACCACGCAAGCGTGTCGGCTGTCGACCTTGGCCAACCTTGGCGGGGCACGGATCCACAGGATCGGGTGTAACCGCAAACCAGAACAGATATCGGGTGAGCGGTCAGTCGGGCATTGCGCAACAACTCCTCACCGGGGTGTTTCACAACAATGAAGGTATACGCTATTATGAACCGTAAGCAGTACTAACTAAGCCCATGGTGAAAATATTAATTGCCGTTAAGCACTGCGGGAAGCTAAAGTCCGACCAACATAAATTGGCGAACGGCGGAGGGCGACACTGCACTCGTATCGAAGTCACCACTCGCTAAATTACGTCGGTCGGACTATACAGTGAGCGCTTCGTGGTCGACGGCCAGTATTTTCAGAATTGATAAAACTTTAAAAAAAAGAACCGTTTATATTGTATTATTTATCACAAGTCATAAGATATTACTAATTTATAAGATACTATTGGGTCAGCTTCGTTGAACCAATAGTATTGGCAACACAGTTTAGCCCAAAGCTGCTGAGACGCATTTAATATTCCATAAAACCTATTATAATGAATGTTTGAAAATACTAGTAATTATCATACACCATACAACAGCCCAACTTAAGCAATTGACACAAACAAATAGGATTTGCCGGTTGATGACCGATGACTGACGCGACGCCAAGTGGCTCCGATAAACTATAATAGCGGAATTCAGTGGAACTATTGCTGCGGTCGGATGCGCGAATCAAAATCTGTATTTATTAATGCATTATAAATTTCCCATCAAAATAAAGATATTATTAAGAAGAACATATTCCTATTGTGAAGTTGTAATTATTCAGAACATAGGTCTGTGATGTATTAATTATAAATATATACATATAAAATCAATTCTGTCGAAAAGTATTGTTTTTGCGCTACCGGGATTCGAACCCGGATCTCTATTTCCAATCCGGGGAAGTACACTACCGATTGTGTTATAACGCCAGTATTTTTCATGACAAATTTTCGAACCTGAATGTTACACTTTTTCAAATTAATACATCTGTCATTCCATTATTTTTGAAAGCCATCTACATTATTTTACTAGATGTGATCACTGAATTGGACTGAAGACGATGTGGGTTTACAGACGTATATTTTGTTTAATGACTAATAATGGGATAGAGTAATATGATATTTACTGATGATAGGAATACAAAGAACCGGTGTCGATTAGATCAGTAAATTGACAACATAATATTTTAGTAAAATTCGTTCGATCGCAATACCGAAAGCTTTGTTTTAACAACTAGACACGCGGGTAAGCTCTTATTTGACAGATAAGAGCTGCCATTTTGTGCTACCATCGAATCGACTCAAAGTTGCCGTCTGCAAAAGAAATGTCAGGTTTTCAAAATATTACAAATCTTCAGGCACGTATATATATATATATATATATATGATATGTCTGATTCATTTTTAAGAAAAAATATTTTAAAGACATTCCTTTCCAAAAGACGTTATTAATGCGAAATGTGAATTTAATTTCGTGACCCGTCGAAGCACCGAAGAGAGCTGATGCAAATGCACTCATTTGAAATGAATTACTCGTCTCGCCCTTCTATTGAAGAATGGGCATTTGACGACGCGCCGTGAGAGCCGGGTCCGCCATTGTTGGCAACTGGCTGCCAACATGAATGAAAGGGTAATCGTTTATTTCAAGAGCTCCAATTCAAGGCTGAAGGGTTTGAAAAACTAGATTCTTTTATCTAGGAGTTTGAATGGATTTAATAACACGAAAGGGCGACCCTTACGGAAGCGATGAAATCAAACATTTCCTTTCTTAACCGAGGCGGCAGAGAATCGTCGGGTGTGCAATGAATTGTGAACATGATTGTGGCAATCGATCATTATTGTTTAGGCACGAAAGTGTTGTGGCGCGAAATAGAACTCGAATGGCGTCAAATGTCTGTTTTCGAAACGTAGACAGCTGGAAAGATTTTAGGTTTGAATATGAATTAAATATATTAAATAGAAAGATATACACATAAAATCAATTTTATCGAAAAATATTGTTGTTGCGCCACCGCCATGCTACAGCGACAATATTTTTAGCGACAAATACACATACCTGTTTGATATTAATACATTTAATCGTTCCATTATTTGAAAGAGCCATCTACCTTATTTTTACAGAATCTCAAATTAGAAAAGAGATCCAGGCTCAAATCCCGGTGGTGCAACAATATTTTTCTATAAAATTGATTTTATATGTATATATTTCTAATTAATATATTTAATTCATATTTAAAATATCACAGACCTATGTTCAGAATAATTACAACTTCACAATAAGAATGTGTTCTCCTGATTTTAAGTTTGGTTTGGTATAAAAAAAAAACAAAAACATTAGCAGCTACACAAAATAAACATATATACCTTTAAAAAATAATAATTTGAAAGCAAGCAAAACAAACAATAAAAATTTAGGTTTGACACAGAATCAAAACAGCATCAAAAACATCATTGAAAATCGGAATATATCTACAAGACCAAAATTGTTCCCAAGCCTGTGAAGTCTTTGTGTGGGTGCATTCCTATACAAATTTGTATAATATGATGAATTTACATAGAACAGCGCCGACGACCTGGTACTTCGCGCAGGAACGTGGTATACAATCAGTTCTGTTAAATTAGGGGCGTCCGGTATCCCATTTACTATTTTAAATAAAAATAATAAATCACTTAAAATTCTCCTACACAAGTTAGTTAAATTAAGATTGCTTCATTAGAAAATCATAATTCAATTGTTCAAAAGGCGTATACAGTTTGAAGCTAATAAACCTTAAAAATTTATGCTGAACCCTTTCTAATTTTACTTCGTGCACTTTATAGAATGGAGACCAAACAGTCGAGTTGAATTCTAAATTGCTACGAACCACAGACGTGTATAATGTCATATGTCTGCCCGTGTCTCAAGCCAACATGAAACCAACGCATATTGACAATTGTCCGTGACGCACGGCTACATGAAACAAAAAAGATCTACTGCCGATTCTATCGCGTGAAAGTGTGCAGTTATTACGTCAAAAAATTAAAAATATTTTGCTATTTTATTATTATATAACGATAATGTGAGACGAAGAAGAAAAGCAAAAGAGATGAAACGTTTTTAATCGCCTTTGGACCACAGTTGTATTATGTATAATCAATAAACACAAGACGTGTTTGTATTTTTACACTTGCATATCTTTCTTTACACATTTGCAGCTTTCTAGATTAATTAAAGATAAAATAATGTGGTCAGAAATACCACTAATCGCTACAATGATGAGAAAGCAATCGTGTGCGGAAGAATGTACGTTTGGGAGTGTGTTCGGACGGGTGAGAGTTTATTTCTAAAAAAAAAAAAAAACACAAAGCTGTGACGTCAGCCGCCAGGAGTTCTTAGCAGGAACGGTCGGTATTACCGGCAGTTTTTGCTATGATTATCATAATATGATCGTGCCTTTTTCAGATTATCATTTGAGTTCTTGACAACATTTATCGCTGGACTATGTCACCAATATTTTTCTAATATCAGATGGCGGAGAAACAGCGTTTGAACAGATTTTAGAATGTGTAGTGAAACTTAACGGACCTATTCAGGTCACTGCATATATCTGAAATAATACACAAGTTCGTGACTTTGTTAATACACTTTTTTTCTTCAAATCAAAACTTATAATATTCTCAATAACTGACTTATCATCACGCCGTTTCTCCGCGGGGATGGGCACAGTGTATAGAGCGCCACACTCTTCTGTCCTGACGCACAATTCTCGCATCTTCATATAAAAGCTCGTCGTTCCAGAATCTAGTTTATTTAGTCGTGCCAAGTCGGTGGGTCTGTTGAACCATTCAACTCAGACTCTCGGGTTCCGCAGCTACAGCGTGACCCCCTGCGACCGGACCCTCTTTTTCGTGGTTCAATCTTGCGTGGAGAGTGCTGTATCACACGCGTCTCTCAAGGTTCGCTTCACACAGCAAGATATCTAAGATTTAGCTCATTTCCCAGTTAACAGCATCCCATAAGCTATAATACTGGAGAATTAGATGCCATTCTCTAGGGCAACCCGTCTCGCTCGGCGCCTCGGCGCCCTCGGCTGAATAATCTTCTCACTATATTCTTCTTAGAGGAAGGAATTAATAAATTGCCATATAAACGGGTGGTATCTAATAACTGATTGTAATATGAACCCAACGACTCAACGAAGAAATCATTCCCATAAGGTGGTCCGAAAATATGAGAACGCCGTCGTATCTGTTGTTCTATAAACATTAGCATATTATTCAAAGTTGTCGAATGAAAACAGCTCGAGAGGAGCCGCGAGGAATTCAAATAATTCAGAAAAGACCGTTGGCGTTCGAAACAGGATAATAATAATTGTTGTTATTTGAAAATAGCACCACCGGCCCGGGGTCAACACCCCCGGCTTGCGTCATTTCTGGCGGCTCATTCTATCCGCGCGCGTGTACATCCATCGGAGACAATATCGAGCGCGTCACATCCGTATATAATGGAATGAAAGTGTTAGAAAATGTGATTTATTGCTGAAACTGGAATGAACGAATTTCTTGTTGCACGTATTTCTGCAGAAAGTCACGGATCAGAAAAAAAGTATGCTAGCAAAAACACTCTTTCACATGAAATCTAATAAAATATTATACACATACATATATATATATATAAGTATTACGTAGCTTCTTACAGCTATAAAAATAAATACTTTCTTTATTTTCTTTCGGAAACTTTTCTATTATGATTTTAGGTTTTCGGATTTATCTGAAGACACATTATATTATTAAGGAGAACACATTCTTATTGTGAAGTTGTAATTATTCAGGACAGACGATATTTTAAATATTAATTAAATGTATTAATTATACATATAAAATCAATTTTATCAAAAAATATTGTTGTCGAAACAACGTAGATGGCTTTCATTTGAAAAAGTGTAACATATAGGTTCGAAAAATTGTCGTCGAAAGTACTGTCACTGTAGCATATGTGGTAATGCACCTTCTCCAGATTGGAAAAGAGATCCAGGTTCGAATCCCGGTAGCGCAGCAACAATATTTTTCGATAAAATTATATATTTCTAATTAATTCATTTAATTAGTAAATATTATGTCGTAATTAAAGTGAACAGTTTGCAAAAATTGCTATTTCCATGAATCCATCGGATTCATATCATTTTTACTAATACCTCTCGTATTTGCTTATCTAGGCAGGTAAAAAAACTAATTTGTAAATTCAGTACCTACACGGTACATAGGGTACAGTGGGGATGAAAGTGTCACTTTTTACAAATGACAGGATAACGTGATTATAGAGCTTTTATGTTCATGTGTGTTGAAGAAAATATATCTGAAACTCATTTAATATACCAAAAACAATTGAATGGAATTGAGTTTTTTTTAAATTTAAAAATCAATCAGATTAGTCAGATGGAACCTTCAACCCCACTCGTGGGGCTAAAAGCACCGAGCATAGGGAGAGGGGTAACAAGTACTAGCGCTGCCAAAATCTTTTATTCGTTGTCCTGGAAGACCCATCGTGCTGACCTATAACCCATGTGCTGCTGTCTCGGGATGTTCTGATGATCGATTTATGAATCTCTTCAGTGACATTTACCGATTCAAAGATTTATTTTCTCTCATCACCGAATCAGCGGGTTGTTTCATAACGCTTCCCCGCTCAGTTTTTCTCTTGTACATCCTTATTCTGCAAATAGTACCGAGAGTGGGGTAGAAAATTCCACCGCGGCACTTTCAACCCCCTATCGAAATATCGAAACAAATATCAAATTATAAAACAAAGACAATCTATGTGGCTAAAAATTCATTCTACATTTATAAATGTGATGTCCTTGGAATGGTGGGATGTTATGTGTATGCGTGTATGTGTGCCGCACCGTTGGTGCGAGAATGTGTGGCTGTAAAGACAGCGCGCAGGAATGCGCGCGTCTCTTTTATCTGCGGTTCATCGGCTTAATAGTTTGACCTATACTAGTGATATACCTCCTAGTAAATTGTAGCTTATTGTAAATAAAGATAAATTGTTACAAAATCTATTTCTTGGACCTTCACATTACGAGGTGTACCTAAAGACGTACTGAGAAGTCGAGTAGAAGTGTACAAGTGAATGGGATAACTTCCTTGACACACACAGTTGAAGAAAATGTAGTCACAAAACAAAAAATGTTATATTTTTGAATTAATTAAACTCGCCAAACGTAAAAACAAGGTATAGACGCGCACACCTCCGACTAGCACATTTACTCGACTGACGAAGTGCGATGTGAAGCAGAGTGGATATCACCACATCACGCGGTGTTCACATGCAACGTTAAAACTTGTAATGAATAAATAATATAATATATACATACCGAGTATTTACCTACACAAAGTACTAAGCATATCAATCGTTTCATTTAAAAATGTCAAAAATATATGTAAAATAAATTATATCATTCCTTCCCAGTGAAATATACACTTAACACGCGCATACGCGATATTCACATATGAGAGTATTAATTAATCAATGTTATTTGTTTTCTTCTATTTTTATCCATTTGGGTCAATGTTTTATGTTTTTTTTTTTAAAGAACACACACGTGTTTAATTTTTTGTAAAAACAAACCTCGTAATGCCCGGCAGAAATACATTATTATTATAAATATTAAAGTTTTATCAAGCTGAAAAGTCACACATCGGCAAGAGGCGAGGTCGAAGGTGATTATTGCCTTTTGATAATTTTGATTGCGTCCTCTGGTCGTCGTCAAGGTGGAGCGCGCACGGAAGCTGGGTTAGCGCCGGCGTCCAGGCGGCGCGCGGGAAGAAAAGTCATTATCCAAATTTAACGGTGCTTTATTATATATTATCTGTGGTCATTAAATAAGTAGGCATTGCTTGAAATGACAATAATGCCGTATTTATTATGATTTATACCCAACGCTGTGTGCACTTCTGGTATCAGTGCTGCAATGAAAGAAAGTCATTCATTGAAGTCGCGACGTTCATTTTATAATAATAAGATTATTTATATTTATATAGCGAGAAAATAAATGAAGGTTAATAACCTATCCTCGGGATATATTTTTTAATTAAAATTCTATTCATAAATGATGGAAAGAACGATGTAAGTATATTTTGTTAAAACTGTGACAAAATTTTAATTAATCACGTTTCAACTCGCAGTTGAGCAGGGAAGGATAATAATAATAATAATAATGGATAATTTGTATAGCGCCATTTTCGTAAAAACTTTCACCTCAAGGGCGCTTTACACATAAACTGTTTATAGTTCTACAATTATCTATGTTTTTTTTAAATTATAAAATCGTTATTTTCACTTATGGAAATGATTTTTTGAAAAAGTGCATTTTTAGTCTCTTCTTAAATAAAGTCTCTGATGCACTGTTTCTAATAACAGAGGGCAAAGAGTTCCACGCTTTGCCATTGCGCATTTGCCACTGCGAATGCCCGTTCACTAAATTTAGACTTCTGGCAACGGCTGATCGGTTCTACAACTCTTCCTGCAGCTGAAGTAGAGGCTGACCTGAGAGTTTGACGTCTACCATTCAAATTGTCTGGGATACAAAGTTCTCGAAGATAGATAGACCCGGCGGGATTCCGGGAAAAATCATTTTGATTCTTGCTTTAATTTAATTTATTTATTTTCGATATCAACAGGTCGTTAATGACGCCAACATTAGAATGATATACATATAATGTAAAAACAATTGAGAAAAAATATTTTTGTGGTTATAAAAGAAAAAAACATATGTTACAAATGGACAATTCAGGAGAATAAGCGAGCTATTAAAATTACCGCGCGAGTACAAAAGTGCGTGGAATATACAAGGTCAACGATGCCTGATCACGTGACGCGCGACAGTCCGAATTGTGCGAACTTGACTAATTATTATTATAAAATTTAAAATTAAAATTCTTCCTAGACTACTCGGCAATTGAGAAAGATTCCAAATATTGCATCCAGTAATAAACTTTTTTCCTAAAATATTGTAATGTGCGAAAGAATAGAGAACGTGTAGGGCCAGGCTAAAAAGATGAATGTGATTGATATTGACTTAATTACAGATGTAAGACGAAACAAAAAGCGTTATTAAATAATTTGTCGGAGTTGACGAGCTTTAAAACTTGTAGAAATTTTACGCACTTTTATAGAAAATGCATTTTATTTCAATCACATTAAAAAAAATACCATTTATAATTTTTTATTAGTAAATGTAAATTTTATTTGTAAATTTCCCAGGCCGATGTCACGTCGCCAGTCCGGCCCTGCATTTGAAAAGAACACAGTCACCGTTCCCGGGGCAGGCACTCGGCGCCCGGGAACGGCGACCGCCGCACCGGAGCCTCCTCGCACAAGTGACGAGTGGCGACACAATGCCGACACAATGCCGCCGGTAATGTATACTTTCTCACTGATCTTAAAAAATATCTCACTCGCTCGAGGTGCGTCGAATAATTCGTGAAAGTGATGAAATCCAATTGTTCCGAGATGCGACAGCCGAGATGCACCGGCGGCCTCTTACGAGATGAAGGCGTTAAAAAATGACATCAAACAAAACAATTGACGGCCGAGAGAGATTGAATGGAGACCTTCGCACTTTCTCCGCGTCTAATGCACGGCCACATGACGAGCATTAGCGCCGGCAACAATGGCCGTCCGGCAACATCCGGCAGGATCACACATCACGTTGGAACATACTAATTGCCCCGCGCTCTGCTATCTCTGGCTCCGAGATTAATTATTATTTCATTAATTATATCGTACGGTTGTGCAACCGTGACGCTGCCACATTTTTTAAATATTGGGCCGCCGCTGACAGGGCCCCGGCTTACTAATCATGCGATTGAATGTTGCGTAATTTTTCGTTTGAGATCGTCGATAGGCTCGGGTTTATTTTAGATACCGTGAACGTGAAATCTATTATCTCGAGCGCAGAGGCGTGCACTGCGTTCGAGAAAAAAAACTGCGCATTACTACATATTCTGGGAAATAAAAACAAAAGACCCTTTAAAATTCCAGATGTTATTATTTATCTATGACCATAACCCACAGCTTTTGTCTAGCCATGGGTTATTTAGAAAAAATGCGACTCATCGCACTTACGAAACTAATTTGTTTTTTTCAATCCTCAATATTCGCACTGAACTAAATATGTTCTTACCGAATCGATTGTAGCATCTTTACGTCTGCGAATTTTTTGCACTTTTCAAACAGTTCGTGGTTGATTCTGTTGCCTTCGAAAGGGAATAAACTTTACTGAAAACTGCGTGCAATAACACTTCTACATATTTGTTTTGCTTGACAGTCTAAACGTTTTGTTTTCATAGTATATTCCAACCTCATTCCCAGTCATTTTGTATGTATTTTGGTGTTTGCGTAGATACAATTTGTAGGTTTTAATTAATCATATGTCAAGCGATCGAGTTTGCATTTTTCGGGATATTGTCAAGTTAGATTATTACCAATATTAAATTAAATGTTAAAATGAATTTTTTTTTATTACGAGTTACAGCTAGTTATTTAAATAAACGTTTTTGAACATTGTTAATGAAACATTTTAAAACCTACCTTTTTTTTGGATACCTAGTATACTTATTTAGCATCGGCGGTAACAGCATACTCTAAATTTGTCCCTACTGCACGCCACTGCTCGAGCGGTATATTGAGAACACGGAGATGCAATGTCCGTGGCGAAGTTTAAAAATAGTGTCACAAAGCTAGAATGAAAAAGGCATCGCGCCCTAATGCAAAATGAAAACTACCCCACTGTGTATGTATGTATTGTATATAAGAATTTTAAGTACTGCACAGTTGTACCCATTAAATACCTAGTAAAAACCAAGGTTCTTTATACAATTTTATGCACTCGCAACTAAAAAAAAAATTGCTTCAATTAAAGGCGATGGTATGTAATATATGTACTAGTGATGAGAATAAATGGTACTCTTGACTCACCGGTGTGATTGTGATTGGTATTCAATAATATCAGTGATTGAAAACTGTGACTGTGATCACAGTCTCATTACTGATGCGCGCGCGCCGCACGATATCACAATACACGAAAAAAATTAAAAAAACATAATTTTGAGCGTATGTATTTATATTATTAAAACTTTTATTTGCGTAAAAAACGTATTCTAGCATAAATAAATATATATATTAATTAATATCATCACAAATAGAATGAAAACGCTTTAAAAAATGGGTTTATTTTCGGTTCAAATGCGTAAAATCTACTAAATGCGCTGATCACCAATTATAACGTCATTCCTTCATGAATATTTTCGTCTCAAATGCGCGTGCGCCGAATCACGGTTCACAATCAAATATAAATAAAATTAAATGAATCACGAATCACGGTATTCCCAGATATTCAATCACTGATAGTGAATATGACTCAAAGATATCAGTGATTGATTAACTCACGGTTCGTGATTTTGAGCTCATCACTGATAAGTATCATTTTTAAATTTTATAATTTCATTAATGCTGTGGTGGATTTTAAAAACTACTAGTCCACTACAAGCTGGAAAAAAAATCGGTATTCGCTAGTGTGGGCTCTAGTGCACCGCATCGGCTGTTCACCACCCACTGTTTGTAAGAAAACTATTACTATTCAAACACGTACATATATGTTTCGTTTCATCGTAGTAAATATTTTTAATGTTTTTTTTTTAAGTAGTCGTGGACCGCTGGCATTTCCCGGTTGTATAAGGCGACATGATAAATAAATGGAGTAGTTTAAAATGCTATTTCGTTGAGAATTGCAGTCGAGTTGAGAGACAATTTGATGGAATAACGAGAAATGTCAAGTTTCCCTCCAAAAGCAAACTAGAAGAATGCCTCCCCGGATATTCTCTGCCAAAACAAATGTAAAAAGCGCACCCAAATAATAATTTGCGAACACGTATTACACAATTTCGCCAGTATATTTTCTCGTACATACCGAGTAGTCTAATGAAAAAAATAAAATAATTCCCTGGATAATCGAGAGTGTACCGTAATCGATGATTCGCTATTTAAATGTAAAGTTTATTTAGGAGAACACATTCTTATTGTGAAGTTGTAATTATTCAGAACAGACGGTCTGTGATATTTTAAATATGAATTAAATATATTAATTATAAAGATATACATATAAAATCAATTTTATCGAAAAATATTGTTGTATCTTATGTATCTGTTGTATGTATGAATAATTACAACTTCACAATAAGAATGTGTTCTCCTAAATAATAAAGTTGTATCAATGTGTCCAAAATTTAATAAAAAATGAATTGATAATTCTGGCGTCTGCTATCAGTTTACTCAAAGGTATTTGAGATTCTGTAAAAATAAGGTAGATGGCTCTGTCAAATGATGGAACGATTAAATGTATTAATATCAAAAAGGTAACATATAGGGTCGAAAATTGTCGCTAAAAATAATGTCGCCGTAGCTTAGTTGGATAAAGCACCTTCCTCGGATAGGAAAGAGATCCAGGTTCGAATCCCGGTGGCGCAACAACAATATTTTTCGATAGAATTGATTTTATATGTATATCTTTATAATTAATATATTTAATTAATATTTAAATGTAAAGTATTTAAAATGATGCCATGGACGGTGATATCCGAGGTCCAAGATCCGCGGCGCTGCCCGCCCGCTTGGCGAGCCTCGCTAGCCGTTATCAGGCTTGGCAGACCGCAGTGCGGCGGCTGGTAACAATTGTACTAAATATTGTTACATAAAGTTACATATATTTAAAGGTCTACAGTGACACATTGCACCGTTGTGCCGACATAGATGATTTCATTCAAGCGCTAAATACCGCAGGATTTCACATATTCCCGCTCGGTGACTGGGCGTGTCCCACCCGCACCGCGATTGGTGATTCATCATCAGCTTCATGTTGCTGGAGTTCAACTAACCAACCGTCACGCCGCACTCTTTTGTCCTGACACAATACTCGCTTCATCCGAATTTACACATCTTTCATGCATGCTGATCGATTGTTGGAATCTTCTTCCTGCATCTTGTCTACCTGGTCACGCCAAGATTATTTTTGGTGCCATCAAAACTCGCTCATATATATATCTTTCTTACCGCGCTCTCTTCATTCATCCGTTCCATGTGGCCAGACTACGTGAGCGACTTTATTTGTTTACTTTATTCCCTGCTGTCATCCTCGTTTTGATATCTCTTTCAACCTCTCCGTTCCTATCTGTGGTAACTGTCACTTTAGATGTGTGTGTGTGTATGTGTGTGTGAGAGGAGAGGTGGGGGTGAGTGAATATAAAAGGCTGTCTCTGAAGAACAGCTCTCTTCACAGATTGCCCAGGCACTATTTCCTGCAGCGAAGTAACGCGCTCGATCCTCCGGACTGAGATGCACACAGAAGCGGACAGCGTCGACTGAACTCTCCAATATATGACTTGTAAAAACAATAAAACAATATATTTTTAAGTTTAGTAGTTATTTATTTTAGTTTAAATATAAGTATTATGCTAGAATAAGGCGGCACTGTACATAAAGTGTCGCGCCTAATTAATTTGCAATATTTAACTTCCAGTAAATTGTTTAGAGGGTTTTTTTATCAGAATTTTTTACCCTTCCAATTCATGTATTAATATAAAACACTTATGATGTATATTACAATAAGATTGTTAGTAAAAGTGTCAATTACGATTAGCGCTGATGCACTTGTAGTAGTAGATTTGGCGGTCTAGCCGCATGTAGAGTACTCAGAGTATCGTAGACTCTAAGGAATGGGAAAAAAATAGAACAGCTCTCTTTTTCCATCGCCTTTTCGTATAGTAAATAGTATACCTTTGTACCATACTGTGTAATAAAAAGTATTGCCACACGTATACCGATATTCAGTGAACTACACTCGCTAGTATCAATCAGGTTGAAACCCGAGGAAATCTGTGGAAGAACTTACGCGAAGTATACTATTAAAGACACCTAAAATACACAATCACATCTACTTATTCCAAATATTAGTATTTCAGGACACCGCGACTTTCAGCATTTAACCAACGATGAAGACGAAAACTGTAAACCTTATTCGAATCCCATAAAATATGACGTAAGAAAAATGAGTTTGTAAAGCGGGTATTAATAAATTACAATGAAAACATATCAATATTGAAATTATTAATGTATGTATGCAGTCTTCCGTCGCAACCGGTGAGAGGAAGCTACTTATAAATATAAAGTATTTGAATTATTTTGGTGATTCACGTTACTTTCGTTTGTACCACCTATTTTGTAACACCGTGTTACAGGCCGCCGGTTGGCTGGATGAAATTGAAAGGGTTAACGGTATGATAAATACAATACATATCTATAACTAATATATCAGATGGCAGAATCGATGAGCTCGCATGAGAAGATGCAGGAATGTGGACGGGGCGAGAATTGCGTGTCAGGATCGAAGAGTGTGGCGCTCCATCCTCTGCTTACCCCCGAGGGTAAATGGTGTGACGCTAAGTTAGATATTTAGTTAAGTAAAATTCTTCGCGAGCTCAATTAATTGATATTAAAATTAAATTAATACCCCATTGCATGCCATGAAAATTAAAATTATTTTATATATAAAATCACAACGTCCTCTCGTGTTCATGTGTAGGGAAGTTTGAAAGAAAATTGGTGGATCACAATTTCCTTTGAAATGTTACAATTACGTTGCCTTTTTTCTGAAGAAAGAAAATGAACAAATCCATTTCTAAATACGCTGCTTTGGCACTTTTATTGACATGGAGCTTACTTTTCAAGTATATTTTAAAATATTTTGATACAAAATATTCCGCATAGAATTTTGTACTTACGGATATTACGAGAAAGTAAAAAAAATATATATGACTGGAGCATTTCATAAAACGTGAAAGTCACTACGAGAGAATTTATAGGTTTTTGTTAAGAATTGGATAATCTGGGCGCGCGGTTGTATCCCATTCTTTCAACCATTAACCATATGCACTTGGAGACAGATGAAATATGTGAACTCAACTTAAATAAGCAGTCATCTCTAAATTTGTTATTATTACAACAATACAAAATAGCTTCGTTTCTATTCCATTATTTGAAAGAGCCATCTACCTTATTTTTACAGAATCTCAAATACCTTTGAGTAAACTGATAGCAGACTCCGGAATTATCAATTCATTTTTATTAAATTATTTAATTCATATTTAAAATATCACAGACCGTCTGTTCTGAATAATTACAACTTCACAATAAGAATGTGTTCTCCTAATAGGTACATAATGTGATATGTAGGCACGTACTCATATCACAGGAAATCATATTTAATAAAAACACAGGTATATTCAATTTAATATTATTAGCATTAAGTAACGAACCATGTTTCAGTCTGTCGCTGTCGAGAAGGTCACAATGACCCAAAATAAACATAGTTTTCAAATCGGCCGAGAAGGAAACGGACTGCTGAAGGCGATAAGAAAATTGACAAGGCGGTCCGAACACGATAGGTGCATTAATTTGAAATGAATTTAAACAGTTATATCGAAAGGCATTACAAAAGTCCCCCGAAGAGAGATAAAATAATAACTGGACCGACCCAAATATTGAATAATGCACCGTTAGCACCTGACACCTGACACCTGACGGCGTTGACACGCGACAGGTAATCTACAATTAGTCAAACCACGTGTCACTCTTGTACTCGCAAGGGTGCGATAGTGCATTTTTCAAAACTGACTAGTCATAGATTTGAAATGCCCACTAAATGATCACTAATCAAATAGTGAAGTATTTGAACAATTCATTTTTGAAAGATATTCTACTAAAGTAACTCAATTCGGCAATTTTGACTTTCTTAAGTTATTAAGGATTAGTGATGGTCGAAATCTGATAAAAACCGTTATTGCGACGATGGGCGGTAACCGATTGTTTGTAATTCTTCAAGAAATCATTGGCATAGTAGAAACGAAACCTCCAACAGTCAAATCACAGTCACAATCGAACACAATCACAGTTGCAATAACGGTTTACCGTCACTAGTAAGAATCCACATATTAAATTGGATTCAAAACAAAAACACAAAGAATACGTACATTCTGAGATTTCTTTTAAAAATGAACGTTTTCCGATGAAATTTAATATTTATACTATTTGGGTTAAATTGTTTGGTTAGGTTAGGTTAGGTTAGTTAGTTTAATTTTATAATTTTTTTTGGATTATGGCATGGTATATTATTATATATATATATATATATACAAATGGTTTTTCATATATTTTTTTAAAATTTCGGCATAAGTGTCGTTTTTGGTTATATTGAAGCAGGATACTGTAGTCTGTTGAAAACTTTTTCATAAATCTAAGACATTAACCATAGATAAAGTGTGTCAAATATCAGAAATTATTGTGGTGAAATTTCGAAACTATAAACTGTAATAACTTTTTTAATACTTGCGATCGGATACTTATTTTGATTTTTAAAATCTGGGTATTAAATTATATAGGAAAATATATGTTTCGTAAATATCCGAGAAAACACCGTATTCTCAACATACGGCAACTGGATGTGTATTATGTTATTTTTAAATATATATTTTAGATATTTGCCCGAGTATTCTGAGCATGTATTTAAAAAAAAACCTTGTTATTAGTGTATGGTAATGATTTTTTAAATTTTATTATTTTTTAATGTGACACAATTCAGATTTCTTTATCAGTGCACTGTAAAACGAATGGAGAATACAATTTTTTTAGTGTTTTAAAAATTTCTCAACATTAAAAAAGCGTATTCTGTAACTTGTCAGTTCCCTAATTGTCTTACATCGTGCTTTAATTTCTTACATCGTGCTTTAATTTCTTACATCGTGCTTTAATTTCTTACATCGTGCTTTAATTTCTTACATCGTGCTTTAATGTCTTACATCGTGCCTATAAAGTCATTTAAGACCAGAAGAAAAATCATAGCCATTGCACACATTGCAAATACGGTCTTGTGAATAAACACCGGTCAGGAGATTCAGCTGGTGCTGGAAGACTCTCGCTTTCATGGTGCGGGCCGCGCGTCATTTCTCAGCTGGACAGGTGCAGCTCGCAGCCTGCTAATCAGTCGGCCAATGGATGCAGTCGATTCCTAAAATCGCATAATCTCAGAACATTAATTGCGACCAATCATTAATTCGCAATTCTCTCTCGCCGAAAACCGAACAGTTGGCACGCTACACTTAGAAAAAACCAATTAGTAGCTCTAATAGAAAGTTCAAAGAGATTGCAAAAACTATCAAATGAAGTGCTTCAAAAGCCGACGCGGCGTCAGGAGTGGCAGAGCCGCGATGTCTGAATGCGAGATCTTTTTTCTTCACATCAACATTTCACTTTTGACCGTCGCCAAGAACCACTGCAAAAATGAACTTCCCGATGAAGCGAGTGCCGAGTGCCCGGTGCTGCCACTACCGACCCGACAAAGCGCCGCGTAGCCGCCGAGTCCCAGCTGACAAGTTTCGAGAACGAGCCGCGCGGTGCAGTAACATTTTAATATCCTAAATATGTAAATTTGATTACATTTGTGATACAGTTTTAAATTATACATATAAATATTAAAATATAATAACGCTATATGTTGCGACACCGCGTAAATTATTTATTGGTACATTGTTTCAATGAGTAAATAATGTACTGAAAATCCATTTTTATAGGTATTTATTTATTTACACCCTATCCCGAATCGTTTCGAGAGTTGTCATAATTACATAATACCATCATAGGTTGGCTCCCGTACCATCGTATCAGAGCCACACCTGTACACTTTGACGTGAGACTCGCTATCGTATTAAATTCAGAAGGCAGCCAGAAATAAACTATATAAATCGTACATCCCCAAAAGGGGAGGGTTGCCTGTCGCAGGCAAATTCACCCTGTCCAGGTCGCGAGAGGTGCGAATGAGAACCAGTAGAATGCTCTCTAGCCACTCTGCTCTTCCCGGCATCGTCCATCCCAGCAACCCCCAGCGAGAGACCCACACCCTAATAAATGCCCATAAATGTTCGAGATTCCTTTCATTTTTTAATAGGTCATCGTTACGGGGGATTTTTCAAAATCTGACTAAAATATGATTGTAATAGTTGATTGATTTCATCGTCCCAACTCTCTACCTTAGTGTACTGAATTAATAATAACCTAATAAACCTTGTAATATTACCGTAAATGATTAGCCTACGAAACACTACACACGAATGCACTAAGTGCAACCAGAACTCGCTCTGACGTATCTGTGGAAAATCTGTCACCAAAGTGTGGAAAATCGTGTACTCTTTGACGAACGCATGGAAAATGTACAAATTACGAATTGAATACGAAGGATAGCTCAGATGTTTAGACGTGTGAAAAACTACGAGGTGGGGAAGGGTTGGAGGCAAAGGAGATTCCCGAATGACCTACAAGGTGGCCCAAAAACAGTGAGAATATTTCATATAATTATATTTACACTTACTTACCTATTTACTTAAAATGAACATTTGTTAGAAATGGCCAAACGCGAGTCAAGAAAATGTGAATTGTTTATCATCTCCTCTAATGCACCACGTGTATATTTTTGTCATGCAGCCTCAAACGTACGACGTGACAGTACATTTCTTTGGTAGATGTTAGCTGGATGCTGCGTCCACTTCTTCGTGTAATATAACTTTAATAAAATGTTTATTGCAACCGGTGTTCTGATTTTCTAGCGCTAAATATTATATCATTTGTAGATAGAATATATATAAGTTGAGCATGATAGGAGTGCGTGACAATAGAAAGAAAGGGTTATTGCAATGATTTGAGCATGTGGACCGAATGCCTGATGGGATAAGATGAATATGGATACCGAGGAAAAATAATATTACTGGACTTTCACCTACAGAGGCACTGTTATTAAAACAAACAATAGATATCTCATAGAGACGAAGCTATTATATATAATATTATATGGGAAGTGTGGGTATTATAGACCAGTTTTCGGCTGGCTTAAGTGATCACTTTACACAATGTAACGTTCACCATTACACCCAATCAATAAAAATAATAGCTTCGTCTCTATGAGATATCTATTATTCCCATTCTTTCAACCATTGACCACATGCACTTGGAGTCAGATGAAATATGTGAACTCAACTTAAATACACATCCTTAAATCTACATGTTATAACTCGATAGTTTTTTTTGGTTTTACTTATGCATAGTTTTAGCATTCACAAAAGCTGGCTAATATCATTAAAATCAAATACCGCCCTCGTACTTTTTTATTTAGCACTACACCACTGCATAGGTCCTATATAACAATTTAAATTATGTTATTTTATACACTAATAATGTTTATAACGCTGTTGAAGCTAGTATCCACAACGATATCAGGAATAATCTTTAGAGACGAAGCTATTTTTTATTAATTAAAAAAATACGAAATTATGGGTAATTACAGGGCTCACGACCTGTCTTCGGCTGGCTTAAGTGATCACTTTACACAATGTAACGTTCACCATTACACCCAATAAATAATAAAAAACAGCTTCGTCTCTATGAGATATCTATTATTTGTTTAAAGAAAGACAAGTTTTGAAAAGGGCAGTGCTTAGAGTCTTACAAACTAACACCAGTGTGTGTTAATAAAAGCCATATTAAACAAACGTAGTACAATCTGGTTCACGAACACTGGAGAGAAAGAGTAAAACAAAAGTGACCGGAAGCAGACCGAAGAACTTGCGGAGGAGCTGCCGCCCGCCTGCATCAGCGAAAGTTGAATCCGCTTCCTGCGGTCGTAATGCGACCGGACCGTATGAGGCAAAGTGAGGCCGCGATCCCCTTCCGTTCTGCATCAGACGCGCGGCCCGGACACAAAATGCCCATTCCGCTCGCATCCCACCGAGAGCCGGCGACACGACGAGCGGCGCTTTCCGCACGTCTCCTCAAAACTGGTCCAGCCGGCGGGCACCAGACTGATGCTGATACGAAACGTGACAACAAACACAGCTCGATCTATTTGGCCGGGGAAGTTACTGCCTATTATATTATACCATTATATATGCAAATGCAAATTGAATTAAAGTTATTGCATTCACTTTAATAAAAAATGGCCATTACTCTCATTGTTTGCGGTTTCATATGAAATATGTTGTTTTTTTTAATTTACTTTGCCAAGTTGCAGTTTTTCAGAACATAGTTCTGTGGTGTTTTTAATACAAATAGGAATAACAGATGTATCAATTTGAAAGAGCTATAAAATATATGTTCTAAAAATTTGTCGTAAAACTACTCAGTTGATATGACGAAAAAATGAATAACGAGTTTCCCCGAATAGGAAAAGGTCGAGGTTCAAATTCTGGTAGCGACTAAAATAAATTTTCAATAAATACATTTGATATTTGAAAAATTATATGTAACAATGCATATAATAAACGTTTGGTCAGGTGAAGATAAAACGTATATGAGATTAAATAAAATACAATCACAATGTGTGAATCCACGAATTTTATTACACGTCAACCGGTTTCGCTTGGCTCAAGCTTCGCCAGGACGTGTTTAAAACTAACAATAAATACATGTAAAAGAGAGAATACTTTCTCTCTTTCGCATATAATTTTATATTCTGTCTCTCTTGATGTCCTATCTAACTGTATATGTATTTCGTTTGATCTAATATGTCAAACCACAAAGTGATTGCTTTCTACGAAAATATAAAATGTATAGTTATCCGGTTTTACCAAGTTTTCTTCATCAGATATGAAGTCGTACGAGATTAGTACGAGAGCAAAAATAGGTACTACTAAGCCGATCTCAATTTATTATTTTTATTGCAACTGGTAACGTCTGGCGTCAATTGTAATCTGTGATCAAACATTTTTTAACGTTTCACATGGAAACAAATCATTAAAGAACATTGTCGTTTCATTTGTCTACTCCCATCGCATTAAAGTGCGGACATCCGAGTTTAAACGCGGACGGCGGGATGTTGAAGACGACCCGTGGAAGGCCATCGACTGCGGTAATTTCTTAAAACGTCAACAAACGAACATTTGCAAGTTTCCACGGACGTCAGATAATCGAGCAATTTGCGCGCAATATATATATATTGCGCGGGGGGGGGGGTGATAAGCCACGGTCATCCAAAATCGTGAGCCGCCGTTGTTACCAATATTCCATTTATGTTTAGATCACGGTGTACGCATAAAAAATCTTTTGTGCAATTTTAAGGAAAAATACCATACTTGTATATGGTGAATAATAAACAAGAATTACAGAGGCTAGTGAGTAGAATGTACGGTGTGTGCAAGGAAAGCGACCCCATGATGAATGTTAACAAGTGGAAAGTGATGGTATTCGAGAAAGAGGAAAGCAAGAAGCAAAAGCAAGAGTGTTTGGAACAAGTAGATTTGTTTGTGTATTTGGGAAGTATGTTCGATAGAAACGGAAAGACAGAGAAAGATATCGATAGGGGGGTGACTGCAGGGAATAAAGTGAACGGCGCTTTGAATGGAATTATAGCTGATAGGAACATTTCAAGTGAGGCTAGACTAGAGGGTCACAATGGGTCCCGATACCGACACTGATGTACGGAAGTGAGGCCTGGAGCTGACAGAAGAGGAACGAAACTAGACTGAATGCAGTGGAAATGAGATCACTTAGGCGTATATCTGGCAAATCCATTTATGACAGAGTATAGAATGAAGAAATAAGAAAATAATGTAAAGCTGATGTTAGTATAGTGAGTAAGATTGAGAAAGGATCACTTAGGTGGTTTGGTCATATGGAACAGATGAATGAGGAGAGAATAGTGAGAAAGATATATGACGCAAGTGTTGATGGCAGCAGAAGTAGAAGACGTCCGCTGAACACCGGCACGACCAGGTAAACCGGATACTGTATACTTGCATGAGAAGATGTATGAATGTGGATGAGGCCAGAATTGTGTGTCAGGACAGAAGAGTGTGGCGCTCTATCCTCTCTGACTACCCCCTCGGAGAAACGGTGTGATGGTAAGTAAGTATAAGGCTACTGGTAGGGCATGTAATGAAGATGTATTAAGACACACAATAACAACTATAAAGAAAAACTATGATATCTTAGAACTCATCATGTAGGGGAAGATAGAAGGCAGCAGAGGCCAGGGGCGTGCAGTGCATACAAGCAAAAAAGCTGTGCATTACTAAAAATTCTGGAAAACAAATATAAATGAAATAATCTATAATACGAATCGTGAATGTATTACCTGTGTAGCAACTTTAAGAGGCTTAGTTCTAAAAACTACCACGAAAACCCACCGCTGTAGCCGGAGCGCTAGTACCGACAATCGGCGCATTGTAGCTATATTCACATTACTATATTTTATTTTTAAGCTAGTGTATAACTCAATTGGCTATTTACTGAATTTGAAAAATCCTTTTGTATAGAGTCGTTTTACGTATGCCGTATTTTACATTTTAAAGGCTTGCAACTGCGTGCAAATCATTGAAGTGTCTACTTCCTCTTTTACTAATTCACGAATTTTACTATCTTACTGTTTATAACGTGTTGATTTCATAATCGTTCTTTACATTTGGCGCATGGATTTGTTTTTGATTTCGGTAAAACAAAAAGCAATTCAATAATCGTTACAAACAATAAATGAATCATGCTCAGTCATAGAAAGTGTTCTTAAAAACGTCCATACATTTTTTTATATAGGTAAAAAATTTAAACTTTAAAGAGACTATTAATCGTATGTAAATGTATCTTGGCTGCGTAACCCCAATGCCGCACGGAGCAAGCTCGTGTAACCTTTATCCTCGTGGAAAAGATGTTCTGCAGTCGTGATCTCAACCTTAGATGACGAAAGAGTAAGATGTTCTCAATTTTAATTTATGTAATGGAAGCACGGATACTTACCGAAGAAATGATGTGGATCTACAGAAGAATGCTTAAAATAAGCTGGATGGATAGAGTTACGAACGAAGATGCTATGGTTCGGATGAATAAAGAAAAATGAGTATTTAAAACAATAAAAATTCGAAAACTTCAATAGATCGGACATGCAATGAGACATCTGAAGAAGTACGAGATCTTGCACTTCATAATGCAGGGAAAGATTGCTGGAAGTCCAGGTCCTAGAAAAAGGAGAACACCATGGCCGAAGAACTTGAGGCAATGGTATGGTATAAACAAAGTGATGATAGCTAATATAATAGTCAACGTCCGTAGAACGGATAGGACACAAGAGGAAGAAGACGTAACCCCCAAAAAGTGGTTCAATGTCCAAAATATTGGCGTTATCTTTTTATTTTTACCAGTGTCAATTGTATCAATATTCTACGGCTAATGCTCCGCAAATCGCATCGAATGGCGGATAACAATAATAATTCACAGAAGTGCACATCGTGTCGGGAGCCATTGTTCAGTTGAACAATTATCCTTCTTGTTACAGATAATGAAATAGCGGGAAACGTCGGCGATCGCATCGAAAATCAAACAATTGCAGAAGTCAAAGTTATAACAGAGAATGCTTTTTTACAGGCCTGAATTGCATCAAGACGTCGGCGACTACACACACACATGAGGGGCTAGAATGTAACAGATTGTGCGATTTGATTTGATTTATATTAAACTGATAGCTCTATTAGGACCGCGACAGGTCCAACGTTTAAGTTAATAGCGCTCGACAACTGTACACGACCAAGAGGTAAAACATTAAGGAAAACTTTCAAAGTAAGTATGTATTATATTAAGTAATAAGGCTAATTACAAATAGGGTACACGTTTAGTGACTGATAGCAATGTTGCAAAATACACTTTTAATTTCGACATGACAAATAAAAAACTAAAAACAAATAAATGTAAATTGCGTTTTAATAAAAAAAATAGGAGTTAAAATGTAATATGCTATTTATTTAAAGACATAATTTGATTAAGGTAATACAATTAATATCAATATTTTAATATCGCGAGCGAGTTGACACGCCAAACTCTGCGTGCCACGCAAAGCCGTAAGCGTGATTGCACATACATTTGCATCTTTCACGATTTTCAATGTTATATATTTGAAATTGTAGACAGCAGTTCCCAGCATTTATCGTTAAATAAATTATGTACCAAATATATAGATAATATTAATTAATAAGAATATCTAGAATATTTTATATTTTCATTGTTTTTGTTATGTACCGTATTTTTACTTTGAATGTATGCATGTGCAGGCTGCAGCTGAACCCATTACTCAGTTTTGAGGAGTTATACAAAAGTAATAGAGAAAAAATGTTTTTATTTTCGAAGTAAACAGTACATACCATTTATAATCATTAAATTTTGAAAATAATATCCTCAATATGGCGGCCGTTAGCAGCAACACACTGTTGAAGACGTTCTCTGAAGTTTTGTACGGCTTGTTCAAACATATCGCAGGGTATGGCGTTAACTTCTTCAATAATTCGCTCCCTTAGCTCTGATAGGGTGTGAGGGCGACGTTTAAACACCTTTTCTTTCAGATATTGCCAAAAAATAAATCACAAATGTTCAAATCTGGTGACCGCGCAGGCCACTCCACATCACCCCTTAGAGAGACCAGACGTCCGAGAAACATTTCTCTCAAAATATTGAGTGAATTTCGGGCTGCGTGAGCTGTAGCCCCATTCTGCTGGAACCACGAGTCCCTCAATGCCTCTTCTTCAACAATCTCTTTCATTCGGGGCTGCAAAAATTTTTGCAATATTGAGACATAACATTCGGAATTCACGGTCACTGTCAGTCACGCCTTCCTCTTCAACGGAAGTACGGGCCTATCACGCCAAATTGTGATACGGCATACCACCTATCTCTATATCTTTTTATAGTGTGCTACCGGTTTTCTCTAACTGTCTAACCCATGACCGAATAGAGTTCGCATTAGAACGGCATTGTAAAAACGTCGCCGAAAAGCTCTTTGCGTCGCGATTCAAGAGCGGTTGTTTTCAAAATACGCGCGCACAGCAAAGCCC
Source organism: Eubasilissa splendida (assembly GCA_031772225.1). NCBI lineage: Eukaryota > Metazoa > Arthropoda > Insecta > Trichoptera > Phryganeidae > Eubasilissa > Eubasilissa splendida. The sequence goes on along the minus strand of CM062845.1, from coordinate 19,567,444 downwards.
CGATGTACTCCGGTCCAAACCATGTTGGCTATTGTGAGCCGCACCCTGTATATAATATTAAATGCGGAGGTAATATCGAAAAACATATACGTAGATACGTGTATTATTTTAAAAATAAAGTTATTCAGGAAGATCTAACTTGATTACCACTGAATAATGTACTTTTCGTCTTCGTCAGGAATTCCAATTGCGAGTGAATATCTTTAGACGAAACCTAATAAGAATTTTAAGTAGATTTCTATGCATAAAATTTATGTCAAATACGAACGAACGTCTGAATCATAACAGTTTAAGGTTTGTCCAACTTTCCGATTGGTTGAATCTCACCAGTAGGTCAGTTTTACGTCTCGCTTCACTGAATACCTCACCCTTAGTTACGTGTGCGAAGATTCATGTTGAGTCGCACCCCATTTCAATCAAAAACAATGTGTGAGTGAGGACTGCCTTAATGATAAGGTCAGCGATGGATTTCAAATAAACAAATCTATAATTTAATTATTTTTTCGTAGAAAGTAATCACTTTATTGGTTTGACATATTAGATTAAATAAAACAACAATAGGGCAATTCTTAATAACCAAATAAATTTATACGTTAGCCCTACATTAGGTATGTTTAATTTTAAATCAATTTAATATTCATCAACATTGTACTTTCCCCTTCCTAGATGTTCCGTTTAAATGTACATATATTCTGTCTCCCTTTTTATGTATATATATAAGTGCACTCTTTTTGTATTTATTGTTAGTTTTAAATACATCTTGACGAAGCTTGAGCTAAGCGAAACCGATTGGCGTTTAATAAAATTCGTAATTTTATTTAAAAAATAATAAATTTACATTAGCTAAACATCGGGACGGACGTACACTGACTGATTCATAAAATAAAATACGAAACGAATTTAATTATGTGGGAGCAAGGAGGGTAGACACAGTGGTATAGTGGTATCGAAACTGGTCGACGATTGATCAAAATGGTTTATTGTGTAATGTTTGTTCGATCATATCAGATGATGTAGTATTTAGTAGTGAAGCTAATCTGCAATGCCCGGAGACTAGGACGTCCGATGAATGCATGGAGAGTGAGTTGAGAGATGAATGTTAGCAAATGGAGGTTGGGAAACAAAATGAATGCGGTGAATTGAAGGCAGCAGAAACAGAATGATCTGATTGAATAAACAAAGTACTGGAGAACGGCCCGGTTAAAGTTAAAGGCTTCAACAACGAAGAGTGCGCATGAGAAGACGGATGGAAATGGATGAGGCAAGAATGGTGACTAGGACAGAAGAGTGTGGCGTCTCTAGCTACCTCTGCGGGAAAACGGCCTGATGGTAAATTAGTTAGCGAAAATACAAAGATTATTTAAATATAAATGAAAGGTGGGATCCTTCTGTTGAAGTCTAATGCCGCATTGAGCAAGCTTGTGCAACTTTTATCCGCATGACAAAGCTGTTCTGCAGTCGTGATCTCAACCGTAGATTACGAATGAGAATGGTCAGATGCTATGTGTCCTCGATATTATTTTATAGAATGCATGGACTTGCCGAAGAAATGAAAGTGTTGAGGTGTGGATCTACGGAAGAGTGCTCAAATTAATCAGAATAGATAGAGTTACGAATGAAGATGTTATGGTTCTGATGAATAAAGATAAATAAGTATTTAAAACAGTAAAAATCTGAAAACTTCAATATCTCGAATATGTGATGAGATATCCGGCGAAGTACGAGATCTTGCACCTCATAATGCAAGGAAAGATTGCTGGAAGTCGGGGCCCTGCAAGAAGGAGAATGTCAGGTTGGAATTTTTTAATGATAAACAGGCGATCGTACAACGTAGCTCAGCGCATAAGCGTCCAAGCTATGCCACACGGCCGCCAACCAAAACATCCCTCATTACACCTATGACCCCGTATAAAAAATCATTATTGTGTAAAATATACAATGGAATAATAATCCAACAAAGATAGAGTAATAACACACAGACGTGGAGTTGATTCTCTACTCGAGCACCACTGCCGGCAGATATTATCCAAGAAGAGTACACCGCGGCTGAACAACTCAAGGTAGTAGAGCTTTTCCGGGCCGCCACAGTAAACAAAGTGATAATAGCCAACGCCTGTTGAATGGGTAGGGTACAAGAAGAAAATTAATAATCATGTCTAACCACGAAATATATAAAAATACATTTTGGCAGTGTAATATGCATACACACTACTTCGCAACTCCCCATTGCACGTTTTGAATCGACAATTCTCAAAGCAAACATAATTGATCGGCGTATTGTTTTAAAAGTTGTCCTGCGCAGGTATGTCGCGCCGATTAAATCAACAGCTCCGGACAAATTGTCCGCGTTGCAAATACTACAAATCGGTGGACATTCCTTCTAGATACAATCACGCTCACCTTGAAAGGAGCTATGTACTTTGAGACGAAAAAAATGTGAACATTTGTGTCGTACCTTCCGCGCCGCCCGAGAACTGCGAGATCGAACGCTGACTGAATAATTACATACCGGGAAGAGTCAATTTGTAAAAACTAGGGATGTGAACACCCGACGAGGGTTGTGCTACTACTGTTTGTAATCTTTCGTTCTCGATATTATTTCAGTTACTAACCTTTGTTTCCAACGAAGCACGTGTTATTTTTGTCCTATTTCACCTTTAACCGGGGAAATCGGAGGAAGCAGGCATAATTTATACAGTGAAAGATAGTATTATGTAAAAAAAAAACGCTGTTATGTTGGCTGTCACGCTGAAGGAATGAAAAAATATCGTATTTAACGAACGTGTAATTTGAATACATTTCTAATGCAAATAGATATTTTTTAATAGGCTTTAATATCCGATATCGCTGGGGAACGTTTGTTTTGTATTTATTTATTAATATTGATTACAGCGTTATTTTAAAAGATCGTTACCCTATTTTGCAAACGTAGATAAATAAATATTTTATTATCTCATTGTAACGTTCCTCGCCGATTCACGGGATTTAATAAGAGCGAGCTTCCCACGTGCAATATGTACGATACACAAATAATAAATAACCCTAGAATTATCAGTGGATTTCACCATCTTTAGAAATGACAGTCTCGTAATTGTTATTGTACGGAGAACTCTCGAAAGTAAGAAAATGAAATGTGTTGTTTGTGAAATTTGAAATCTTCCTAAAACTTGGCGACATCTTCAATCTTTAGGAAGACTGAGCATAGCAAACCAACAAATATTAAATTTTAAATATGAATTAAATATATTAATTAGAAAGATATACATATAAAATCAATTTTATCAAAAAATATTGTTGTTGCGCCACCGGGATTCGAACCTGGATCTCTTTCCTAACCGGGGAAGGTGCTTTATCCAACTAAGCTACAGCGACATTATTTTTAGCGACAATTTTCGAACCTATATGTTACTTTTTTGATATTAATAAATTTAATCGTTCCATTATGTGAAAGAGCCATCTACCTTATTTTTACAGAATCTCAAATACCTTTGAGTAAACTGATAGCAGACGCCAGAATTATCAATTCATTTTTATTAAATTTTGGACACATTGATACAACTTTATTATTAGGAGAACACATTCTTATTGTGAAGTTGTAATTATTCAGAACAGACGGTGTGTGATATTTTAAATATTAATTAAATATATTAATTAGAAAGGTATACATATAAAATCAATTATATATGTATATCTTTCTAATTAATACATTTAATTCATATTTAAAATATCACAGACCTATGTCCTGAATAATTACAACTTCACAATAAGAATGTGTTCTCCTAAATATATTAAATTTAAATAAATATTATGCAGACTGCCGTCAGCAACGCCACAGTGCAGTGTGCATGTTAATCTTTGAACGTCGTTGACGTCATGACCACGATTTTCTGGACATGTGGAATTATTAAATGAACAAATCCAAAGCCAACGGCCAGACAAAATATTACATAAAGCGTTGATACGGTTAGCTGATACCTGCACAGAGCCAGTTTGAAGAATTGGACGATAAGAATAATCTATCGAAAAATTATTTTGAATTAATAGAAACTAGTGGCGGAGCTAATTAAAACATGAACTAATGAAAATACTCGCGTGCACGAGTATATCATTATCACTGATATAATCGTGCACGACATGGGCCTCTCAAATCATCACAAATCATCAACCCATCTTTCACCCTCGGGGCGCCATCAAATGAGTCTTTTGAGCCATATTTCTGGTTCCGTTCCTGATCATATTTCCCGCCCACCTCTACATGAGGTTAGCAATTGTTAGCATCACTAGCGCACTTAGGTTTGGCCGGGGTATAATAACTAAGTTATTTTTCGAGATTTTTTTTCATGGATTTAGTATAAATGCTTCAATGAATGCCCAGAAAGTGTCGTGTGACGCTGTTCCCAAAAAATATAACAAAATAAGTTTTTGTAGCTGTAAGATGCTCTAAAAGCTGCTTTATTAGAAATATACTTGTATTTAGCAGTGGCGTGCAGTAGGCACAAAGTTAGGTTATGCTGTTACCCATGATAGTTATACTAGGTATTAAAAAAATACAAATTTTATCTACGCAAACACCGACCTATGGAATCATAGGTTGTAATACACTAAGAACATAAAACGTTTAGTCTGTCAAGTAAAACAAATACGCAGAAATATCATTCTACGCAGTTTTCAGTGAGGATTATTCCTTTTCGAAAACAGCAGCCATAAGCACAAATTGTTTGAAAAATGCTGAAAATTCGGAGACGTTAAAATGCCAACATAGCTTCAGTTAGAAAATATTTTGTTCAGTACAATTATTATAAGGATTGAAAAAAGGTGCTAGAAAATCGCGGGGTGCAGAATACACATGAAGTTGTTACAGATGGTTCGCAAATAACTTACGGCTAGACAAAAGTCGTGAGTTACGTCATGGACAAGGTTAAGTTAATGCGGATAATAACGGCTAGAATTTTATAGGGTATTTTCATTATATATATAAAAAATATTTTATTTTATTTCCCAGAATTTTTTATAATGCCCAGGTTTTTTGCTTGTATGCAGTTTTTGCAGTGCAGTAAATGTTTAAATTATTACATTATTTCACAACATTATAAAAACCGTCCAAATTGCAACATTCGTGCCCGTCCCGGGACGGGTTTTAAAAACTAGTTACTCTAACTAACAGCGACGTTCACACAGCGAAGCAGTGAGAGAAACGTTACATAAATGTATCCGCGGGCTGAGACAGATTTTGTAAGTGCAATAAATTGTCTTTTTTCTTGATTCACATATATCATCGTGACATTGTGCAGAACGGCCCACAAAGCGACTGCCGCCCGGCGGGGGTGGGGGGGCCGGTCGCGGAAATCTTCATAGTCGTTCCGAGGCAAGCGAAATATTAACCATAACAATCAAATTAATATTCTTGAATAAATTGGCTTAGTCTGCCAATTGTTATCGGAAGTGAAATTATTAGAAAGTTCAAATACATAAGAGGACAGGCGCAGGACAGGCAGCGTTGTACGAGAACCGTCCGCGGGTACAGCCATTGATTGTTCCGTAGGAAGGAGAGTATCAAGAATAGAAACGGACACTAATTATGCTGCCGTGCGCCACGAGGACCAATGCCACTCTTTCTGGGCGGAAATCCTGACCGCCCGGTTCTCCAATGCAACACACAATTACTGAATTTTCACCTACAAAGGCACTGCTATTAACCTTTACCATGCCGTGATATAAAATACCCGAACGCAGCCACGCTGTCAACTCGTGTTACCGTAAATAATTGTTAAAATAATGTTTAATAACATAATTTAGAGCATTCATTAAATCATATACAATGTATCCTTCCTGCTTATCTATCTTTATTTAATTAGTGAGAAAGAGATAATTATATTTGTACATTTATTGTTCTTTTCACTGTGAAAATAGTGTATGATCTCTGTCTTTTATATCAAATATTGTATTTTTACCAACGTATTAATTTTACAATGGAAAAAATAATTGTTTTTGTTCCATTCCCTTTACATAATTGGTTTTTCTCTAATCATTTCTAAGCGCTAATATTTTCTTTAGGATAATCTAAAATATGAATTTTATGTTGCATGTATTTACAGAAATATGACAGGTTTAATTATGTTACTGCATAGTTTGGGAAGGGTTAAACAAATAATAGATATCTCATAGAGACAAAGCTATTTTTTATTATCTTTTAATGGAAATATATAGAAGTATGGATAATTACAGGGCTTAAGTGATCACTTTATACAAATATAGCGTTCACCATTCTCACCCATTTTTGAAAGTTGTATATATGTTAATATGTGGAAACACTTCTAGTACCACTACAGTATCGCCATCTATGGATTAAATTTGATCATTAATTTACCTGAAACAGCATATATGTCTCGATGAGTCACAATCCTGGGCACAGCCTTAGGCTGAAGGAAACCTGGAAGGGGGTCACAGCGGTTGATAGATGGCTTGTATCCGGCTGAAGAGACCCTGGAGCTGGAGTCAGCTGTGAAGGCGACCCGGGACCGGGATTTGAAAGTTGCATTACGAGCCGAGCCTTATCTGATTGTGGCCACTATATGTCAATATAAACGTGAAGGAGGCAAGAATAAGCTATTAACCGCTAACGTAACCTAACACATTATTATAAGTCGTTTTCTATCACTGCTGGATGAAAGCCTCCACAAATATCTTCAACTTTTCTCTGTCCATTGTAATTCGCCGTCGTGAATTTGGCGATTCGCCAGTCCAGCGGGTTTCAGAGAAGAAAAATATTAGTAATTAATACGGTTGTAACACACGTAGAACGCAAAATATTATATTTCATTTTCGGTCACAGTAGGGTTAAGTCTCGTTACGAAACACGTTATGTACTTATTTCGTTTACGATTACGTTAAGATGGGAAAAACATTTTTTTTTAAAATACATTTACATTAACATAAATATGCGGACTTTTCAGTACAGAGAAATAATTATATATAAAATAATAATGTTTTTCTATTCTATTCATCACACAGAAAATAAAATGGTAAATTTATATAAATATATTTCATTGAGTGTCAAATTCCTTTGAAATGTGAAGGCAAATTTTTCAAAATATTAAACAATAACAGTCAGAAATTTGAAAATTGGAATGTATTGATGTAAATTTAGAACGTCAACACTTGGCGTCGGTAAGCAATCATTTATAGCAAAATTAAATATTTTTCTTAATGTTTAACAAGACGTTGATTATTTAAAAATGTATGTGGTGCTTCATTAGTAAGGAGTGGAAAACGATCCGATTCAATAGAATAGTGCTTAAATAGAAAAAGACATTTTAAACAGACTGTAGGCATGGCGTACATTTGGAGCAATTTTTCCCGAAAGCTTAAAAATAAAATGTATCATATAACATGTCAATCTATTAATTTTGCGATATTGCGTATTTTTTGTAAAATTTTCTTTGTCGCACCTGCGCAAATCTTCGAGAACCTACCAACGGTGCACGAGTTAGAATAAATTGCACGTTGCACGTGTGCGCTTTAGCACTAATGAGCACGGATATAATAATTTCTTAAATGATCCCTGGCAACCGTGGCAGTCCAAGTCGGCCGGCGCGCGAGGTGCTCGACCCGACAGGTAATTATTATTGATAGGAGTGAAACTGCGGCTTATCAGAAACGCAAATGGCTCGATGCATTCGGGGCCAGCTATCTTAGTATTTACCTTTCAAATATTTGTAAAGGTTGATCGGCTAACGGTTTGTGCATTCTAGGTACCTACGTAGAAATACGAACACGTAACAGCTGGTAGACAGATAGACAGGTACCTGTAACGTGTAATTCCAGTGATATAATAGTCCGTTTGGGCTATACCGCCCATTGTAATAATATTTGTGCTTGTCATCATCTTTTGCCTCATATTTTGATCGGAAATTGAAAATTTCAATACTGATCATAGATTTTGAATTGAGGAGCACCTTTCGCACACGCGTGGACAACGCCAATATTTCCAGCATCTAAAATTATTTTTAAATATGAATTAAATATATTAATTAGAAAGATATACATATCTGGCGTCTGCTATCAGTTTACTCAAAGGTATTTGAGATTCTGAAAAAATAAGGTAGATGACTCTTTCAAATAATGGAACGATTAAATGTATTAATATCAAAAAGGTAACATATAGGTTCGAAAATTTGTCGCTGTAGCATAGTTGGATAATGCACCTTCCCCGGTTAGGAAAGAGATCCAGGTTCGAAACCCGGTGGCGCAACAGCAATATTTTTCGATAAAATTGATTTTATATGTATATCTTTCTAATTAATGTATTTAATTCATATTTAAAATATCACAGAGCTATGTTCTGAATAATTACAACTCCACAATAAGAATGTGTTCTAATAAAAAAGAACTATGTATTAATCATGTTGATTAATAAAAAAGTTTAGTTTGTGTGAATTAAGGGAGATTTATATATATTATTATTATCATATTAACTAATTGTATGCGAATAGACAGATGTAATATAAAATATATGGCAGATTCAAATTTCGAACAGTGAAAATAATTATAATGAGGTGGCTGGCCTAGTGATCGGTAGTGGCCTAGACGAGGGTTCGCTCCTCGTAATTCTATTTTCATAGTACAAGCGTTTAGCTTAGTTTGAAAAAATAGTAAAAAATATTGATGTGACATGTATTCCGTGTATGCATGAATATTAAAAAAAAAATGCAAAGATTTAATGACAACTAAATATAATGATTATTCGTCATCAACGTAATTCGTGCATTTCTCAATAGATATGAAATTTAATTTATTTATTCTTATCTGCAATATTGCTTTATCACAAATTTTTCACGCGGCCTTGTATAGGGTATATACAAACATTTATCTCTTTTTTGCTTTATCAATTCCAAAGACATTGGTCGTGGCCGCCGTATGGCCCGCACGCAGAACCTTAAAAACAGCCATCGATAAAATTTCTACTAGTAATATATTTCTATATAATGTAGGCTGTAATTTGTTTAGTAATTAAATAAAACAACGAGATGACAGGAGATTGAAATTAAAATTTGATTTATTTTTACAATAAAATGTCTCAAACTTTCAGGATTTATACACATTGGTACGCACTGTGATGTATAATTATACAAGTAATAAAAAATGTATCTACTTCAAATAATGACAGGATAATAAATAATAATAATCCATTTGCCGCTATTAATTTGTTGATGTGACATTTTTTCCGTTGGTCATAAAAATGAAGAAACATTTCCCGTGAAAGATAGTACCGCTATTTGATTATTACAACGGCCTAAAGAGGTAATAAAAAACGTAAAAAAATAAACAATTTATACGTAATAACAGGCTTCGCGGAGGAGCACTTCAGAAGTTATGCTTTACATGAAGTTTATACATATTTTACACACCGTTACTTTAACACCTGTGTGATGGTGTTAAGACCCGCGCTCTACGATTTGACGAATCTCAGTATCGAGGGTCTTTACTGACTAGTCACATTATTGAGATACGTTATACATTTATTAAAGGGTGGCGCAACTTTAAATTTAATGATAATCAAATACAATGTTTTTCACATTTAATATATGTATTATTAAAACATCTAATAAAATATTAAAGCGTTGAACCAAGGTTAATAGAATGGATCACATCGTAACTATCGAAACATTTGTATGATGCTGTCAATTTTGGTAACATCAACTGTCGCGCGTCACGTGCTCGGACTTCGTTGATCTTGGAACCCACAAATTTCTGTATCTGTTTTGTTCATTCACCTCAACCATTAATTTGTAACGTATCTAACTTTTTATTTTTTAAAGTGTCTCATTTCTCATGCACAAAAAAGTGTATTCTGTAGCATATATTCGTCCAATTGTCTGTTCCAGACGACCGCCAAGTTAGTACCATTTTCACAGTATAAGCTTACATTTAAAATATGAAGAATATTGATGCCACATGTATTCTGTGTACGCGTTTATATTTTTTTTAAATCTGTTTTTAGACTATCTATCAGGGTCATTAACGATCTGTTAAAAAAAAAATTGAAATTAATATCAGCAAAAGCATAGTTTTTATTTATTATTATGTTTAAACTTGAACCTTCCTTCATTCCTTGATAAAACTATAATATCTATTGATACGTCGGCATAATCATTTTTAATATCGATATATAAATATAAATTGTTGATTGGAATGATTTATTTCAAATAATTAAATCATATTTTTATTTATTATCTTTGTTTTATAAACCACTAAATTGAGTTTAAATACATCTACCGTTTTCGAAAAATACCATTTTCTTCTTCAGGATGTCATAACTAACTAAAACATATATTATTGTTTTTTTGCCAGAATCTATTTTAAAAAATCTATTTAAAAAAAAAAAATATTTTTTTTAGTAGCTAACTCAAATCATTACTTAAAACAAATTTACTCGAAATTTTAATATAAGAGTAAGGGAGCATTTGAGATGTTTGAACAATAGTGGGTTTTCAGAATTTTCTAATCATTTGATAGAAAATGGTCATGGTTTTGATAAAAAATTGGGATTGTCAATTTTGCATATAAACGGTGTTGGTCACAAATTAAATAATTTGGAATCGTTGGAGATAAATAAAGCGTGTAAAACTAATCAAAAAATTATAAACAAGTCAATTTGTATTAAGTAATGATTTGAGTTAGCTACTAAAAAAAAATTTTTTTTTTAAAAAAATTGATTCTGGCAAAGAATAAATAATATATGTTTTAGTTAGTTATGACATCCTGAAGAAGAAAATGGTATTTTTCGAAACCGGTAGATGTATTTAAACTCAATTTAGTGGTTAATAATAAAACAAAGATAATAAATAAAAATATGAATTTTAACCACAAAGTTAATATTGCTAATTTTAAAAATATAATTAAATAATGCTTTCAACGTTGCACGTACAGTGTTAAACACTTTTTTCCAATGCGCAAATATATGTATCGCATAATCAATTCACTTTATTGAATGGCTGAACGACTCCCGCTACACAATTGTGTGAACAGAATTACGCGAGGAAGTTGCAGTTCTCAACAGAAGTGATTGTAATTACCGAGATGGATGTTGAAGACAACATTCGACGCAAGATCTACAATAGACACGGACACGGTACGCATGTGAGAATAAAATTACACATTATGCGGACTCTTCATAAGCGCAGGATGTGGCACAATTATGTGCCGTTGTGTTTTAAGATAAACTGGTGATTTGCTGATTGCTCTCGTAGAACAACATTAATATAATTATTATTGAACGATGCGTTGTGACTGAGCACACGTATCGTTATCTCCACGAAAATTGACCCGGAGTAAGGGAAAAATGTGTTTTAGTAACATAGCGACGTCACCATTAAAATACGGTAAAATAACCTGATTTTCTATTCAATATAATGAAAGAAAAAACACGCGTCTAACTGACTTCCTAGTTTCTCCTTTACCAGTTACCGGTGCAATATATAACTATCCTATACGGTACACATGCGGATACCTATCTAGCTGCGTGATCTAATAATATTATTAAGATTAACTTTAGTTTATAAGGAGAAATCTAGGAATTATTGAGAAAATTGCAAATGCTGTGCAATTTTACTTATTGAAATCTGAGTGCCGAACGCCACTGGAGACGTGATCGGTAGACGTTGGCTCAACGTCTTATAGCATTATTAAATTTCTCAATAAAGACAGTTTACTTTTCTGGTGTTTCATGCTCTTGTCGGATCACTTCCGTTTCTGGATGAAATGGGTGCCTGCACATTGCATCAGAGATACACCAATCATATTTAATATTTTAGCTCAAACTAGGTAGGCGCTTACCACACTCGACCACAGTGGAAAACAAACAATATTTTTTGCATCAAATTATCGAACACGAAACGCTCTCGCTATGTACGTATACATTGAATAATGCCGTGAATCTTCTACCTCAACACTACATACAGTGCACACGCACAATTGAAGGGAGACCGAACATCATTTTTTTTTAATAATTTTAACCGAGAAGAAGTCATCTGAATGAATGTCAATCTGAAAATGGTCGAAATGAGATATCTCAGGGAATTGTGTTAATGGATCGATTGAGAAGTACCGCGATGAGGCACGAATCTCTCTTGAGTTTGCTTGGGCACGTCTTACGAATGCAAGAGGAATGATTACCAAGGCGTACCTTCTTGGTAATTGTGGAGAAAAGAGCCGATGTATCACCCCAGGCTATGTTGGGAGAAACGGTAATAGAGTATTTATGAAGATAGATTAGTACTTGACTGGTGATCGAATACTGACACACTGCAAGACAAGGGATGATCAGATTCAACTCTGATGATGATGATGCGAAGTTGTTTCTGCGCTTGGCAACTTTTATTTTATTATACAGTCAGTTTATATATTAATTTGATAGGCTTATGGGAGAATTTAGTACATTACACAGAAAAAAATAAAGCTTCATTATAATTTGTGATTTACGTCTATTTTGAATTTGTATACACATTTACTTTGCAATAGATGTGTATTTTTTACTTACTTACCATCACGCAGTTTCTCCGCGGGGGTGGGCAGAGAGGATAGAGCACAGCACTGACACACAATTCTTGTCTCATCCACATTCATACATTTTCTCATACAGGCTCGCCGATTATTGAGGCCTCTAACAGGACCATCCTCCAGTATTTGGTTTACCTGGTAGCGCCAAGTCTTCCGCGGACGTCGTCTGCTTCTGGTGCCATCAACACTTGCGTCATATATCTTTCTTGCCATTCACTCCTCATTCTTCCGTTTCATATGACCAAACCACCTGATATCACTATACTAATATATTTCTTCATTCTTTACTATGTCATAAATGTATCTGCCACATACACGCCCAAGTGTATTTTTAGATCGGCTTTATTTGATTTTAGAAGCTTTTCGGGATGAGTTATTTAATCTTTCATTCTATTGAAAATGCTAAAGGTGTTTCACGAGCACCGTGTCGGCGATCGTGTGACGTCACACGCGCGTGGGCTGACGGCGAACCGAACAGGGGACGGCGGGGAGGGCGCGGGGCCAGCCCCATATCTGAGTGCAACAATGGAAGCCAATTACCAGCGGAATCCAGCTCGCGAGTCGATAGTAATTACCGTCAATTGTTTTGGCTTCGCGCTATTTGCTCTTGACTTTAATCGCTCCGGACACTTGCGGAGAACTCAAGATGTCACAACACGGTGTGAGGAATTTAGTATCGACGTTGATTGTGGCGAGTGAATGCAAACTCAACGTAATGGAGGTACACATGTGCAGTGCGGCCATCGTTTCAGACGGAGATAACATGCGCCACGATGGTTACTTGAAAGCTGTCTTTCTGCAGAACGTTTTAAGATGCTTCTTTGATTATTCATTTTCGTTTTTAATACGCGTGACGGTGACCTTTGACCGTTTGAATTGATTAAAAAGTTTCACTTCATAAATCTAACGTGCCGTCGCGTTGTCACCCTTCCTCGTTCATGTTCGTACATCTGCATCGTGCACGCTCGTCGATTGTTCAAGCTTCTCTTGAATAGGGCCGCCCTTCGATAGCTGGTCTAGCTGGATATGTCAGGTCTGTTCCCATTTCATCGAGGATCTTAATTTCGACGATTGTAAATAGATACAAATGTATATTAAATACTAAATAAATCTATTAATTATAAAGATATTCATATAAAATATTGTTGTTGCGCCACTGCAATTCGAACCTGGATCTCGTGTATTATCCAACTACGCTACAGCGACATTATTTTTGACGACAAATTTTCGAACCTGTATGTCACACTTTTTTTTTGAAATGAATTCGTACAAAATGCTTCGTATTCATTTTTTACTCTTTTAACACGTGGCCACTCCTTTGTGAAGTCGTCAGAAAAGTGTCATTTTCTTTTTGGCATGGTTGTTGAAATGATTCAAATACAAAATTAATAGGTAATATAAAAAGAAACTAATAAGAACATTATTAATATGCGCAAATTTTAAGTCGTCCGGGACGAATGACTCTCGGACAGGGGGGACACTGAAACACAGAGCTCAAAACCGGGACGCATGGCAGCCCTAGGCAACAGGCGAGATATAAGACATCCGAGTTCTTCTATCGTCTTTCGCCGGTCTCTCTGCTCTTCCTCTTATCAGATGGTTTTCCGCCTTTCTGAACAGAACTAAGACGTTCCTTGCTACCGTGTAGACCATCCAATCACCCACACTTGTACACGGTATCATGATGCATCTTGATTTTATCTCCCTTCCTCGTATCTTCGTTGCATTCTCACTCGCACGTTGTTACATTGTGTTGGTGTATTTTTCATAGCGCCCGCATTTCTGCAGCAGTCTACTTTCTCTCTTCCTCGACTGTTTCCATATTTGTCTGGCCTGCTCCACTGGTCGGCATCGGACGGCAGTTATTTGAAATGAACTGTTTATTTCGTAAAAATTGCAGCCATTGTTTCAACAACAACAATAATACTAACTGGGGAATAACACAAACTGCAGAATAACAAAGATTTTCTTATTTAAAATGGTCTATTTAAGCGTTGTTTTAATTTATTATCTAAATATTTGTTATTATTATTAAAGGGCATATATTCTATGTAGGGGTGGTATGATACAAGTATTTGTTTTCGACGTCAAAAGCCCAATCGATCGACTAAACTAACTAATTGTACGTTTAACCTACCCGCGGCCTGAAGGCAGGTGTCGGGTACTGGGTGCCACCATTCAGACTGACGTATTATAGGAAATTTTCAGAATTCACTGCTATTTTACTTGGCCTGTCGCAGTAACCTTAAGTACATGAAAGGAACTAATCGAAAAATTATCGGGGCGGTTTGTCCCGAGCGAAAGTGATCTCTGTATCGCCCTGGCGAAGGGCCATAATAACAATAAAAACACAAGTACGCAGAATTTAATACGGTTAATATTTTGGAAAACTTTGTATTTAGTATTTAAATAACGCGCGTATTATTTTATATTAACGAAACGCATTAAAAAAATCTAAATCTAAAAATAAATTAAATGTTACATTTGCGGAGAAATAACAAATCGAAACACGTTAAAGTTATAATAATAATAATAATAATGGATAATTTGTATAGTGCCATTTTCGTAAAAACTTTCACCTCAAGGGCGCTTTACACATAAACTGTTTATAGTTCTACAATTATCTTTGTTTTTTTTTAAATTAAAAATCGTTATTTTCAATTATGGAAATGATTTTTTGAAAAGGTGCGATTTTAGTCTCTTCTTGAATAAAGTCTCTGATGCACCGTTCCACGCTTTTGGGCCTGCCACAGCAAAAAATGCCCGTTCAACTAAATTTAGACTTCTGGCAACGGTTGGTCCTGCAGCTGAAGTAGAAGAGTTTCACGTCTACCGTTCAAATTGTCTGAAATAAGTACCGAAATACGTATAGGTAACTGTAAACATACAAATACTTTACGCAAGTATAATACTTAGTATACAGTGCTGCATTATTAGTTGATAACATTACAGCGGAATTCATGTTAAAAAATTAGCAAAAATCTCCAGACTCGCGGCAGCTCATTATGGACCGGGGCGAACTAACGGCTATTTTTGCCTGTTTTCATCCAAATATTATTGCGACCCAAGTTAAGTGCAGTCTTGATAAACAAAATTACGACACAAGCGCCGAGTCGCCATGGTAACAATGTCACGCTAAGAACAAAATACAACAAGATGAATACATATATTGTACCGTTACGAAATTGTTACGCGTCGACAATTCTGCGAATCCTAACATAACATTACGCGGGCAACACTCTATTACGATTGGATACTCATTTTACTAAATTACTTTTTTTCTGCACGAATACAAAGAATGTCCGCGCATGCATTAAGCGAACGCTCCATTGTCGTGGAAACGTTCAGGACATATTCGGTCGCATTATTGTTAAGTCTCAAACGGAAAGAAACATTTCGGAAATAGCGGTAGATAATGATAATACTGCGAACCTAAAACAAAGTAGTGAATTAAAATAAAAATTATATCAAGTCTCCGTGTAGGCAAAAACGACTAACGGTTTCAGCTCGCGCGCCATTATTCATATATAAAAAAAAAAAACATCCACAAATGATTGAATATCGCGTAAAAAATAAATTAATTGATTCTTAGAAGAGGGAATGATTATTCATTAGAAATCAGTTGATAGGATTTACGCACTACCTCGCCCGACCAATTCGTAAAGGCTTACATTTAAATTAATTTCTTCCAAATATTAATTAGAAAGATGTACATATAAAATCAATTTTATCGAAAAATATCGTTGTTGCGCCATCGGGATTCGAACCTGGATCTCTTTCCTAACCGGGGAAGGTGCATTATCCAACTATGATACAGCGACAAATTTTCGAACCTATATGTTACCTTTTTGATATAAATACATTTAATCGTTCCATTATTTGAAAGAGCCATCTACCTTATTCTGATAGCAGACGCCAGAATTATCAATTCATATTTATTAAAATTTGGACACATTGATACAAAAATATTGTCGCTGTGGCATAGTTGGATAATGCACCATCCCCGGTTAGGAAAGAGATCCAGGTTCGAATGCCGGCGGCGCAACGACAATATTTTTCGATAAAATTGATTTTATATGTGTATCTTTCTAATTAATATATTTAATTCATATTTAAAATATCGCAGACTGTCTGTTCTGAATAATTACAACTTCACAATAAGAATGTGTTCATCCTAATAAGTCATTCATTAAGGTTCATTCGCAATGCCCCAAAAAAAATATAACTAGAGTAATCTCAGAAAATTTGTGATCAAATGAAAACATCAAACTTTGACACATTAAGAAATTCATATAATTAGAAGTTCAGAATTGAAAATATAATACGTCCTTTCAGGTACCTAAGGAATTTAATTGTGAATTCAGTACCTGCACGGTATCTACCATAAAGTTTTAATTAAAAAAATAGTAATCAAAAATAAATTTAATACAATTTTATTCATCCTTTCCATCCCGGTTAACTGTATACATAACACGCACATACGCGAGATGTTTACATATAACTATAAGAATCCTAATTGCTCTGGCTAGATTTTTTTTAAAACAAAATCTGTCAATTATTCTTGTAGGAAATTTAAGAAAGTAGGTACTTTCGTAAGATTTATGCAGCTAGGCAGTTAGATTGCAAAAATAACAAGGTTGCATTTTCACAATGCTTCATCAGCATTGTTTGGAACACATTATAGTATGTCAGTAAATAAAATAATGATAATACAGGGTGCATATTATGTTACAGGCCGATTTTGTTTGGCCGCCATTTTGGTTTGGCAAATATATGGTCAGTTTGAATATGGTAGTTGTAGAGAATAGTTGATTACAACTTAACAACGTATGCTTTGTAGCTCAATATTGATGACTCCAGCTTTTAGCAAAAAACCACCATTTCAACTTAGCGGGTTTTATTAATAAACAAAATAGCCGTTATTGGAGCATTTAAAATACTCAATTGATTCAGAAATAACCTTTACACCTACGTAGAGTTACTGTTTAGTGAGCTATGCGGCAAATGTGCATATTTCTTTCAGGATGCAAGAGGTAATGCTGTAACCATTAACGTCACCAGTTGGAAAACTCCTTGGTGGCCGAATTGGGTCGATTGGGCCTGCAACACGTGTGGTTTCAACAGAACTGCGACGCCTCACACACAGCCCGAGCTACGCTTGAAATTTTGCCGCATAATGTCAAAAAGTGGTGACATCGACTGACCTCCTCGATCACCTGATTTGACGGCTCCCGACTATTTTCTGTTTGAGTGAAACTTGAAAGGAAAGATTTTCGCCAATAAGCCAACAACAATTCCGATGCTACAGGACAATATTCGAAATGAAATTGCCGAAATAGCGCGAGAATGTTATGAAAAATATGGTTAAAAGAGCACGCATTTGTGATATCATATTTTATACATCATTGTAATAAATCAAGTAATCGATAAATAGAAACTAAATTTAAAAATTATCTTTCACTTTCTAGTTATTCAAAAACAACATCGGCCTGGAACATAATATTCACCCTGTATCTACAGTTATTTAATAAAGCAGTTCATTTATCCGAGGGTCGCACGTGGTCACAAGGGAAAACAAATTTTTCCACGTGTTTTTTGGCTTTTGCCTTTTCTGTTCGAGTCGACAATTCTGTCAAAGTGCCTTCCACGCCGCGCGGGTCTGCAGAAGCAGGAGCAGGGCGGGACCGCACCAGAAGAGGACTGCACGGCCGCACGAGGAAGTTTATCGCCTCAACAAGTCTCCGCGGTGGGGCTCCGTAAATTATTCAAATAAAACGATCGGAATTCATGTGGGGCCGGTCAGAAAAATCATAAATATATTTAGTCATAAATAAAATACATAATGAGTGGAATTGAGGGTTAACGGTTGTTACTGATCCCCTTTACCGGCGGAGTGGGCAGGTACCACTCGGAGCAGAGTCGACTGACTGCAGGTTTATACGAGGGCTTAAATTAAAAGCTCTTTGAAGTCTAGGCGTAACTACTCACTTCGCCAGGAGAATACGATAACTGGACACGACATAACACGACTCTTTTATTGACGTTTTACGTTCATTATCCAAACGGCTTATTGTTTGGGGATCGTAACATTTTTAAGTGGCTGAAACAGTACCTTGTTTAGTAAGACCAACCTTATCTTTTATTTATTATAAATGTTCAATTATTCTAATTAATTAATCTAAAAACATGCAAGTGTTGGCCATTGGCTATTACGCACTAATGTAGTAGTATATGAGTAGTCGCGAAGCGTCATAAAAATACAAACTTATTATTAGTTTAAGTTAATTGAATTATTAGTTTAAGGCCAGTGTTTAGAGTTGCCTCGCAACGTATTGACTACTGTCTTTTATCTACCTATTCATTCAATTAATGATTGGTGAGACTTCTCTGAAAAATATCATTTATCACCGGTTTAATCGTCTAATGCACGAACGCCACAACTGAATTGAAGTTTTGTTAAAGAAATATGGAAATCAAGGTGAAATGCCACAGAATGGCTGCGGTTAACATTCTCACAGCTCAATGACACAAGTATTGTTTGTTGATCTTTCTAAACCTAGGAGAAGAATTGATATAATCTCAATATGAGCCCCACGATTCTCATTTCAAATGAAGAAAGAACCGATTTTGTTGCGGTAATGAAATCCCCAATTACTACAGAAATGATTCCGCCCTTTTTCCTAGAAATTGTGTTTTCAATTCAATACAAACCAATATCACCCACATCATCTACAGAGTGGAGGCTGGAGACACATTAATGACTGGACCGGAATCCTCACTCCGAGCACCGCGTCCACAACTACTGCCCGCGGCACTAAAGTCTATACTTAATAGCTACAATAATGTTAGAGGAATATTAAAAGACGCCATTACGACTGCCCCAACACTCACGCTCTCGGGGAGCCGTGTGAACTGTGAACGCACATATTTACTTAAAAGGATACACCCTTTATGGGAAATGGAAAATACTAAAGGACTAATACTACAGTCGTAGTAACAGATTTAAGTATCGGAACAGTACGCTGATGACGCTTAATGTGGCTGGCGACCCCCTGACGAAGAACGCGTTTGATGACCCGCGACGAGTGGGGCAATGGACATTTTTTACGAGGGAATAAAGATTTCTTGGGAAATGTTTCTACTGTTAATTAAATAGCTATTTTAAAATACTGTTCGTTGTTTTACATTCATTGATGGGTGTACTTATTACACGAGGCTGCACTGTCTGGTACTCGTGCGCTTGTGAAGCTTTAGATAAATAATACATGTGAAAAATTACCTCTTTCCGTGGAAGATTTTCTGAAGTATGCGAATAGGTACTCACCTGAAAAATAAAAAATACACAATTATCAGCATTTTTGTTATATTCTAGATAGTTTTTAATGGAAAAGAAGTAGTTTTAAAAACATTATTTGAGAACATGCGTAACCCTTACGCTCTTCGCTCAAAATTGGAAGGCAGAAGGCATCAACCGTGAAGGTGGAGGTCCTCCCAGCGGGTTCGCATCCCGTACGGGTGGTCCCAAATTAGGGCTAAAGTTGTCAATCATTTTGTACATTTCAGTTCTTTCTTTTTTTGTCATTTGTTACCAACATCGTTCTGTATTAAGACAGGCTCGCTGTGCTTCAAAATAAGATTTATTTTTATATAAGATTGATTCTTCGATAACAGCAGGGGTTTGTTTACCATCAAATGGGCATTTGGCGGTATATATCTAGATACTCGTGAATGTACGGACACGACATGTTCATTGGCAAACCGACAGTTTGCAAGCTGTACATTAAAAAATACGCATATTCTTTTGGCTAATACGTTTATGTGTATAATTGATTGTAAAATGTTATTTGTTTGATAGATAAAACACGCGTGAATCAAGAAAGAGGACCGACGTCTCGAAGGAATTCGCTAAATGGTTGTATATTGAAGAAAGTACGAAGCCAGTGAAGAAATGAATCCTAGATCTATTTTTTACCTGTGTTCAAAGAGCGCACCTGTTTTTATCTACGCTTTTTTTGTGGCTCGCATTCACGGAGCAATCCGTTACACTGCATTACCTCCGATGCTCCGTAGACGAGACGCACAAAGAATGGTATCTTAATCTGGATTACAATGGTGACCTTTCCGATATAATGCAATCGGAGGTTCGGGACCAAACCTAAACGAGACGAATCACATTCCCGCGTCAACTTGAGAGAGTACCGGAGATTTACCGACTTCATTATTCAACTCTCTTTAAAATACCGGCAATCATGTCTGAGAAACTTATATTTATTTGGTTTACTATTGTGACTATATTCTACGTATAGATATTGCTCTAAAATATCTAGAAGAAGTGGTCTAAATATGGGCAATGGTCTAATTATGGGCTAGTAGGACTTTATGCTAATGAAATAACTGTCATCTAGTGTAGAACACTTAAAACTCGTTCTCATGAAGATAGCTAACAGCCATAAGCGAGACAGACTGATAAACCCACGCTTGCGGGTTTAGTGTTGAGAAATATTTTGTGTGGTGATAATCGCGCTGTCTAAACTTTTGAAGAGGTATGAAAATTATGTTATTTATTCCAATTTAAAACATGTTATGTCTGTTAAATTTCATTACAAAGTAATTAATTAATGTAAAAATAATATCCTTTTGATACATATTTGTCATTAATAGTTCTCATGGCGGTTGGTCTAAATATGGGCTACTATGTGCGGTCGGGTTCAATGTTTTTAGTGTTCGATGTGGGCACACAATGACTGTGCCGGTGTTGAAAAAGGGGTGTGCATTTGTGATTTTTTAAATATTTTTTTGTTCCTCTGTGTATTTCAGTAATAAAATTTGCAATCAATATGTAGGATAAAATATGTTATAAAATAAGTGTACTTCTATCAATAAAGTACTAGCCCATATTTAGAACACAATAAAAAAAAGTTTTTAGTATGTAGTGTTATTAATTTTTTTTTCTTAAAAAAACTAAAGCCAATAGAAGTTCAGATATCATTTTTAAAATACAAAATTATCAAATAGGAACCAAATAGTGGAAATGATTGAATGAACAGAAAATCATTTTTTTATTTATTTCAAACTCCCTTATTTGTATTATGTTTCAATCATAGTAAAGCGAGATTTTTTTTTTATAATTTTTTTTAATATTCGTTATTAGAATGAATGCTCGCTTTATTTGTATATGTATAATACTGTTAATAATGTATAATAAGCTAATAATAAATAAAAAATACATTGAGCAAATAATTAAAGTAATTAATGTTAAAAAAAAAGATAGATAGATAGAAAAATCTGTCTATTGAAATATATATCTTATCACCGGGATTCAAACTCGTAACGTTCTATTGCCGGTAGACAATTAAACTATAATGAATGTAGAAAAGTCATCAGATTTCATCTACATACATTTTTAAGTGAGACATATATTTTTTCCGTCGGAAGCAGCCATAATTTTTTAATTACAATATCTGTTCTACTTTCATTTTCTAATCACGGCACAATCCGTGCGATGCGGCACTACCTCAATACAAGTCCGCTAATTTTGATTCTAGACAATGGTTGCCAACATTATTATTTTTTTGTAACAATGGCAGATCTAATTTTCCAACGTTACCAACTTATATATATATGAATTTAACGAATTAGATACTCAATTACTGCTCTGAGTAATATATCCACTATTTATTTGTTTTCCGGAAAATAAAATAGTTGAGACTGGCAGACAGGTCGAATACTTCATTTATCAACATAAATATATGTAAATCCTCGGAACAAAAGGGTGTTTAGCCCTGTTGGCAGAGCGATGTGGGCGTGGGATAGTAAAAAATGAATGAATGCAATTTTTCTAGACACGAAGATTAAAAGAGCTTGAAAAGATGAAGTAAAAGTATCTGTTTACACACGTAGTGTGGATTTATGAAGGGCAATAAACCTGGAATATTAACTGTTGTTCTGGAATAGCTAACCAACTATTAACCATCTGCAGGTAGACCTAGGACGTGGCACACATAATGAAGCTTTTATTTTATGGGGGGTGGGTCTCACTACCCCGAGCCATTCACGAGACATGTGCCGAGCTTTATGATTATACACGTGACACATCAGAGGTCTCACTTAGATAAATATTTCAGCATTTCTAGAAACCGGATCGTAAATACGGAAAATACCCTACCTATAGAGACAGTTCACACGGGCTTGACTAAATCAGACACAGGTGTAGTTGAGAAATAATTAGTGAAAAAATAAAAATGCGAAAAGATGAGCGAATGACGTATGTATGTATTTTGAAAAAAAATATCTCTGATTGGTTTGAAGTTTTGATTGATCAATCAAATCATTTTAATAATACACATAAAAATTCCTCGACGGGACGCCTCCAACGGATGCATGATTCACGATTCTCAAAAGGGATACTCGATAAAAATCCAGAAACAAAAGATAGATTGAGCCGAGAAGACAATGTAATTATGACAATGCAGTGAATGCGATGCTTCGGGCCCCACGAGTATCTTAACTTTTAAGAAATGCAATTGTAAAATTGTTAAAATGAAAACATGTTAAACTATTATCGATGTGCATAGTGGCGGTATCCCGCTACTGCCGGGCCAGGGACCGGACCATCACTGTAATATGAAAATCGCTTTAAAGCAATTTTACAAGTATTTTTTTAATTGTTCATAAATGTCTAAATAGAGTTTCCAACCCGATAATATCCGAATATTCGAATATATTATTCGTATTAATTTCTAAGGATGGAATATTAAACAATTCTCAGGATTCTGATTCGAACGCGGAAGAGATACCTGTTGCTTGTTCGAAGAGTTCATCGACGTCCGAATTGCAGACTGAATTAAGAAGCACCATTTTATCCCCGGTAAAAACTACAAATGTTTGTTCGAATAATCTAAAAAAAGATTTTAAATATTTCGAAGATTTCAAAAAAGGGATAGAAACGTTAGACCTACTATTTAAAACACTTTTAACGGTTAAGTCAACGTCAACCGCCACTGAGCGGGTATTTTCAACTGCAGCGACGATAAAAACAAATTTAAAATACAAAATAAATAGTTTATGGTAAATCAGCATGTTTTCTTATAAATTTTGATGTATGTATAATACGATTTATTTGAAATATTCCAAACTATTTTCATACTGTTGTCATAATTAGAAAATATTCGAATATAATATTTTTAGTTTGAATTTCTGATATTATTATATGAGTCTGATATTATATGAGACAAGAGACTAGTTATGTTCTTTCTATTTATTGGATACACCACGCAGTACTATATTCGTATAGCGTATATACGAAACCAGTACTGACCCAATTTTTGATGCTACGAACCCGCTGTTGGTGAATAATGTGAAATGGGTCGCAGAATAGTGATTATTGATTTGAGCTGCAGCGTCATTGAGGAAGAAGTGATTCCTTCATGCTTTAACGTGCGTGATGGTATCTCTACGTTCATTACTTCAGTTTAGATCTGGAAGGACGGTCAAGTTCTTGGAATCGAGATAAGTCCAGAAGGCTCTATGCCGGGAATACATTGTTGTTCCAATGGGCGGCCATCAGATCCCTGGTACGATGCTCTGGAGACACAATACACCTTAACGCCTTTCAATAAGTCTCTAGTGGAAGCAGAGCCGGTTCGAACAATTCGGAAGCCCTTAGAAAAGAGAGACTTTAGAAGGATATCGTCATAGTTGGACACCATTCGTCACAATACACCATTTGATTATAATTTTTGGCTTTTAGTATACCATAGAACTATAAAAGTGGAAAATAATGGCATCAAAAATGTTTTTTTTGACCATGGGTGGAGTTAGCTGATTTGCAGATTAAGGTATCGATATTCTGCCCTGAGACAGGCACCTACTTACATAGATTAAAACGGATTTCGGAGAATTTGAATTAAATATGCAGTTTTATAGATATTTTTGTCGTCTACATGCAGAATACATTGTTCAAAATCAGGGTTAGTTCCAAAATACTCCAAAGCAGACAGAGTATAATTTGCTTTTCCGCCTAAAGTGACATCAGCCAATCACAACACTTGATGATTACGTGATCTAAAATCCAGTATGGCTGCCAGCACAATATATACAGAAAGAAAATTACTTTACAGAAGTGTTTCTTTAAAAAATTCTGATAAAAACAAACATTTTGTACATTTACTTTCAAAATGTACGTTTTCATCCATAGGGCATAATCATTTTAGGGGGTTAGGGGGAATTAGGCGCTACGTATATCAAACGAAGTTTTCTACCTGCATCAGAAAATACCTACTATTTATTATTGATTTAAAAAATTGTACATAAATTATTATAAACTGTAAATGCCATTATAGGCGTGTAAAAATTTGTATAAATATATATTACAGTAAATTTAACAGGTCTCATATTATATCTAATGGGGGATAAAGAAATACAAGTTTTTGAGTTAAATTGTTACAATAACAATGTCTTCTGTCTTCGCGAGACGAGGAACAAATTCTCAACATCTTATCGCTGGACCAAGGAAGTGCTACATTTTAATTTTATATCTAATACATAATAATCGAACTTTTTTACGCTTCGGTGCCCCTTTTGCTCGGGCGCCCCTGGCAGCCGCTCGCCCAGTTTGAACCTCTGCTACGCACTGTTTATTACTCTTCATATCGATTCATCTCTTCCAGATTACAGCGACCGGCACAAGGACTCGTAAATGTCCCCCCCGTCTGATATTAATGAGTAATGTTTGATTTACTCGACAAGAATGCTTTCGGTCACCGAAGGATGACGAATCGTCCTGGAGATGCGTCACGGTGATTCAAGCTTAGGGACGCTTTGAACGCAAGTTTTGAATTATAAACGAATGAAAAAACGTGATACACGCCATGATTCACAGAGATAATTCAATTAAGGTCGAGGCAGCTCGACCATTGGCTGTAATTCTAATACAAATTTGTATGAATCTTAATATGGCAATTAAACCTACGGTCAGTATCACATCAGGGACGCGACAAATATTTGACACAATTGTGTGATCATTAGTAACTTTTTACTTTAGTAAGTTTTTACTAACGCCCGTGGTCAAAACCATTTGCGGGTTGTTCGAACGTCAAATTTACTATTGTCAAAGCATAGATGGAGATGTCTATAGATGTGACAAATAATCATGAAATATGCTCTTTTGGAAATATTTATATCCTGTTCTGTCACTTTGGCAGTGACATAAAATAGCGGGATATTGAATGATTAATTATTGTCGTATACTGCAACTTTCAAAGTATCAATATGTCAGATGACTTTTAGAACAGCTGTGAAAAGTCCGCCATAATTAACTGTCGATTCTCGTTTTTACTATCGGATATCGGAGAGTAACCTGAGTTTACTACGGGACGTACTTTCGAGAAGTAAATATTTTTTACTAACGATCAAATAGCCCGCTTTCGCAAAAAAATTGCAATACACGTATATAAGGCATTGTTATTATTATATGTATTATGTATGATGGAGCTGTAAAAATAAGAGAGGATACGTACACAGAATACTTGTCGTATCAATATTCTTACCATTTTCAAACTAAGCTAAACGCTTGTGATACGAAAATACAACTAATTTGAAGGCCTTCTGGAACGAGATTACTAGGCGAGTATCGTAACCATTAGATCACAAGCACGTCGCACACTTTATGTAGATAATGATTTTTTGAAAAAATAATATGTTTTTTTTTTGAGAATAGTAAGCTTTTTTCACATTTTATTCAGTAATAATAGAAAGTATGATATATGCAAGGAATGTGATCTTATGAGGAATGTTAGCATGTCGAAAAAAATATTGAGTCTGAGCTGGTAAAAGAGCAACGAAAAGTAGATTGAATACAGCGGAAATGACGTATATGTGGAAAATTGTTAATGATTAAGTAAAGAATGTACAAGCAACATTTGAATATGTCCAAGAACACACAATTACTGGATTTTTACCCACAAAGGCACTGTTATTAAACAAATATCAGATATCTCATAGAGATAAAGGTATTTTTTATTATATTTAATGGAAAATATATGGAAGTATGGGATAATTACAGGGCTTAGGTAATTAATTATGGCGTTGGTGTAGTGGTATTTGAAATCCACATACTAACATATATACAACTTTAATTTTTTTTTGATAAATTTGAAGATTGAGGGGTGAGAATCGGTGAACGTTATATCACATAAGCCAGCCGAAGACAGGTCATAATCGCCGTAATTACCCCATACTTCCATATATTTTCCATTAAATATAATAAAAAATAGCTTTGTCTCTATGAGATATCTGATATTTGTTTGTTTAAAGAATGTACACATTAGAAGAGAATGAAAAGATTTAGAAAAGTCTGCTGGTCATTGCTACGAATAAATTAAGAACGGATGGTAAGAAAGGTATATGAGGCGAATATTGATGACATCAGAAATAGAGGACAAGCACGGAAAACTTGGGTACATAAAGTGGAAGATGGTCCTGTTAAAAGCCTCAATAATTGACGAGTGTGCATGAAAAAATGTTTGTGTGTGAGAGATGTGTCATGACAGAAGAGTGTGGCGCTCTATCCTCTCAGTCGACTCTCGTAGGCATGATGATAAGTAGGTAGTTAGTAAGTAAGTTATATTGCACATCGCATAGAAAAGTGTAGAAAGTGAAAATTTTATGTTTTAATGTTTTATTTAGAAATAGTGAATGTTTACCTACTTTATTCTCAATACCTCATAAAAACCATATAAACGTTAGTTCATCCCTTCTCAAACTTGCCACCGACAATAAGCTCCTCTTATACAAGGCCGTCATAAGGCCTATACTCCTCTACGCAGCCCTTCTCCTGGGGTCACGCGGCCACTACACACATAAATAAATTACAATCCTTCCAGAATAAGGTCATCAGACTAGCACAGCGTGCACCTAAATGGACCAGGATTATGCAACTCAATCACGACTCGGGTATTCCCCCAGTAAAATAATTCAGAAAACACCTCCAAGCATTTTTATGCTGAACTCTCACAGCACCGTCCCAAAACCGTCCTCCTTTAGAGGTTATCTCCTGCCCCAGCTAGCAGCCCCTGCATCATTGCAGTAATAATATAATAATATATACAATACAATAATAATAAACACACCCCATTTTTGCTAATGCGCCAATAAGACATGCATCACGATGGAAGAGCAAGAGGTCCAAATGGACCCGGTACTCTGAATGAAATGATACAAAAGTAACATGGCGCCTCTATATCTTCAAGAACTTTGTATCCCAGACAATTTGAATGGTAGACGTCAAACTCTCAGGTCAGCCTCTACTTCAGCTGCAGGAAGGGTTGTAGAACCGATCAGCCGTTGCCAGAAGTCTAAATTTAGTGAACGGGCATTCGCAGTGGCAGGCCCAAAAGCGTGGAACTCTTTGCCCTCCGTTATTAGAAACAGTGCATCAGAGACTTTATTTAAAAATAAACTAAAAACGCACTTTTTCAAAAAATCATTTCCATAAGTGAAAATAACGATTTTTTAATTTAAAAAAACATATTATGTGTAAAGCGCCCTTGAGGTGAAAGTTTTTACGAAAATGGCGCTAGACAAATTATCCATTATTATTATTATTATTCATCTTTAGCGTATCTTTTCGACGGGACCGCTTGTTCATCATGTTCCGATTCATGCGCATTATCATATTTAGATTCCCCTCACAAGTGCATCAATTAATTATATATCAATTAAAAAATTAAAGTCCTACAAATGGTTCATTTTCGTTTTTGCTCTTCGGTAAAATTGACTTTTTTTGACATGGGATACTTTTCTACGTGATATATCCATATACTCACTACATTCATTGGCTTAATATTCGGCCAATTCAAGCTTCAGTCCGTCCCTAGTAAACGCAAAAATAAATAATCATAATTAATGTATTATTCTGGAAATGTACTGAACGTTGGTCTGCCCGCGCGCCCGGTGCAGTGGTCCACCAGGATACAGAAATAAACTCGTCTTGGAAGCGGACATACGATACATAATTCTTCTCCAAATTCACCAACCAGTCACCCAATATTTGTATCGATACGTACTGGAAAGATTTATGAATAACAGGTAGAATATTATAATTAATCATATCCCCGAGGGTTGCATTTACATAAATGACTAAGGTTACACTCCATTTGTTCAAGAACACGGAAGGATTGATGGCAAAGAGATGTAATGGGTCCATCCATCATCAGCCAGCCCGTGATCGATCTGATGCGAGGCTGCATCACAATGATAAAACTAATGCGAGATACAGTTGCCACACCTGTCATCTGTAAACATCGTTTCAAATGGATTGACATCTCTTTAGGTAAGTATATTATTACTACCTATTGCGGAAGGTCTCATAACGCAACATAGATGATTGTGACTTTTACATTTAAATTATTTATTTATTTTGTGGGAATGATAACACCCGTAATTCTTAGCATACTTAAAAATTAAACATTTCTGAAAAATAATCCTGGTAAATATTCTAGTTTTTCAACCAGTCTGATTGTGACGGCGTGTTTTAAATTGATGGTAAATCAAAAACTTTCACTCACAGATGAAATCTACCCGATTCTTGGGATTTTTTTATAATAATGAATTATTATTATAGATTGTACTACGGTACGTTGTTTTACATTGCCTCTCGGACATTTTTGATCGGTTCGATTAGCTTGGAGGCTGATTGTATACAAAATTGGGTTCGCATGTCGAAAGTTCGATCCCCACACCCGGCAACTTTAAGTTGATCCCAATTTCACAACACAGGTCACTTAGGCCCAATTTGAAAATAATAAGATACATTTTAATGTAAGCGTTAGGTCAAATTAATGTTATATACATTTGGTAAGTTGTAAGGTTTTTTTTCGTAGAATCGAACGTAGAGCTTTCTCTAACTTTTTCGTTATTTCTGTGCATTTTGTAATCAGTAATGACATCGGCCATCCAGATCAAACGATGCGAAGAACAAGCAATCAGTTTGTGGAGGTCTATCGCCTCCGCTCTTGTCATCACCGCCCGGCGCCACTGAACGCACCCTGCAGATACCGATGTGTGAAATCAAACGCCCAGCAGCCGCCGGGTAAGTCGTCTCTCGAACCTCACCTTTTCACCCCCACTTTCCCAACAACACTGACATAATTACTTCACACTCGTGAACTGTATTAATCGTAAGTAGTTTTTTTTGTTTTTGTTTTCTAACCATCTTTGGCTACATACATAATGCATCTCGCTATTATCAATTGGACACGTGAGTGATGTATGAATATTGGGACAGTCTCATCATTTATACAACCTGCCTGATCCGTTTGATTAGCACCAACATATACCCAAACGTACACTCCCATGTCACCCTTACATTACATATATTCCTACATTCGATATATTTTGAGATTCATCAATCTCCAAAAACGGAAACGGATTATTGGACCTGTTCAGGGTTTGAAAATTGACTCGAAATGAAATGAACATGTTCAATTCTGTGGTGATACGAAATTGATGTGGGCTTAACGTGTAATTCAATCTGGTAAAAAGTAACACGCCCGGCTCAGCCCGGGACCAACTCGACGTTGGTCCGGCGCGAGCGGAATAGCGCACCGCGCCGCGGGAGGCGCGTCTTTATATAATACAGTGTGCTCCATGACGTGCTCATT